>CM069858.1:77849095-78394095 GCA_036172795.1 Pelodytes ibericus
GTGTGTGTGTGTGTGTGTGTGTGTGTGTGTTTATGAATTACGTGTATGTTTGCGTGATTGTTTGGCTCCTAGAATCAAATTACATTTGTCAAGCCCTGGGTTAAACAGAGCATCTGAAGTGCACTTCTTCTCCCACAGACTCTGTACACACCGAGTCTTTAGGCAACCCTGCATTGTGGAGGTTAACCCTGCTCCTATATTTTAATGCCATTGCCTATTGATGCAATCTAAATAGCTAAAGCTAACTATTGTTTGCACATTCAAAACAAGCAGAGACAAGCTTGTTGCCCAGCAGTGTAGGGGCTAAACAAAATCTAGGAATTTTTACTGTCTTCTGTTTTTAACATTTTGATAGGAATTTCATACATACCAACAGGCCTGGATTTATCCGAATAGTCCTATCAAATATCTGACTTTCCTAGCATGGCTGCCATTCATGATCATTGCAATAAACTCCACCAAAGAGTCTGTTCAAGAGAAATAAATAAAAGTGTAGTGACCGCAGCCACATCAGTAGAAAGGTGTAAAATGGTTAAACAGAAACCCCGGTATAGTGGTGTGAAATGGTGATACAGCAACCCCAACATATAGGGGTAATATTCTTGTGATGAGGTGATCTACTGGGACCTGCATGTAATGTGCTCGGGATGAGGTGTGCAATGATATATCATTGCTTTTCATAGGATTTAATCTGGCATATCACACCACACCGTCATCACACAAGTATGAGTGTGTGTAAATATAAAATTATACGATTTAAGGCTGATTACACAAATCCATCATAGTAAAAATGTTCCCATTTGCCCCCTCAGACTTGCCCAATGCTGCCGCCCCCCTCCCTCCTCCAGACGTAGCCAATCTCCCTGGTGGCTAGTGAGGGCAGCCGGTGGATGTCTGCACGAGATGCACAGACATCCTCTGCTGCTGGCCGGGACTTCTATGACACACAGCCAGAAGGTCACATAACCTCCCAGCTTTGGTCATAGAAGTCCTGATGGACATGCCAGCCAGCAGCAGAGGATGTCTGCGTGCATTGCACAGACATCCACCAGCTGCTTGCGAGGGTGATCCAGGTCCCCTGCAGCTCTGCGGGGGACCTGGATCCCAGTCTTATTGTCAGACCTTGATTTGAGGTCTGATTATAAGGCTAACCTTGAATATAAGACGAGGGGCATTTTTCAGAGCATTTGCTCTGGGAAAAAAAAAACCTTGTCTTTTTTATATTCAAGCAAATACAATAAATGCAACAATACTAGCTGAATTTCCCCCTTCCAACCATATAATATTTGCAGTCACCATATGTTACTGCACAGGTTCTGAGTAGGAGGACAGGATATACATTTGTGTCATGTAATGTCTCTGTGTGGAACTGTCAGTTTGTTTGTGACTCCATTCTATTGTTCAGAAATTGAGATCCTGTTGGCACATAACAATAACATGGCCCCTTTTCCTTCCGATTCACTGCTGTCTCATGACTGGGGAGAAAATAGCCTTTTCGTTGCACTTTAAAAAGGTTAAAGATGGTGGTAGATAATTTGGTGGCTAAGGCATCTCTGAGATTGGTGCGATATTACAATGTAGCCTTGTTATGTGTAGGTGTTTCTTTTGTAGTTTTTTTAGTCACTTTAAGTACATTATTTTAGCATTTATTTTAGTCTTTCATATATACATTGCATATTACATGTTGTCTTGATCCTTGGTTTCTTTGTAGAGGAAAGGTATCAAAAATAACAGGTTACATGCAGCTCCAATTACTTAAATGACCTTTCCACCTTGTATTATGCATTAAAAAAGGTTGGTTATTTTAAAGTTCAATACTGTAAATAAATTAAAGTGTATGTGTTTTAGACATGTTTACTTACAAATATCATATTTACAGCAGATTTAGAGAATCTCTCTTCTACTGGGTTGCCCACTAAGCATACAGCTGTACACAATGCTGTCTAATGTTGAACATTAAACACTGTATACCCTTACTCCAAACTGGCCTCTTACTTTGACGCACATTTGAATTTCTCAGTTTATGTACCAGTGAGTGGATCTTGTAAACCTTTATCCTCTGTACTCCTGTAATACTAGGACGCATCATTAATTACCTTGTAATGCTTTGCAAGCCACAGCAGGATTGAACCAAACCTCTAGTGCAAAAGAATGCTTTGTTATTGATAAAGTCTGTAGTGCAATGTTGACCATTGAATTTTGTGAAAAGACAATGTCACTCTCCAAGGTGTGTACGGTTTGTCCTCCAGCTTCCAGCTAAGTTTTGTCAGGGAGTTTTAAAGGGCTCCTTGTGTATTCCCCGTCGGTTTTGTTCTAATTACCTTGCAGTGTTACTGTGTTAATATTTCACGAGAATGTCAAGATGCTTGTAAAGCTGGGGATCTGTAAACTGTTGCTATGCTACCTAGTGCAGATTTCTATTTTTGAAAGGGCTTTCTGGAATGGCTGAGGCTTATATTACATAATACATTCAGGCTCTTGAGTGAAGGAATCATTTTAATCCTGTTTGTATTACTTTTCCTTTCTGAATGATTCACATATTTTTTATTTATTATTGTTTATTACTGTCTGAGAGCTCATTCGCGTTCATTCTTGATTTTCTGTCCATGATTGGTAGATTATTATAACAGGTAATGTAAGTAAATGTATGTAGTTAAACAGCCGCTGAACTACTTTTACTGAACCAAACGTGAAAAGGTCAGTGGCCCTAGGATGGGACGGACTTTTAAGAGACATGCCATTTTATCCTCAGGCCTGTAAAGTATTCAGGCAGAGTTGGTTTCAAATTACCCATCACTGCTAACAAGGCACTTTGATTGATTACATTTTAAATTGTTGAAAAAGGCGTCATGATGCGTTGATAAGAATATACTGGTCACCACCAAATGTGAGATCTCTGCTGTAGTAGTGAGAGATTGTCCAACCAATCAGACCTAAGACAGACTTGTGTGGCTACTCTGATTGGCTGAAAGCATGCTGACACTGTCCGAAGCAGACCTAAATGGAACTGACATGTATCTGTAAAGACTAGTTCTAATGTTTTTAACTTTTTTACTTATGTTTGTTAAAGAACAAAAACAAAGTTTAATATCCGTTTAAAAATATCTTAACATTCTTGAATTGCATATGGTGTAGTTTCCCAACTCTAGTTCTCCCATTGACAGTATTGTTTAGTGAAGCATTTTTAAACTGGTAGGCCATCTTTTATGCGCTGGTGAATGTGTAGAAAAGGTTGAATCAACCTCCCAAGCCGGCAGAGGTTTTAAAAAAAGGAGATATGATTTAATTAAATTTCCGGTTTAATTTTTGAGCATTGCACAGTGTTTATTTTTTTAACTCAGCTGACCGGGGAATACTTTGCAGTAAGATCAATAGTGATGTTCGTCATGGATATAGAATTGTTAGAAAGAGACCTTTACTTGTTGGCGTATGTCAATTCGATTTTAAGAGCTTTGTTTGTAGATTGAATGGATTTGTATTATAGCCACACAGAGGGGTTTTCCCTCCCCCCATAATATACTAAGTGGTTACTAAAACAGTTTATAAATTGATCTAAGTTTTCTCGGTCTCTCCACAGAGGCTTAAACACGTTTTAACATTTTAATCGCATTTGTGTTCTTTTCCCCATTGCTGTTTACATGATACCTTGTATTGTATGTAAATTCTAAAATACCAAAACCAGTAAGTTGGACTGTTTTCTTTAGCTATTTGGTGTTTAATAAACACAGACTAGACTTCAGCTAGCGCTTCTGACAGCTCCCTGGGCACTACTACTTATATATAAGTGTATATGTATACATTTATAAATATTGCATTTTTGTGCCTTTCTCTCATCTCTCTCACCATGAGCCTCGAAGGTTGAGACCCCAATATAAGCAAGGGTAGAATAAATGCCAACTTGTGCATGTGCCCACAGACGATAGCACTGCTTCACCTTCATTACAGTCACACAAATGACTTCTGCTTTTAGTATAGAGGCAGGGGCTATTTATGTAAGTGTAGGGATTCTTCAATGTTTTATTACTCATGGACTCCTTCATAAGCAGGGTTCTCATTGCCCACTTGAACTTGTTTGTAACTCATTTGGTTGTATCAAAGTCTTGGCTCTTTATAAATAACACACACTGGAGGTTGTGAATTTTTTTTTTTTTAATCCTGCGCAATTAAAAGGACCTAAACATTGTTTTTTTTGTTTTGTTTTTTTAAATATTTAATTTTATCATTTTCTTCAATATACAATAATATAAAAAAGACAGGAACATATCAAAACATACATTATATATAAAGCAACAATATAAATAGTATCCCGCATGTTTCTGTGTCTATTGACAATATTAACAATAAAAACGTTGTTATTTCAAAGTGCAAGTTTGGTTATTATAGTTGTCCAATTCCTTGATTTTAAATATAACCAAATTTGCTGCTAATATAATTGTGCAACCGCGCTAGTCTTGAAAAGATTGTTACTTTACATCAGCCATATCATAACTTTACATCAGACATATCATAACTTTACACCAGACATATCATAACATTTAGGTGTGTATAGCCAACATCAATGATGTTTTAAGCTGCTCTAATCGGTAGTTGGGTAGGTGGAAGGAGGAGCCAAGAAATTCAGTGTTGTTTTTTTTTTTGTTTTTTTTTTTACTCTGCATGTAGAGAATAAAAACATATTGAAAATTATCTATACATTGTGACTTGATATGCAAATTACACATTTCCCATTGAAAACCAGTTTTTTTTATTCTCTACATTTACAGTATAAGCAATGTTTAATTGATATCCACTTTTATGTGTCAGAAGGGGGGGGGTTGATCAATTGCCATTATCTTGTGTATAACTTTCTTTTTACATTATGACACTCTTTATACATGGGTTGTGTTGGCGCCAAGGGTGGGAGCCAGCATTATACAATAGCACATGTGGCAAGAGTGCCACCGTCAAGGACTATATTTTCTTGTGCACAGCGTTTATACAGGACTCCCACTATACTACACGGACATTATACATATCTACTATGTTTGCAATTACAACGTGAAACCCCCAATTGGCTCTTAAATGTGTCCCAGTTTCCTTCCAAGAATCTGGTATGCCTACGCATGTTTGTACTTCCTGTAGGTCAATATATTTTCTCACCGATACACAAACTGCTTAGAATTAATCCCCAGCAACACATTAAGGATAATAACTGGTGAAATTAGAATTTTCCCTATGAATTTAGCCAGTTAAATGGCATGAGTCACACAGCCGTTTATACTGCAGTTAAGGCTTTACACATGGTTAATTATGGCACTAATTGGATAATGTCCCAAGCTAACTGTACCTAGCCATGTGACACACAACACACATTGTACTCTTCCTTCTCAAGTACAGTGCAAAATGGAAACATGTTATAAAGCTAACAGAGTTTAAAGAACACAGCAATAAAATGTTATAATTATTGGTGTAAAGCAACGGTACAGCACTTGTCCTATAAACACGTTGTTCAAAGCTACTGATGTTGATGAACTAACAGACTAATGTTTTTAAAGAGTATCTACTGCTTTGCAGGTAAGAGTGTTTTATTTGCTTTATTTTACACACATCTGGTCATTGCACTTATATTACTTTTTGATTGCTATAGTATAAGTATCTATGCACTGTGTTCTTCTGGAGTTTATTTACGGTGAGAGTTACTAGGCAGCTATTATTTTATATTATTTATATTTTATTATTTGACTCACTATCAGATAGCTCATCATAACATATTTTCTTACATATTTATTAAAATCTTAAATTGTTCAGATGAAATTACCAAATACTGTACATATTAAATGTATATAACTAAATCCTGCCCTTTTCTTGGAGAGAGTAGATTCACTTTAAACTGGCGGCAGGAAATCAGTCTGATTAGTCTCTATGGTGAGCCCGGCTGTAGCTTATAAGATAGGCTACTTACTATAAGCTCCCTGAGGCTCCAGACATCGTGATTACGCATGCGCAGAGTGCTCTGACTGGGAGAAGACAAACCTTCCCTTCCTGGACTGAAAACCACAAGGACGAACCAAGATAAAACGGCAACAGAAATTTTAGAGGCAGGACAATGGAAAATACATGCCTGTGCTGGTCGGTTTGTTAAACCCGTTTGACCATGTGTTAGCCAACGTTTCTAACGTTTTTGAATGTTTTATATAGACTTTTATGGAAATGCCATTTCCGTGGCTTCTAAAATAAGCAGAGAGAAATAACCTTAAAAGTGAGATTATTTTAACAAAATACATTATTTTTATTTATTTTTACCATCGGTAATGGAAAAATATGTAATTGGTCAAGTTAAAGCTCTGAAAGAAAAATGTGACTTGAGTTAGAGTCATGATATCCAAACTGAAAATCTCTGTTCTATATCTATCCTATGGTTGTGAACAAAAAAACATATTAATAAATTTACATTGTCCCCACTGACGTGTGTAACGGAAGCATTGTTCAAAATCCTGGTCAGTGAATGTGTACTCCTCAGACACGCTGATTCATAATGATGTATAATATCAGATTGCTGGAGAGATATGTAGCATTCCACTGTCAGAGGAGTCACTGGCACAGCTGAAGTGATACCCGCTTACAAAGGATAAATGGATTGCATAAACAGTGACTGCACTGGTATTCTCAACTTATCTAATGATACCTGCTTGCACAAGCAACACACTATTCAGCATTTTTAACATACCAGCCAGGCATGCTTGTTCTTACACTCACTGGTTTCCTTTTGGCAAGTGCTGGAAGACAAGCATTTTTTATAAGGTACTTTCATCGACTGCCTAAAACGTTCCTTAACCTATTAGTGATGACATTATTTACTGGACTACCATTTCTACATGCCTTGGCATCCATTATGTGGGTGTTACAGATGCAATTGTACTTTATAATGTATGACCATTCTATTCAATTAACTTATGTTTACAAACTACACCAAACATTAAAGGAGTGCAGCAGATTCGAAAATGTAATAAAATATATAAAACCCAATGCATTTTAAACCAATTTCTGCATTTACCAGTTCTTTTTAGCACAAAAAACTCTTAAATTAACAGAGGAACTAGAGTGCACGTTTATGGGTGAAAGATGAAAATCACTGTAATGAACCTAATTTGGTTGGTTTTTCTCATATTGCCTCTATAATACACTTTTCTAACTGCAATCCATGCATTGTGTCATATCTTTGGTTGCACACAACCTGCTTCAAACATGTATCTATTCAATGAGATGATTTAGGTACAGTTGTCTTTTATGCCATTTTCTACTCGGGTCCTATAAAATGAATACTGGTTTGGGGAGAAAAGAGGGAATTTAATCTGATAATCCAGTTTTCTTAAAATGATGCTGGAATGACATTGGGTGCGTGTGCGGAGCTGGCATTATGATGGATAGAGCTTTATCCTCTCATATGAAGCACAGCCAGACTGACATACTTTGCTGCAGCACCGTCACTGTGCCAAGGAGCTTTCTGTGGAAGAGTTGTAGCTCTCTCTCCCCACACTGATCCTTTTCTCTAATTCAGTTCAGTTATCTATGTTGCCCACTTGTTCTCAGTCTGTACCATGTGCAAATCTACTGCACAGGAACAGATTCTCAGCTCTTGGACAAGCATTTAAACACAAGGTATCTTTTATGATGAGATTTCAGAGAGTGCTGCCAGCCATGCACGTCGATGTTTACAGTTCTAGTCTTGGTTTGTTGCTGGCAATCGAATCACTCCGGCTGTAGGAGATAGTCGGCCAAGTTTGTAATGAGATGTAAAGTACAACACCTTAATTCTTCTTCAAAACAAAGGAGTCTGTGTGCTGTTTTGACAGCGGAGACTGTGGAAGGATGTGTGCAAATTCCCAACTGCACAGGCTTGGGCTTTCAGCTTCTGCTTTCTTGGAATATGAAAATATTTGCTCATGGATAGGTTTTAATCAAGCCTTTTGTATGATTTTTAGTTTGTGGGATTTTAAAAAATATATATATTTTTCCTTATTAGGGTATGTGTCTATAAATTGATCTATCTTTTCCCTTTGCAGAGGCTGGGTTGTGAATTGTGTTGCTTATCTCTACAATATAACATTATATGGCAGGGATAGCTGAAACAGTTTTTTCTCTGCAAGTATATATTGTATACATATATAGCCTCTAATAAAAACAAATGCAAAGTGAAAAGTATTTATGAGCAAGTATATTGACTTGTAAATATGATCATGTGCATTCAGGAGTAATGGCAACCTGGGCAAGTACTAGGGGTCAGAGTTTTCCCATGAGCAAGAACAGGTTTAATTGCGATCATTCAGTATGTTCAAATTCATGGAATACAAGCGAGTTAAAAATAATAATATTTTGTGCTGGATTACTAAATAGACATTGGGAATATATTTTTGCTTTGTCTTTGGTAGGATATCAAAGTTAATTAGACCGTATTATAACAAAGCCTGCAAACATTAGATGCTTCCGATTTCTCCTGGTGTTTTTAAGAGTGTAAATTATTAATACTTGTGTGATAAAGGCAGGTCTAGCAAATGTTTTAAGAAGGGATGAAAGACTTCAGTTTGTATCTTTATTGTATCTCCAGGCGCAGTGACGCCATACTTTAATTTATTGAGAGCATCCGCGTTATCGGGCTATCTAGTTGAGTTTGTGGATCCACGTTATGATTTTATGGTCCTTACTTTAGGACCTAATAGCATTTTTTCGGCTGTCTTGGTGATTCATTGCCTGTTTTATTATTAAAGTGAAAGTGCAGTTCAGGGAGAGAGCCTGTAACACGAAATGTACAGGTTTTTCTTTTAATGCTTCTCCTATACATCCCAGTGGAAATGAAAAATACAATTTGAATTCTATACATTTTTACCAATCCTTTATGAATGAAAGTATACTTTACTAAATATGACAGATATGTTTATCCATTTGAAAGAGACACTAACCTTTCTTTTTATCCTTAAAAGATTCATGGGTTCTAAAATGATTGTCCCTTCTCCTTAGTAAAGCTCACTTGTATCTTTACTCTCGGCTCTGCCTCAGAACTAGCCTGAAGGCTTGCCCAGCTGGTAGAGGTCTGTCAGCTGTGGTCCCTTCTACTGATCCCATGTAAAAACTCATCTCTCTCTCTAACCAAGCAGAGAGAGAGACGGCCGCTGACTAGACTGGCTTAGCTGCTTCACAGAGATTGATCATATTTCTACATTGGTTTGAGAATCTTTACCTGCTCTAAGTCGCGTGCTTATATAGACCCGTATCTGTGAGCACCCTTATTCGTTTGGCTGGTATATATATATATATATATATATAATATTCCGAAGGTGCAGTATTTCTTTTTTTACCCCGGTTATCAGCTGGTGCTTGGAAAAATCTTGAAGGACTTGTTTTCATATCTCAATTTCTAGGAACATAAGCAGCTGGATGGAGCTCTAATACACCTCCTCCCCCCTGTGCAGTGCTTGTTTGAAGCTGGTGACAACATTGTTTTGTTTAGAGGGACTCTGAATGTAAACATTGCTTATATAATCTAAAGAATAAAAGATGATGAAAAATGATCTATACATATAAGAGAAGTATACCATATTGACCCAATTATAGGCCGCACTTTTCTCCCCCTAATTAAATTTTTTTCCATTAGTGCTGCGGCCTATAATCGGGGCTTACCCAAGTGGGGAGAAAAAATATTCAGGGTGCCAGCTCAGTTTGTTCACGCTACCAATGCGCAAGCAGGCTGAGCAGATTAAACAGTGGGAGCTCTGTGGTCTGCCTCCTAATGCGTTACAAGACTGACCACGCGACCACCGGAGCTCTGACTCATTTTCTCTGTTTGCACACTGCTAGTGCATACATACTGAGTTGGGCACTCAGGGCACATTATTGCTCCTTAGCAAAATATTTGTGTCCAGATTATAGGCTGTGGCCTACAATATGAACAATACAGTAAGTTTTACATGTGTGTCTGCTGTCTCCAGCTTCTGACATCACCTTGTGTCTTGAAATGCAAATTGGACATTTCCTAAAAGTAGTCTGTTTGTACATCAAGCCACAGGTGATGTCATAACCAGGAGAGCCCACGGGCACTTTTAAAATCTAGTTCTCTTATTTAAATGCATTTTCATTTCAAATTGTATGGATCAATTGTCATGTTTTTTTTCCCTAAATTCACAGAATAAGCAATGTTTAGGTTAACAAAGACCATTTAAAGAGCCACTGAGCTGCAACGTAGTCCCCACAATCCTTCCCTTTCTTGATAATTTTTTTTAATTCTCACACTCCGTCTCTCTCTCACACGTACTCCGTCTCTCTCTCACACGTACTCCGTCTCTCTCTCACACGTACTCCGTCTCTCTCTCACACGTACTCCGTCTCTCTCTCACACGTACTCCGTCTCTCTCTCACACGTACTCCGTCTCTCTCGCACACGTACTCCGTCTCTCTCGCACACGTACTCCGTCTCTCTCTCACACGTACTCCGTCTCTCTCTCACACGTACTCCGTCTCTCTCTCACACGTACTCCGTCTCTCTCTCACACGTACTCCGTCTCTCTCTCACACGTACTCCGTCTCTCTCTCACACGTACTCCGTCTCTCTCTCACACGTACTCCGTCTCTCTCTCACACGTACTCCGTCTCTCTCTCACACCTACTCCGTCTCTCTCTCACACCTACTCCGTCTCTCTCGCACACGTACTCCGTCTCTCTCTCACACCTACTCCGTCTCTCTCTCACACGTACTCCGTCTCTCTCTCACACGTACTCCGTCTCTCTCTCACACGTACTCCGTCTCTCTCTCACACGTACTCCGTCTCTCTCTCACACGTACTCCGTCTCTCTCTCACACGTACTCCGTCTCTCTCTCACACCTACTCCGTCTCTCTCTCACACCTACTCCGTCTCTCTCTCACACCTACTCAGTCTCTCTCTCACACCTACTCAGTCTCTCTCTCACACCTACTCCGTCTCTCTCTCACACCTACTCCGTCTCTCTCTCACACCTACTCCGTCTCTCTCTCACACCTACTCCGTCTCTCTCGCACACGTACTCCGTCTCTCTCGCACACGTACTCCGTCTCTCTCTCACACGTACTCCGTCTCTCTCTCACACGTACTCCGTCTCTCTCTCACACGTACTCCGTCTCTCTCTCACACGTACTCCGTCTCTCTCTCACACGTACTCCGTCTCTCTCTCACACCTACTCCGTCTCTCTCTCACACCTACTCCGTCTCTCTCGCACACGTACTCCGTCTCTCTCTCACACCTACTCCGTCTCTCTCTCACACGTACTCCGTCTCTCTCTCACACGTACTCCGTCTCTCTCTCACACGTACTCCGTCTCTCTCTCACACGTACTCCGTCTCTCTCTCACACGTACTCCGTCTCTCTCTCACACGTACTCCGTCTCTCTCTCACACGTACTCCGTCTCTCTCTCACACCTACTCCGTCTCTCTCTCACACCTACTCCGTCTCTCTCTCACACCTACTCAGTCTCTCTCTCACACCTACTCAGTCTCTCTCTCACACCTACTCCGTCTCTCTCTCACACCTACTCCGTCTCTCTCTCACACCTACTCCGTCTCTCTCTCACACCTACTCCGTCTCTCTCGCACACGTACTCCGTCTCTCTCGCACACGTACTCCGTCTCTCTCTCACACGTACTCCGTCTCTCTCTCACACGTACTCCGTCTCTCTCTCACACGTACTCCGTCTCTCTCTCACACGTACTCCGTCTCTCTCTCACACGTACTCCGTCTCTCTCTCACACGTACTCCGTCTCTCTCTCACACCTACTCCGTCTCTCTCTCACACGTACTCCGTCTCTCTCTCACACCTACTCCGTCTCTCTCTCACACCTACTCCGTCTCTCTCTCACACCTACTCCGTCTCTCTCTCACACCTACTCCGTCTCTCTCTCTCTCTCTCTCTATTATTTAGTTTTGTTTCATTATTATATCGTTTAAAAAATAAAAACCCTTGATTTAGAAGGAAACAAAATAAGTTGTACTTTAAAGATACATGCCATTGTATCCTCTGAGTGGCAGTCTCTGTTTCACAGTGATGTATTCAGGCCAATTTGGTCACCGACTATCTCTCTCTCTCTCTCTCTGCTAGCTCAGTAGAGACCATTGTTTTTGAAAGTTAATTTATCTTAGAAATGCTTCATTCCTTTTACCAGCCCCTCTGAACTTTATTGGCTCTGGTCATCTCTAATTGAGGACATTCAAGGGTAATGTGATTGTCAAAGGGTCACATGGTCAGTCCAGTTTATTATACACGAGGGTACTTTATGTGAGGGATTATCTGAGCTCAGTTGAAATGAATAAATAGTTGAAACTATACACAGACAGCACAGAGACTGTCTGTATAAACAGGCTAGGTATGCAGTGAATGTGCTCGGGGCAATCTCTGTGAACTTCCAGTGTATACTATATAAGAAAAATAATATATTTTTGTGATATATATTTATTACTAGGGTATTTAAAAGTTGTTGTTTATTTAACACTTTAAATGCTTTTATTTATTGCATTGTGTTCTGACATTTATCACACAAGCCAATGATATAAAGGGATATTTCTGTGAGTATTTATATAAGGGGTTGACAAACTCTTCAATTTTCAAGGCAACATATTTTTCTTTTCTCTGCATCAATTATGTGAAAATAAAAAATAAAAAAATCTTTGAATATTTATGTTTAAAAGTCTTTTCTTTCTGGCTCATTGACAAAGACTTTTCACACAGTGTTAATTGTATTGAATCCTCACTAGAATCTGTAGAATTTGATATAATATTTTAGTATTAGGAATTGTTTAATATACTCTGCAACCAGCAAGATTATTTCTAGGGTAATAGCTGCTGGGGTGTGTCAGTATGACTGTTTCTGTTTACAAAACACATTGTGAGATTACATTTAAATGTTTTTAAATTCAATTCACAAGGAGAACAGGCAGAAAACCAAGAACTGTCTTTAATATAGGGACACCTTTACAATACCTAGCTAAGCCTATGTGAAAGATAAATGACTGGTAAATAACTCATTTGACAATGTTTTCCTTTTTCAGGTACTTATCCCATTTTATGTCTTTGTTGTTAGTGGTCTGAGTTTGCAATTGTTGGGTGTTGTGCAATGAGAAAACTGTGCAATGCCCATAGTAACAATGCAGGATTTATGATCAAAGGCCAATTTGCCATTTCTCTGATCATAAATACTTAATTCAACATTTTCAGTTTTGGCAATATTTCCTTGGCAATACTTAAAAGCAAAGTCAATATCCACAAGGCTGAAACTTTTTTCCCTACTATCTGTGTCTAGCTATCAATGTGAGGATCTGGGATACAGTGCTTTAGAAGATGTATTCGGCAGCATGGTAAAATATCTTATATGCGTACATTTTGTTGTTCTTTTAATATTTATTTTATACCGCCATTGTCCTTGGTGCATTACAAAGATTCTTTGGATGTTGAAGTAAAGGTGATAAAGGAAAAAGTTAAAAAAAAAAAAAAGTTTTTAAAAAAAAAAAAAAAAAAAAAATAGAATTATATAAAGAGAGAACAGATCAAAGTGTTATACCAGTGAGTTTAGTTCAATAGTTCTTCCAATTCAAGATTAGAAGAAATTATATTAAATACAAAGCTACACACACCAGACAAGACAGAGGACTTTCTTTTCACACAAAAAGCCTAAACTTACAGTGCTACCACCACTGCAAGGGATCTATATCCGCTTTAAACATGGAGCCCTTGGAGCAAATTCAATCATTTAAACATAGCCGGGACATGGATCCAGAGCTGAACCACTCATGATGACATTTGTGTCCATCTCCAGTAAAGCATAGTAAAAAGTTTAAAAAAAAAAAAAGGGTGGGTGTCTTGGTTGATGAGTAGGCATCCTGATAGAAAAATATCAAGCCAACAAAGTGAGCAGTTTGTGTTTATCAGTCTGCTTATTAAAATATGTAGCAATTGGTTATTCCTCTTAGAGCACAAATTAAGATCATAGTACATTCGCATATGTACTATTGCTGTAAATAAAATTGTATTTAATTGCATTTGTAAAGAGACATGCACTCCAGCATGTTGTAAACAGACGTACCACATCTGTAAGGCATAGGAAGGCAACTGTTGGTACAGATGTTCTGGACTACATTTCCATTGATGTTTTGCCAGCATTATGGGAGATGTAGTCCATAGCAGCTGGAGTGTCTAAGGTTGCCTATCCCTGCTGTAGGTTAATAGGATTTAATCAGCTGCTCTGTGCCTGGAACACCGCTGATACAATCTCTAGGAAGCCTTTCATATTGAATAACCACTGCCTATTTCTATTGAAAGAAGAGAGAAATAGGCCACTATGATAGATTGTCCCTAAAAGTATTAAGAAATAAAGGTGTGGTACCAACATAGAGCATATAAGGGTAAAAAGTACTAAGGGACCTCTCTCTTTGTCTCTTATTCCCTGTCTTTTTATATATTAGCACTGAAGTATGTACGGTGATAACTTATAGAATTGCAATATGAATTTTGTATTTTTTGTAAATTTGTAATAAAAAAATAAAATAAAAATGAATAACCACTGCCTACTACGTTGTTTGATCAATGCATGCATTTAGCTAATATCTTGCTAATTTCCTCTGTGCACGGCACTAGTAAATGAAAGTGAGTAAATCTAGATTGGTCTTCACAGTACATCAGGGTTTCACATACTATTTTATATCAACATCGGGTATTGTGATAGAAACATAGAATGTGTTGGCAGATAAGAACCATTTGGCTCATCTTGCCTGCCCCACTTCCACCTTTTTGACTAATTTATTAGTCCCTGGCCTTATCTACCTAGGATAGCCTTATGCTTATCTCATGCATGGTTAAACTCCTTCACTGTATTAACTTTTTTACCACTTCTGTTGGAAGGCTATTCAATGGTTCCACTACTCACTCAGTAAAGTATAGATATTACTTCTATACCTTTGCCCCTCTGATTTAAGACTGTCCTCTTGTGGTTGCCTTTCTACTTTTAAATATAGTCTACTGCTTAACTGTATTGATTCCCTTTATGTACTTTAAATGTTTATCAAATCTTCTGTCTCGTGCTAGTAGTTTGATCACATTGGTTGGTAGTGTTTTTGTTTGCATGGAATTTTTTATTCCTGTTATTTTGTCACTGTATTTTGTTGACACTGTCCCCAAATGATCAGCACTAATGGGGATTGTAGGGCAATTAGAAAGGACCAGAGGAAACTATGCTGTAAGGAAGGAAGTTGGCAGGCAGTATGCTGACTTTAGGGACTGTTGTATTATCACCAAGATAATTACTTGACCTGTTGCTAAGCATCATACACCTTTCTCAAGCAACTCTTGGGATACTGAGCACTGCCTTGAAGAAACCGCAATATAAAACATGTGATATAAATTATTTTTATATAATAAAAGTTTTCAATAACAATTTTGACCATGGACTTCAGATACCCTTAATTTCCTAGTTACAGGTTCCAGCTGATGTGCTCTGTCCACACTGGTGTTTAATAGATTTCTCAGCATTTGCAATCGTATCAACAGATCAGTATAATTTAATATGACCTTAGGAGAGGCTACAATTAGACAGAACGTAGGTAGGTAAGTATGTTTGGAATAAATCATACAATACACCAGAAAGTAAAAGTGCAACGTTTAAACTTCTGTTCTGCTAACACAGGAGAAAGCATTTTAATTCAACCGCAACCTAAACGAGCCTAAAAAACAACTAATGGGGCTAAAACCGTTATTACCGTAATACATTTTACCTCCATTTAGTGGGGGATCCCTGGGTGGGTGTGCCTTTTAATACATACATACAAAACACTTATTGCTGACTGTTTGTTTTTGTTCTCGCATAATCACAATTGAAATAAATGAAGTTTAAAAATGGCGAAAAATAATTACAGTACATTGTTTCTATTACACTGTTTCCACGATTGCTCTCAAACTTGTTGATTATCTGGCACATGCTGCTCAAGTGAAAGCTGCTTGGGAATAACTGGGAGACTGACAAGGAGCTATCTATTTTTGTGGATTTTTGTATTTTTTTACGTTGGCTGAGCAGGTATATTCTAGTCAGACCTGATCTAAACCAAGCAGTATACCAGTTTTCTTGGCAAAATGCATGCTCTCTATTCTGTAACTCACAAAGCCCTGTAACGTATAGGGAATTCTAACATGTTTATGTTGTTACAATCCAGAATTAACAATGATTTAATGCTTTGCACACAATACTTAAGAGAAACTGTCACATTTCTATTAAGTATTTTATATTGCATTTATCTCGGGGAGCACTATTAGTGCATATATGCTTTTGTAAAATAATATGCAGACTTATACATAGAATCTAATTACGTCTGATTGAATAGGACATAGGGTGCAGCCATTTTGAATCTTACCCATGAATATTTGACCATCTCAAACAAGTCAAAATCTTTATAAAGTTGGTTGAGTCACTTGAAATCCCCCCTGTGTCTTCTCAGAAGGCTTTTGTAACATCAAGTTATTTTAGAAAGCTGGAAAAATATTTAACTCTGAACCACATAACAATAATATTAGTTTTATTTTATTCTGTGGATAAAATGTTAAACATTAGCTATTAGGTTATTAGTTATTCTCTTCTAAAGCTACTGGAACCTAAATTGGGATTATCACTTACTACAAGTTATGTGGCATTTTGAGAAAGTTAATATCTATGTTCTAGTAGGGAAGTGCATAATATGCTTGTGTTATGGTGCAGCTTTATCACTGTAATAAAATTAGCAAAAATGAGATTTAAATTTTTTTTTTTTTTTTAATCAATGCTTTTAGAAAATTATGTAATACTGGATCATTAATGGGATAATTTGTTCAGATTAGATAATTGCTCCTCTTGTAGAACTACGCCTTAGTATTGTTCTTTATGCATAACTTTTTTATGCCCTATTGTGTGTGTCTGGATATTGGCCCTGAATATAATCATTCATGTGGCCTCTTTGCTACTGGTACTTCTATTGGTTTATGCCTTGTCTACCTATGCAATTAGGGTTGCCACCTTTTCTCCCAAAATGAAATAGAATCCTAATCATTCTTTTGGTCCCATAAACCTAACACTTTTTTTTTTTTTTTTTTTTTTACTAGCTTGCTGGTAACTTATCAGCTAGATTTTAACTCTTGTGTTGGTGAAATAGGATTCTGCCATATTAGCTTACCTGCCAATGGCTTAAGGATACATTTAAACTAATAAATCATTTTTATTTTAGACTGGGAACCTCTGTGTGTCATGTATTTGTTTTATGGATCTGTTCTGTGAAGTATTTTCCCTAGTTTGTGTATATTGGCAACTAAACAACGTTTTTGCCATCAATGCTTTTAACTCAAAGTTGCATGTTCTTGCATATTCCTTTTTTTTAATTCTTATTTTTTTAGTTCATTGTTTTACTTTTTATTAATAAGCAATACATTGTTTGTCACCTATTTTACATATGAGGACAAATTCAGAAAGATGAGGTGCTTTCTTTCATTAAAAAGCTACTTGTTTAAATACTTGCATACCCCCATGAGTACATAGATGGGAGTTACGTAAAAAAAATCTTATGGATCTAGTCTCTAAAATTTTAATTTGGGCGTAGACTTTCATTTTGAGACCAAGTCAAGTTCGGTACCCACTTTGACTTAGACAAAAACCCCAGGTTCGGATCTACCCCATTGAAAGTAATGGAAGGTGAAATTATCAAAACTATTTTTGAGATTAAGTCAAACTTGGCACTGGAGTTTGATTTAGTCTCAAAAAATAGCTTAAATCATTTGCCTCCCACTTGACGTAGTCCGAAATATATATAATACTCTATCCCAGCACTTCCACATGCAGGAATAGAACTTCTGACATAGATGATGAAAAGCACCTGGTACAAGACTGTGCACATGGTTCAGAATGCCAGCATTTGTTGGGAGTTTGTGTTTTGCATAGGCACACAGGAATATCACCAGTGTCAGGCTATCCATTATCCCTGTGTGCGCTTTTGCTATGTACAACCCCCATTGAATGTCAGCACTGGTATGGAATGGTAAAAATTCCTTACGGGCACAGCACTACCCTGCCTCTGGCATCAGAATGTGGATCACTGGCTGTAAACCAAAGGAAAACAATATCAAATCTCTTGTGTGGCTGATGTATTGTAGCCAAGCGTTCCTCACATTACTGTGTGATATACATGTGTTGTCAGGGAAACCGCTTTGCCTATGCTTCATGCATTTATCTCTCCACATTCAGTCAGTTCCAGCGAATGCAGAACTCTTCACAATCATAACTCCAATACGAGTAGTTGTGATTCATAGCTTTTTCTTCCATGTAAAGTTAATACTGCCCTCCTCTTAAACTGGACAGAAGTCGTAGTAACATTTTACATTGGACTGAATGTGTCATTCATTTTTTTCTCAAACACAATCTACTTTTTTTTTCCGTTTAGGGCTGTGCTGTGGAGAGCATTGGTTATAAAAGGATAGGATCAGAGAGACTCTACAGTGAAGAGTTTAGAATCCCACCTATACATAACTGATACTCATGTTGCTGCTGGTAAGAAATCATAAAACAAATCACACGTTTATGCAAAAAAAGCAGAAACTAAACTATATGTGCACATTGATTTCTAGGCAGAAAATGTTTCCCATAGAGGTTAGGCAAATTGCCAGTGAAGAAAGTGTGATTTGTTGGGCAATGTTCTGCTGAAAAACCTTGTGTCCATTCATGTGTATGTTACTTTGACAAATACCACCTACCTAAGCATTGTTGCAGACCATGTACATGGAAACAGTATTCCCTGGTGGCTCCTTCAGCAGGATAATGCGCCCTTCCACTAAGCAAATATGGTTTAGTAATGGTTTGAGGAACACAACACCGAGTTCAAGGTGTCGATTTGGCATCCAAATTTCCCAGAACGCAAGCCAATCGAGCATTTCTGCGATTTGCTGGACAAACGAGTCCAATCCATGGAGGCCCCACCTTGCAACTTACAGGACTTGACTCCTATCAAGCACTGTCGACAGGGTATGGCATGGTGTTGCAAAATGAAGTGTAGCCTTCCTTCTTCAACATCCCATTTACCCTGTACAAATCTCCAACGTTACCACCACGAAAGCACCCCCAGAGCAACCATCACATTGCCTCCACTATGCTTACAGATGGCATCAACCCCTCCTCCAGCGTCTTTTCATTTAAACTGCATCTCACAAATGTTCTTCTTTTTGTGATCCAAACACCTTAAACTTAGATTTGTCCATATAACTTTTTTTCCCCAAATTTTCCTTTGTCTAGTGTCTGTGTTTTTAGGATGGGTAAAAAACCATCATCCCGACGTTGCCTTTTCACTGTTGACCGTGACATTCCTCAAATGGATTAGGATTCAACACTGTTAGGAATAAGGAAGCTTACAACTCATCCAACTAGAACACAAATCTGTCCAAGCCCATCTAGCTTCAACTTTCCTTAATGCCGTTACTACCACCACCTTACCGTCTGACAAACCCACCTTATGTGTCTCTCACTTCCTCTAGACTGTAAGCTGGCAAACAGTGGTCTCTATCTCACATCAGTCTGTCCCCGTTTGTCTATTATAGCAGGGCTCGACAAACCCCGGGCGCCAGGAAATCAGACCTGGCGCCCGGGTGCTGTTTGTCACAGGGAGCCCTTGCCGGCTGCCATCCGTTTTTCTTTTACTTTCTTTTTCAGCGCGAGGGGAGAAAGTCTGTGCGGATCACACAGACTGTAAGCTCCGCCCCCTCGCGCAACACGCTGTAGTGCCGATTGTCACGTGACAACACGGCACAGGAACAGAAAGAGATCGGGCTCCAGCATAAATGTCACCCTCCCCTGCAATGAGGTAAGCAGCAGGGAGGGAGGACACTGTAAGAAATATTCTTTTGTTCTTTAAAAAAAAAAAAAGGTGTGTATGTGTGTATGTATATAACTGGCTGTGTATGTGGTGTGTGTGTGAATGTAACTGACTGTGTATGTATGTGAATGTAACTGGCTGTGTATGTATGTATGAATGTAACTGGCTATGTATGTATGTGTGAATGTAACTGGCTGTGTATGTATGTGTGAATGTAACTGACTGTGTATGTATGTGAATGTAACTGGCTGTGTATGTATGTGTGAATGTAACTGGCTGTGTATGTATGTGTGAATGTAACTGACTGTATGTGGTGTGTGTGTGAATGTAACTGACTGTATGTGGTGTGTGTGAATGTAACTGACTGTATGTGGTGTGTGTGTGTGAATGTAACTGACTGTATGTGGTGTGTGTGTGAATGTAACTGACTGTATGTGGTGTGTGTGTGTGTGTGAATGTAACTGACTGTATGTGGTGTGTGTGAATGTAACTGACTGTGTATGTGGTGTGTGTGAATGTAACTGGCTGTGTATGTGGTGTGTGTGAATGTAACTGGCTGTGTATGTGGTGTGTGTGAATGTAACTGGCTGTGTATGTGGTGTGTGTGAATGTAACTGGCTGTGTGTGTGGTGTGTGTGAATGTAACTGGCTGTGTGTGTGGTGTGTGTGAATGTAACTGGCTGTGTGTGTGGTGTGTGTGAATGTAACTGGCTGTGTGTGTGGTGTGTGTGTATGTAACTGGCTGTGTATGTGGTGTGTGTGTATGTATGTATGTGTGAATGTAACTGGCTGTGTATGTGAGGTGGGTGTATGCCACCGTGTCCGTGCGATTTTGTGATGTGCCGTTGTCTGGCTCCTAAATTTTTTGGCTGGCTCCTAAAACTAAATTAAATTTGTCAAGCCCTGTATTATAGTATATAGTTTCTCTTTATGCTCTGTATCAAACGCTTTGTAAATTGTTGGCGCTATATAAAAAAATGTTAATGTAATGTTAACACCTGTGTTTTGCGGCTACTATGTGAAGCAGTTGGCCGTTCAGAATAAAAGCAACACTAATGTGCTTGTTATCTTGCTCAGTTGTGCACAGCGGTCTGCCGCTTCTCCTTTTATTCTGGTTAGAGCCAGTTATGTGAAGGGAGTAGTACACAGTGTTGTGAGAGATCTTCAGTTTGGCAATTATTCCCATGTAATAGCCTTCATTCATAAAACAAAAATAGACTGACGAGTTTCAGAAGAAAGTTCTTTGTGTTTGGCCATTCGGAGCTTGTAATCGAACCCAAAAAATCTGATGCTCCCGATACTCAACTAGTCTAAAGGAGGCCAGTTTTATTGGTTCTTTAATCAACAAAGCAGTTTTTAGCTCTGCTAACATAATTGCAAAACTGTTTTCTTTTTTTTATTCTTTAATTTTTGTATTTCTATATTACACCTAATTTTGAGTACTCCTGTCAAATGTCACATAGAAATAGACATTGTACATTGTATAACTAAAATATAAATATATAAATAGGTGGCATATCCCTATGAGGGTAGACTTTCTAGTCCCTGGGTCGATAACACCACAGAAATGTTATGTCCTATTGGTCTAATCAGTGACATATTACTAAACTGGCATTATTATTTGAGGTAACTAAGGGCCAAGGTTAGAGGGTAGCTCTTTTTTTCCTGTATTTATTACAATTGGGCAAAACTGGCCCATTAAAGTGGTTTATAAACTATTATGAATATAAACTGGGACCTTTCTAATAGAGGCTGGTAGCTTTCGGGTTATTCTATGTGTGATCCTTGAAAGAGCATCACGACAGATCATAGCCTAGAGAGTATTCATATAATAAACAAAACTTTGATCATAGTGTCGCCAGATTAAATATTCAATAATCTCAATTTTACATACATGTAAAACTACACAAGGGCAGACTTATGGATAAATTACAATCTAAGGAAAAAAAGGCTCTGATGTAAATTAAGATTGAAAATAGGAGAGAAAATGGATAAAGGAGAAGAAGGGAGAAATTCGAAAAGGGGTAAAATAATAGGACTAAAAATAAAAAACGCAGTTAGGTCCCGGAACGTTAACGGGATACCGGGTTCCACATTCTTTTGGGGGTACTGTTCTCTCTTCTCGGGCTTGTTTCTCTAAGTTGCTTCGCTTGGTGGCACCGGAGGCCTATGATGTTGAGGGTGTAAAGGAGGAGAGCATTGTCAGGCACTACTGATGGATAATCAGTGTCCATAGGGTATGTTCAGGTGGTGTAGAGAAAATAGTTATACCTGATTCCACAGGACTGTGCAGAAAGGGGGGAGACAAATTTAGCAGGTAGAAAGCATGGATTGCAATGCAGCTGCCTGTCCAGAGATGCAGGCCTAGCTCCTTCACTGTACTCCCGGTCAGTGGCTGATTTTAAAAATGGGGGTACTGATGAGATTTCATGTAGATGCTATTAGGGAGCTCTCACGGGGAATATCCCAGTAAGATGGCCACCGACCATTTGCAGTAAGTCTGAAAAATTGTTTTCTACTGATTAGTTGGCCTTTTCCAATGATAACTTGGATTAGCCAGCACAATGATATCCTAACAGGCAGGGTGATATGATGGTGCCGTGTACAGCAGCGCTACCATCTTCAACTTCCAGGCTGCTCCGACTCCTCATCCTACCCGTTACGATATTTCCGTGTGGAAGCATTTCTACTCTTTCTTAAATGTAAGAGATACTATTTGTTTTTTTATTAAATGCAATACTCTTCTACAACTCCATCCATCTTTTATCGCTGCCACTGTTGAGTAACCTTTGAAAGGAAAATCACTGGTCTTGTCAAGACATCAAAGAGTTGTCCTGAGCACTGTATTTGAGCATAAATTGCTCCAACTACTGGACAAGTCTCTCCTATTGAACAAGTGCGCTTGTTTTCTCTTCACTTTCTATTTTTCATTCCTGGGATAACTGTGGAGTTTTATCCCTGAAATAGCAGAACTCACTGAATTTAAAAGTTGAATACTTAAATACCCACACACATTGCGCTTATTAGCACCTATCACATTTTCACTAATCCTACCACATGTGCATGAACGACCATTCACTATCACACCCCCTAAAGCATTGATTTGGGATATAACTGTTATTTTTATTAAGTATTTTAGGTGTTAAATAAGTGCCACAAAGGTGGATCCCTGACATGATTTCAGACCAATCTTCATCTGCTAAATGAGGGAAGCAACAATCCCATCATAGCTCTAAGTTTGCTGTTTGCCGTAATGTAGCATAATAAGCCGCAGTGAGCCCTTTTCTTGAGAAACCTTTTCTAAATAAGTTTCCAAATGGTGTAATTGGGGTAATTTGCTTTCTGACAGTCATGTCTCTGTAAATCTTTCCAAGGTAAAAATTTCCCTCTTTTCCCACAAGTTTTCTATATGAGTTAGATTTCCACTCCTAAAATTTAGAAGAGTCTTGTAGGACGGGGAAGAGGCCATTGCCAAATAGAGATGAGAATGGACTTGACTACATGAATAGGTGGTTTTTGATGGGACAGTCATTCCAAACTTTGATCATGGCAAATGTACTTGCTAATATATATATATATTTTTTTATATATATGTATATGTACTTGTTTGTGTGTCATATACACACACACACACACACACACACACACATATATTACCGTATTTTTCGCCTCATAAGACGCACTTTTTTCCTCCTCAGAAGTGATGGGAAATGTCTGTGCGTCTTATGGAGCAAATGTAGTACTTACCTGCTTGTTGCTGCTCTCTGTCGTTTCCGCCGTGCAGTCTAACCTGCACGGAGGAAGGAAGCTCCGGTCGCGAAAAAAAATCGTTACCAGAGCTTCCTTCCTCCGTGCAGAAGGTTAGACTGCATGGAGGAAACGACAGAGAGCAGCATGGAGGTAAATACTAGGGAAGGGGGGAGGAGGGTGGCACAAATGAGCAAATCCTGGCATAATAAGGGGCAAAATCCTGACATTGTGAGGGGCAAAATCCTGGCATAGTGAGAGGCAAAAGAATGGCATAGTGAGGGGCAAAAGAATGGCACAGTGAGGGGCAAAATCCTTGCATAGTGAGGGGCAAAATCCTGGCATAGTGAGGGGCAAAATCCTGGCATAGTGAGGGGCAAAATCCTGGCATAGTGAGGGGCAAAATCCTGGCATAGTGAGGGGCAAAATACTGGCATAGTGAGGGGCAACATCCTGGCATAGTGAGGGGCAAAACCCTGGCATACTGAATGGCTTAATCCTGTCATAGTGAGGGGCAAAATCCTGGCATAGTGAGGGGCATAATCCTGGAAAATTGAATGGCTAAATCCTGGCATAGTGAGGGGGAAAATCCTGGCATATTGAGTTTTTTTTCTTGTTTTCCTCCTCTAAAAACTGGTTGCATCTTATGGTCAAGTGCGTCTTATGGAGCGAAAAATACGGTATATATATATTCTTCTTTATGTGCTATCCACAACTTATTTATATAGGTATGCATAGATCTATTTGAAACAGGATTCCTGGTAAAACACTTCATAAATAAATAATCTGCTAAAATACTTCAAAATAATTGAATTTAGAAATCCAGCTGCCTACAGTGTGTTATTTTCCATATGCAGAACTTCAGAAATATATAAAGCCTATTTTCTTTCAAAATACATCCGTTTCTACACATGGACAATAGTGTATAGATGTAACAAAGTGAACGTGGTAAATGTTTCAAGACTGTTCATTAATACTTGTTTCAAGAACAGCGTGAAAGACAAAAAAATCAAATAGAAATATGGATTACAAAGAAGTCCTCCTACATTCCTTGCAGGAAGCATAGTGCAGGTGAGTCATACTGTGCTTTATACCATTCTGTGGTGACTCACTTGTTATATAACATTTAAAGGACCACTGCATTAGATAAAGCATATTAAAGCTAATGGGTTAATTTGTTAGAAACAAAATTATGTATTCTATACGAGATATAATTTTTTCCCCCTTTGCTATACGATCATTATTAACTCTCCTTTGCAGACCTTCTCCTAGGGATCTGCTATTTGCTGGAAATGGGCATCTCCAGCATCTCTTGGTCCACAGTCATACTGGGGAAACACGGTGTGTGTGTGTACCACTGTCATGCATTCTTAGTGATTCTTAAATTCCCAATTGTTTTCAATAGGGCACAATTCTGAGTATATAGTTGTACTCAAAACATGCAAAACTGAGCCAGGGAGTGAAGCGTGCCCTCTTGCTTGTGCAAATATTAAATAAAACTGCATTTTTTTTTTATTTCTGTTAGTAGTGCCTTTCATAAGAGGTACACAACAGATGGAAACTTTTAAGATGTGTTAGGATTCTGTCTTTTACATGTTTATTCCTTTTATGTAGCACTGCGATTTGTCATGTGCAGCTTTACAAACTGTAGTCTTTGGAATCTTCTTACCAATGTAAGATTGTGAGTGACCCTTTAATGTGACCAGTGATACATTTCAATGTTGTGTTGCACTAGGCCTCATGCACCCCCAACCCCAATATGTCACACCCCTACCTCTTCTTCAGGTTGCACTCCTTCCTTGCATAACCTTTCCACTACAACAAATTGCCTCCTCATATGTTAAAACAGTGCCAGATTACCCCCACATAGCTTTCCACTGCATCATGTACCCGCACAGATGTCTGTTCAGGGCAGTGAGTGAGTTTGTGCCACTAACAATGGTATCGCTGGCTCTGCTATCACTTCAGTCTGCCACCCTTGGCATAGTTGGCCTAGGCAGTAATACAAAACTGATTGACACATGTATTTTTGTATTGTGTAGCTCTATAATAACATCTAGTAATTGGTGTGCAGGATCTACTGGGATAAATCCTAAGCCCAGCTGTCAAAAGCAATGAATGAAACAATAGGGCAAGTTACTTTTTTGGCTGTGACCATGTTCATTGTCTGAAACTTGCTTAGAAGAGAGGCAGGGGTTAAACACCATAAAGACATTTCTCCTTCCAATTGCTGTATAGACTTGTCTTTTATGAGTGGAGAACACCATGGTTCTTTGTAATCCCTATGTCATGAAGCTGAAATGAGGCTGATACGGGCGGCTCTCAAGGTCAGTGGTTTTAAACTGAGGGCACTGAAAACTGTGGTTGCTTTGGCAAGAACTTGACAAGAATCTGAGAATCGCTACTATAGATTTTTGACGTTTGTCACATATAGGCACTTTCTAGCTTTTAATATTACGGAACGTCTCCATTTAAATGCTGAGTTTATAGTATTAATAGTTCTATGCGTTTGCCTTTCACATTTAGTTATATTAACGGCCATTGTTGTGGAGGGACACACAAACTATGCTAGGTGCATTTGGTAGTGTTTAACCTACACAATGTACAGGTGTTTTTTAATACAAATAAATTCAGGAAATCTCTTCCAAAGTTGCCTGCTCTAGCTCTCTCCTCTGGTTTTCTTGATATTGCTGTTATCCAAAGCAGAGGCGCATGTACAGGGGAGAAAGAAAGAAATATAGTGTAATACAGTACAGATAGTGTCAGCTGATAAAGTTTGGGTGTCACACTCACAAACAAAAAAAATATAAAAAATCCATTGCGCAGTAATACATAAAAATGAAAATATTAAAAAAACTGAATGCACGTACTACAAATAAAAGCACATACAGTGTTCCTGAACAGATTGTCCCCCGACACGTCTTGTAATTGATAATATTGCACATGCATCATTTTGTCTTGGGGCACTATACTGTATCAGGTGTCAAATATTTTACACAAAGTTAAATAAAGCACCAGGTGTTGTGGAGATTTCAACTCTCATTGTTATCTTCAGCTGGCCAAATATCTTTATACTGAAAATGTCACCATCACATATGTTTTATAGCCACAGAGTAGGAGACTCATGCGATGAAGAATTTGTTGGTTCCACAGCATACTTCAGGATTAAATACTCTCAGTATGTACTCCATTCTACAGATCATACTAGGGGTTAAAAAGGAAGTGATCGCTCTTTTTCCCTATTAAATACATAGATTATTGAGTCACAGAATACCTTGTCACAAACCTGAATGTACAGCATGCCTGTATATGTTGCTAGTCAAGAAAACCATGTGTACTCACGTGTTTGAACTTGCACTGTTTGCCATTTCATTATCAGTTTCGGAGCTAAGTAAATTGCATTTTGTTTGTGATTTGGAGTGCGATTGCATATAAATATTGTGTTTACGATGTTTGTTTTCCTTCTGTTCTTCCAATAAGATGGAAGTACCATTTCACTGGCTCCTGAACTGGTGTGTATATGGGGCACTGGCAAATAAATATATATAAAATATATATATTTGCCCCATACTGGCAAATATCATGATCAACTACAGAAACAAGTTTTGTTAATTTGTTTCCTATATATATTTTATCATCTCCTCATAACAATCCAACTCCACACACAAGTTTTTAAATAGTTTTTGTTGCTATGGCAACAAAGTAATTAAGCCTTTCGCTGCCCTTTCCTTTTGAGACCCATGACTGGTGGATACAAATTGATCTGACAAGTGTGAATGCTACTATATTTGACATAATGGGCTGTATTCATTGATATAACTTATAATTGGTTATCACTGGTATTCAGTGACATGATGCTATCTTATGTATTTAGTTATGAAATAGTTACATTAATGAGGGATTAAATTTAAAAGATAAAACGTTACTAGATTAAAGGGGTTATAATATGCAGGTACAAACAATTGAGTATGACTGAACTGTTCACATTTGCATTCTTATTCTCCCTAGCAATGTCAATCACATTATCATTCGCTTTTCCATTCACAAGCTCTACACAGACACCCATCTTGCATGACTGACACACACTAGCACTAGCCCTTTAAATGTTCTACATTACTTAAATCCAATGTGAGCAACTTTCTTACATTGGATCAAGGTAATGTGAAACATTTATAGGAGTGCAGATTACCTGCTCCACTGTGCTGCAGAAATTATCCACTCTGAGAGCGGTAGTCCATCCCTCCCCTCAAAGCACCGTGGGAACCTGGGACTTGTCAAGACCTGGACAATGGCATATGTTTTAAATGTCACTTTCCAGAAATGGCCTTTCACAGGCCGGTCGCACACAAGAGCCAAAGCAGGTCTCTGCCGGAAGAGGTAGAGTTCTACACTCCTGAGTGCTGACACCAACGCTGTGGAGTGTCTCCTTGAGCAGTTGGAGCCACAAGCTAGTGGTGCTGGTGCCAGCCATGTGGTATCATGGCCGGCACCTGGTGCCCATCCACTACAGTGACGGAAACAAGAAATTTTAATTGAAGTGGCACCAGGTATATTGCAATGCCACTGCAATTGTGGTGAACAATTCCCCACATGGCTCCTAGACTTGTGGGGCACCTAAGCAACTGCCCACTGTGCCCATGCTTTAAGACCGCACTGGCACCATTGTGGAATTTGTAATAGAATGTTCTAAAAGTGACATCAGAATAGACCAACCTGATTGTGTAACTCATCATTTTGTACTAAAATGCCTTGGTTAAAAGAACTAGTAAGAAGTCAGTATTATTACTCTACCTATTCAGGTTTGTTACCTTTTCTTTCTACATGAAGTGATGTGATGGTCCCTGCATGTCTCTGGTTATTCATTATTACTAATCTGGGTGCCTCTCTATGCACTATGGAGCATGGATTGCAGGATGAAACTTAACACGAAAGATTAAGATCTTAACATGTATAGCTTGGAACAGAGACCAGCCAGATATATGATAGAAGATATGATAGAAACATTTAAATACATAAAGCAACACTGTATAGGAGGAGAGTATGTTTAAAAGAAGTAAAACTACCACAACTAGAGGACAAAGTCTTAAATTAGAGGGGCAAAGATTTATATTGGGAAGTATTACTTTACTGAGAGGGTAGTGGATGTAAGGAAGTGGTAGAGGTAAAAACAGTAAGGAGTTTAAGCATGTGTGGGATAGGCACAAGGCTATCCTAGATATAAGATTAAGCCAGGGGCTATTGAACATATATAGATTTGGAAAAATAATTGGCAGACTAAATAGGCCAAATGGGTCTGGTGTGAATAGGATTTCTGTACCTGATTGAGTAAATTAAAATGAACTCTGCACTCTGTAAGCTCTCAGAACTACAAAAAAGTAGGACAGTGCTCCTGCTCCAGCGCTGCCCCATTTTTCAGGTTCTTGGATTTCATCTGCAAGGCTGAGTCATTTCCCAGGTGGATTACAAGAAGCAGTGCAGTACTGACTGAGCTGATGATACTCCGTCCTCCAATCACTTTCAACCCTGGCTTATCCTCTTAAACAGATGCATTGTTTAGCTGCTTTTCACACCATACACAGAATCTTCTGTGCTTTGGGATTATGGTTTCAAAATAGTTTTATTTTGCCTATTATATGCAGAATAATTGCACTTTCTAGACTGGCTAGAGATTTTGTACAATTCTCTAAACATATCCCACTTCCTCCCTGATCTTGTCATTATAATGTTATTTATTATAATTTATTTTTGTCCACCCTATTTGTATTTATGCTTTTTTGTGTGAAATCAGTTGATTTCTATATTGCTTGCCTTATATGTACAGGACTGAAGTTTATATATATATATATATATATATATATATATATATATATATATATATATATATAAAAAATTACATTTCTTACTAAAGTTAATTTGATTTATCCAAATGACTGATCAGCGAATGTGTTTCCTCTACAAACAGTTTGCATAATATGCAAACATTCATTGTTCTGTGTCTTCCCATTCTACATGTTAGTTATTTGTTTAGTGATGTTCTGTAAATGTAATAACTTGTCCATTTAATGATCATTCACTCAAGAAGAAAACCATTTACTTTTGTCAAATCAATATAAAAATCAGCTTGTCTCATTGCGGTGAACAATTGTTAATCTCCTGCACGAAATAAAGTCCTGTATCTTCAAGTGCCAATATGGCAAATATAAAGGATATATAAAAACTAAGCACATTGGAGTGCACCAACTAAATGTGTTCAAGATATAGATATAAATAGAGCTAGATAGATATACTTATATAGAGAAACAATGTGAAACAGCACCTTTATTTAACCATGCCTAAACCCAATAGTGCTGGATTTTATAGGCTCTGTTTTCTTGAGGACATATGACAGAAAGTGGTGCTGTAGAGGTCAATTCAGTGAAATAAGTTAAATTAACTACTAAAGTAGAAGGCCAACATGAATTACTATATGAAAGTGCTACTACACTTTGTAAGGTACATGCTAGTTTATCTTTTGGCCTTCAGCCATGATACTTCCCAAGGAAACATCAGGGCCGTGGCTATGACGGACTGTCTCTCTTGGAGAGATTGTCAGACCCCAATCAGACGACGCTGACACGTTGGCATGCACCATAATCCAGCTGAGCTCTGCCTAAGCTGAGAGGCAGAGTTCAGAGTAAAACTGTGTGTATCTCCAAGGAATTAAAGGTTAAAAAAGGTTTGTCCTTTAAGTTGTGCGTTCGTTTATTTATATATATTTTTTAATTTCCACTTATTTTTCTCTTGTTTCAGTTCCGCTTTCTGGGACATTACTACAGCTACCCGAGAACCGTGAGAAAACTTTTTGAGGTTGGTGAATACTTTATTGTTATGGCATGGATCTTAATATCTGTGCCCACCACAGACTAGGCTATGTAAGATCCCTGGAATCTGTTTTCTAAAAATGAAGCCTTCCGTGTGTATTGTGCCGGGACAGCCCTAGTGAGTTCCTCCTACAAGACAAACAGCTGGCCATGCTGAATGCATTGTTAAATCTTCACATATTTAATCATGCATTAACCAAAGCCAGTTGAGCTCATCTAGCGTGCCAGCTTTTTCCCTGCACAATGCATAGTGAAATCCTACACATGTTTGATCTTCGTCTTACTTCCACTCACAGCTTACTTTTCACGGATCCCTCCCACTGTGTATATATTAGCCTATATATTGATCTACTGCTGATCTCGGAGAAATACTTACCCTCTTGCTGTAGTGTAATACTTGTTGGGTTTGACTAGTTGTTTAACCATAAAGAATCTGGTTAAAGAGAACACTGCCAGGTTTGATAGATGTAGTAACTACACATAAATTGAATAACTATGCAGAAGAAAAGCTGTCCCTTAAATCCCAGATTTTCTAACTATTTTAGAAAAACTAAAATATAAATTTAAGCCCCATAATGTAATGGTCTCCAATATGGTTCTGTTCAGATCTGTAGTTCGTAGCAGGAGATTGTCAGTTTCTGCGTTTGGCTGGCCGCACATTCTGTCATGGGCATCATTTCCATGTGTCTGTTCAGCACCAACAATTTACAAAATGATTTTGACAGAATGGAACAGACAACACTACATTTTCACTGACAAAAAACCCCCAAAGTGACAGTGGCTTCTGTGCCAAGGTAAAGTGCAATGTATACAAGCTGGTATCTTTCCAGGGAAATATCTTCGTGTTTCTTAAACATACAAAAACAGAAAGCTACATTTTTATTGGCTGCATGACTCAAAATGCAATTTTGATTGTTCTGGTGTAGTCAAGGAGAACATTAGGAGGAGTATTGCAAATGGTGGACTCTGGGAGCTAGTCACCAAACGTGTGGGGCAAGTCACTTGCTGGTGAGCTGCAGGGCCCATTGAACACATCTCGCAGGGGAAACTGACCAGATTCAGTATAGTTAGGTTGGTGAAATGTTCCTCTCTTTTATTGAATAGCTCCCTCTGTTACCTGTTGAGTACGTAAAATACAAATTTATTATAAGGAAAAAAAGCATTCTATTCAAAAAATAAAAGCACTAGAAAATAAGTGTTTTCAGTTGTATGGCTCTTTATCATTTCATTCAGATTTCCCTTTCTTCTCTTTTCTGTGCCACATCATGTCACAGCTCTGCACTTTGTAATTTGGGGAAGAATGTCAAGAATGTCATCATTTGTGTTGGCTGTGAAACAACTTCACACAGGTTTTCATATATCTACACAAATCTAGTGACACAGTGTATCCAAGCATCATTCAGTGGGATTGAAATCCAAGTCTGCTCGTTACTACTTTAGTGTGTCAATAAAGAGGGACTAAACCCATTATATTTTCTTTTTAATGATGCAGACCATTAATAATTAGAGGAAATGATGAGCATGTTTTTCAGTCTCTCTTTACTTGTTTATTATTTAGGAAGTATATGTTACCAGGGAGGATACATTGAGATTTCACCCATTTTCAAGTGTGTCCTGGGTAGTCAATCTAGGTTTTTTTTTCTCCTAGTTAGGAATAACGATACCCTATTTGGGATCCAGAGAAATGGTAAATCCATAGCCTTCTGTGCAGAAGAATGAAGAGTTGGCAGCCAGCAGTAGTTGGTTTAGCTCCCTGACTACTGGGGTTTTTCAAGCCCGGAATTGAAAGCAGTTCACTTGCTTTTCTCAGATGGGTCTGTTTATCAAAACAGGTTTCAGCTTGTTTTTGTAAGGGCCGGTGTTCTGAAAAGAAAAAAAAAAAGTGGGAGAGATTGGGAAAAATGGATTAGAAGTGGCCGTGACTGAAATGCGCATGAGCGAGGACAGAACAGCGCATGCGCGAAGTCACCACTAATTTCAGTTCACGGACAAGAAGCAATCCCACGTATGTGCACATCAAATGGTAAGAAATATGTGTGAACCACTCGGTTGCTCCTTACCTTTGCTTGTGATAGGTTCTCCGGGGCCTGTTAGCTACATTGGGTTTTCTTAGATTCCTGTATCCAGTGTTTCTGACACGGCTTGTTTGACCATTCCTGATCTTCCTTCCTGTGTGTCCGGCATCCACTATCACTACCAGTGGCTGTGTGTCCGGTATCCACTATCACTACCAGTGGCTGTGTGTCCGGTATCCACTATCACTACCAGTGGCTGTGTGTCCGGTATCCACTATCACTACCAGTGGCTGTGTGTCCGGTATCCACTATCACTACCAGTGGCTGTGTGTCCGGTATCCACTATCACTACCAGTGGCTGTGTGTCCGGTATCCACTATCACTACCAGTGGCTGTGTGTCCGGTATCCACTATCACTACCAGTGGCTGTGTGTCCGGTATCCACTATCACTACCAGTGGCTGTGTGTCCGGTATCCACTATCACTACCAGTGGCTGTGTGTCCGGTATCCACTATCACTACCAGTGGCTGTGTGTCCGGTATCCACTATCACTACCAGTGGCTGTGTGTCCGGTATCCACTATCACTACCAGTGGCTGTGTGTCCGGTATCCACTATCACTACCAGTGGCTGTGTGTCCGGTATCCACTATCACTACCAGTGACTGTGTGTCCGGTATCCACTATCACTACCAGTGGCTGTGTGTCCGGTATCCACTATCACTACCAGTGGCTGTGTGTCCGGTATCCACTATCACTACCAGTGGCTGTGTGTCCGGTATCCACTATCACTACCAGTGGCTGTGGGTCCGGTATCCACTATCACTACCAGTGGCTGTGGGTCCGGTATCCACTATCACTACCAGTGGCTGTGGGTCCGGTATCCACTATCACTACCAGTGGCTGTGTGTCCGGTATCCACTATCACTACCAGTGGCTGTGTGTCCGGTATCCACTATCACTACCAGTGGCTGTGTGTCCGGTATCCACTATCACTACCAGTGGCTGTGTGTCCGGTATCCACTATCACTACCAGTGGCTGTGTGTCCGGTATCCACTATCACTACCAGTGGCTGTGGGTCCGGTATCCACTATCACTACCAGTGGCTGTGGGTCCGGTATCCACTATCACTACCAGTGGCTGTGGGTCCGGTATCCACTATCACTACCAGTGGCTGTGGGTCCGGTATCCACTATCACTACCAGTGGCTGTGGGTCCGGTATCCACTATCACTACCAGTGGCTGTGGGTCCGGTATCCACTATCACTACCAGTGGCTGTGTGTCCGGTATCCACTATCACTACCAGTGGCTGTGTGTCCGGTATCCACTATCACTACCAGTGGCTGTGGGTCCGGTATCCACTATCACTACCAGTGGCTGTGGGTCCGGTATCCACGATCTCACTGCCAGTAGCTGTGTGTCCGGCATCCACTATCTCAGTACCAGTGGCTGTGTGTCCGGTATCTAAAGTTCATCCATTCATGATCCTACTGTCACATACTCATACTCTCCCTATCCTTTGTTTGGCGAGAGGAAGAGGTGCAGCAGTTTACATTTTCAGCAGTGCCTGCGGCTCAACCAAAGGTATCTCTGATTTAGAACAAGGACCTCCTACTACCTCTCAAAGACCTGGTGACCGCTTGTGCAAGAAGATTTAAAGATAGTTATTTCAGGTCCTGCGTCGTGGATCCTAAACTCTGACCGTTACACCATAAACCTTACCCCAGGGCTCGACAAACCCCAGGCGCCAGGTTACCATTGGGACCAGGAAATCGGACTGGGTGCCCTGGTATCGTGAGCCCCACATGAGGCAATGAGGTATAGCAGCAGGGAGGGGGGACACATTGATAGATTTTTTTTAAAAACAGCTGCTAAAGATTTTTAAAAGATGCTCACTTGTATGTCAGACTGTGTGTGTGTATGAGTTACTGTGTGTGTGTGTGTGTATGAGTTACTGTGTGTGTGTGTGTGTGTGTGTGTGTATATGAGTGACTGTGTGTGTGTGTGTATGAGTTACTGTGTGTGTGTGTGTGTGTGTGTATATGAGTGACTGTGTGTGTGTGTGTATATGAGTGACTGTGTGTGTGTGTATGAGTGACTGACTACGCAAGGCTTCTTTTCTCATTTAAAATTTGTTGGAGCAGATGTCACTGTAACACCACCCAATGAGAGGCGCTTACATGGTGTTCAAAGAAAATCACACTAGATTTGCTTTCAAATATTATGGTAACTGTGATTTGTTGTTGCGATTTTTTGCCCTGTGAATAGGATAATAAAATGCTTCTATAAATCCCAGTAAAACATCTCAATATCCTGTCTGACATTTGTTAAAGTAGCAACTCTGTGGCTAGGACAATCCTCTGTGTGAGTCTACAATTGTCATGGCAGAAAATAAAAGGCCTCTGAATTAATTGAGCTTCCAGAATGGAGGAATAATTAGTTGTCCATGGGCAGAAACTGAATGTTTTCTTTTATTTATGACTCATAGTTCATTAATACCAAAGCATCATAATCCTCCTGGAATATAGTGATTTATAAAGAAACCCTTACAGATCTGCAGTGCTCTAGAATTCAGCTACTGATGTCTTTTATTGTTTTCTCCTCTCAGATTTTATTAATCCCTAGTGCTTTCAGTGCGGACTCTGCACAAAATCTGTCTCGGGAGGGAATCGTCAGTTGTCTTCTGCACAGTCTGCAGCTTTCAGAATCTAGCCTGGCAGAATAATAAGCATTGGAGCTGGGGAAGGCAAGGGTGAGATAGATTCCAGGGTCTCACAGAATGTGGAGCTATGATTTCTTGTGACCTAGTTATGATGTCTTCCAATATTTAACTTACATCTGTGGATTCTGGGAATAGCACTTGAATTTTTGCTTAGTTGTTGAAATTAAGCATGTTATTTAAAGTGACAATTCCAAAATTGTAAAACTATGTAGCATTGGGTCCAGTTGGTGCCCAGGAAGATGATCATTGCAACACCTTTAACACATAGGCAGTGAAAGCTGATCACTGCCTATTTGAGTTTCAACGGATACGAAGCAGCCTCTGAGAATAGCTGCCAGCATTTAAACTCGACATATATATATATATATATATATATATATATATGTCCTCAGGACTTATACGTAAATGTGGGTTAAGGGGGTAATGATAATAATTGTAGTTTCAGGACCATTATCTAAGTAGTGACCATAGTGGGGGTGTGATTTTACTTTTACGCCCACAATATAGAAATAGAGCTTTCTAAAATAAGGAGGATTAGTACTGTGATGCCATTTCCTTCCTCCAATAAAACCATCACAATGGAACAATGACATGGGAACCTATGTACTTGGGTCACCATGGTTATACTTCTTCATGGCCCCATGCCTGCTACATAGTTACTTTGGCACAAAATGGGCACTACACCTGTGAGGATACACATCCCATGATTCAACTTATGGCTGCCTGATCATCACTGGAAAATGTAGTCACTGGCTTCCTATGTGAGCTTCATCACCAGTGAAACTTTAAGCAGGTGGAGCATCATGGCAATGTTGTGTACACAGGTGTGTTGCCAATATATTGTATCTTTTGGAGGAGGGCCCATAAAAAAAAATCTGCTCTGGGTACACTTTTAAAGCATGGTGAAAGCCATACTATTGGGCCCACTTCTAAGTTTGATAGGTTTACAGCTTTTGAACGCTTCATGTCAGATTATCAATGTTTTATAGTCCCTGTAATCAACCAGGGGAATTACATAGATTAGCGTGTGTATTTATGGTCAAGATTTTGATTTGTAGTTTCGGTGTATGTTCCTGAAGGAAATGAATATCCAACCAGTAGAAGAAATTCGTTGATGTGTTTGAGTGCCTACTCTTAGTTTGCCTGTATAAGTTAATGTGTGTGACACAGTAAAAGGCCCCCAGGTCTTAGCTTTCAGGAATATCTGTCACCATAGGGTGTGTGTATTTTTTTTGTAGTCTTGTTCATTGTATTAGTGTATTATGTAAACCTTTCAGAGCCTTAGGGATTAGTGCAGCTCTATCTTGTTTTAAAACCTTTCAACTTCTAAACTGCAACCCCTACGTATGTATATTGCTGCCTATCCCCACCCATTGGAAGAAAACTTTTACTAGGAGGAGTAGATACAGGTGGAAATTGCAAAGAAGCACAGATCATTTTTCTCTAATTTAGTCTCGGGTGAAGTTCCCTAGCGAAAATTAGACCTAAAGGGGCAGTTCCACTTGGCTTATTTTCTGTATGTTGTACAGTTTTTTAAAATATGTTAAATGCACTTATTTTTACTGTAAAACAAATCACAGTTCTATAGTTTCGAGATGAATTTTAAGGCTCCAGTGAAATTTATTTCAGTGACATCAGTGAGGAGGAGTACACAAAAGGCAGATGGAGTTCCTCTGCAGCACTTTTCATGCTCCTGTCAGTTACACAGTGGAATTACTGTATTTGCTTGAATATAAGACCAGGTTTATTCCAGAGCTAAGGCTATGAAAGTTATATCTTCTATTTGTGGTCATCTTATAAGTATACCCAAATAGAGGTCTAATTTAGAAGACTTAGGTCCAGTTCCACCGCAGAACTGGTCACGTGATCTCCTGACATTTTGTCTCAGATTGTCCCGGTGGAAGTATCAGGCAGCATCGAAGGGATTACCGTAGTTGGTCGAATAAAAGACCAGGTTTTTTTCAGAGCAAATGATCTGAAAAAGACCCATCATTTTGTATTCGAGGGCATCTTATAATCAGACCTCAGATATAGGTTTAACTATAAGACAAGGATCCAGGTCTCCCACAGAACTGCAGGAGTCCTGGATCCTCATCATAATTCACTTATGCATTTCTTTTTCCCACAAAAGACGGGAGCCTGAGTCTAGGTTGCTAAAAGTATTACAGCTGTTATGTAGCTTTTTGATAATTATCCATTGCTATTGATTTGACTGGACTTTTCCCTGGCTATTGCAAGATGGCTGATGTGTGTCTGCATTTCTCACAAGCGAATTAGAGGGCTTCTGTAGAGATGCATGTGGTAGCCTATTGCCATGTGCACAGCATGGCAATCCATATCAGCATGCACAGGATGTCCGTTTTATTTATTTTTTTCAAACTGGGCAATTGCTGAACAAGAGCAATGACCTGCTTGGTCAGATTCGGCAACACGGAGTATGGATGGAAGATACTATTTGTTTTGCATCCTCAAGAATACAAATTTTATCCAAGTTTGCAAAAAGAGAACATGCTCCTGCCATATACACAATGAAAAATCTTCCGAAAAATTTTTTCTAAAACCTTAGAATTAGTTTTGTAAATTATATAATAGTGGGAGGGAAAACAAGAGCTGGTGCTCTAGGATTATTGTGACTGAGAAAAGTGCAGTGGGTGAAATACAAATCCTGTCCATGGGACTTTCTTTAATTATCAGTATGTCATCACTACAGCTTATTTCATCTTGAACGGCTGCGCTTCAAATGTTGGTTTATTTGCTAGTGCTTCCTTTGTGTGTCTGCTCTTTTAGTAATTGGAATAATCAGTGTGTCATTGTGTGGCTGCCCTGATACTAACTGGTATCAAACCACTCCTGATACTTATTGTGCTGATGCAAAGACTGGTGCAAGTTGCACATAATGCGTCATTTAATTGGTCGGCGTGAATGGGTAAATTTGTTGAGGCTTGCTTGTTTTTTCTATGCCATCTTCCTAACTGTAACTATAAGGCTCAAGGCAGCAATAGACTGTATTTGATGACTGAAGAAGCATGTTTGGTTGCACAGACGGCAAGCTTTCTCAGCTGTTTTGTTTGTCACAATAGTTTTTGAACAATCAGTATGGAATATTATTCTGCCAGATATCTGTTGGAAACTGGAGTAGAAGCAACAGAATAAAATCTTTTTTTTTTCTTCTTCCCTCAATGCTTCTGCTCAGACAGAAGACTGTCACACAGCCAGTATACTGTCCCCATACCCACCAGCAACAGGAGCTGAATATTGAGCCCTACCATCTGGCATTCAAACTGTAAACCGCCTCAGTGCTGCTGGGAAAACTTATAGTTTATTGAGACGCTATATCTTCATCTAGAACACTTTGGTGTGGTTAAAAGGGTTAAATGAAGAGCAATGGGGGTTTGTCACATTTTACAGGGCTGTGCGGTGGATCGTGCTGAGAGGTGCTTGTTAGAAGCTGCATGTTGTAGGTGAAGAAACCACCCACACTTGGTGTGGGCGAGAGCACCGCACAGGAATAAAAGGGGAAGTCGTGATGTGCAGAGAGCCTGCAGTAATACTAGCTGTATGCTAAGAAAAAGTCTCATTATCTGCTTTATTTTTCACCCAATTTATGCCAAAGTACAAGTAAGGTGGTCAAACTGATATTTTTAGATGCCTTCCAACAGCTTCAGAACAGTGCAGGATCCAACCACCCATATTGTGTAGGCCTTGGGTGCTAAACCACTACCGTTAAAGGTGGAATGTAAATCTGTTTTCAGCGGATAGTCCGTCCGTCCCCCCCCATCTGTGCATTGGTATAACTGCTTGGAGCTGTAACATGCAGCTCTGTATTCAGTTAATTGTTAAACACACACACACACACACACACACACACACACACACACACACACACACACAAGACAAGCTCAAAAAGTGGAATAAGCTGTAAATATAACCTTTGATATAAGCTGTGGATGTACATGTACCATTGGAAGACTTGCTAATGCACACACATAGGCATGGCCATTATAATGGTCAGTTTTATAGGGTTTTCACTTTTAAACACTTCATTCTTTCCATTTTATTTATTTATTCGTAGAGGATTTTTCTTTTCTTTTTTTTTTCTTCTTTTTTTAGAACTTGTTTGAGATTATTGCCTTACATTATTGGAAATCTGACAGTTTGGAAATAACACATTGGCAGCTGCCAAAAATACAAATGTTAATGTAAGCGACGTGTTCAGATATTCAAATAAAGCTTGGAGTTCCTTGGCCACTGGGGCCAAAAAGGGAATCCTGGAGTTGTGGGGGAAATTAAGCCAAACAGTCAGTGCCTTTGCATTGTATTGACTGGATAAATTGTAATTAGAAAAAGTATTCTCTATTTTTATCTTTATTTTTATTTATTATCATTCATATAATTTATATTTATTCCTAATTTTTTTTCCATCTGATTTTGATATTTTTTATTATTTTAAACATTCATTTTTGTTTGAATTTATTTTACTTTAAATCTTTTTAAAAAAAAAATCTTTATATTTTTCTTGTTGTACTCTGATATGACCAATACTTTTTGACTTATCTGTAGGTAAAAAAAAATTATATTTTACTAGTGAGCCTAGCAAGCCAAGTAGGCAATATCTTTCTTTTTCACTTTATAAGTGGTTAAGTAGGTTGTTTTTACTCCCTCAAGTAATAACTTCCAGTGGTAATATTGTCTTTTGCAAGCCCTAAATGAAACTGGGACTTGTTTGAATTGTATCATTTCTATTTCTTTTTATTTTCTGTTGCAGATTATTATGATAAGCTATGGGGTCACACCCTCTTTTTTCGTTCAAATGACTGAATATGGTGTTGGTGCATCCCATGTGGTTGTGGTTTCTCAGCGTTTGTCCTAAGAAATATATGGACGTATGGAGTAACGCTCCTTGATAATCGTCCAGTAATAACTTTGTTTTGTAATTGAGGCCCATTAATGATTGAGGCCCATTTTCTTAAAGGGAGACTCCCACCAAAAATTGAAAAGGTTTTATTATTTTTTATTTTGTTTTGTTAATTTCAGATATGTTTTTTGTTTTTATGTGACTGTATTTAATAAAATATGTAACTAAACAAGTGTGACTGGGCACCCCCATTTTGAGAAATATAGTGTTTTAGGGTGCCATCCCCTAGTGACTTTACAGCACAAATCTCTCACTTTGGGGCTGGGGACACAGAATGCAGTCTGTAAGTCATTCAACATGACCACTGAAAAACATTGAGAACCCCCCATAACATCACTTAAAAGGTTGCAGTACTTGACTCAGATGCTGGAGCTAAAATGCTTTTAAGGGAAGATGACAGTGGCATCGTTGGGGGGGCTACTGGGGCTGAAGCCCCGGATCTCCCCTCCTTAGCCCCGAATGGAGACTCTAACCATGCCCCCTCATGCCCAGTCCCGCCCCCTGCATGCTGCAATCTATATGCTGAACAGTACCAGACTCCGCTCCCTTGCGCTCGGCTCCGCCCCTCATGCTTAACTCCGCCCCTCAAGCTTTGAAGTTGAGTGTTTGGCATAGTTATGAGTGTGCATGTGTATGTATGTAAGTAGCAGAGTGTAAGTGGATGTGAGTGGCAGAGTTATTAGAGTGCACGTGTATGTATGTAATTAGATTTTAGGAGCCAGCAAAAAAATGTAGGAGCCAGACAATCACGCAAGCATACACGCAATTCATAAACACACACGCCTACTTCACATATATACACACACACATACACCTACTTTACATATACCCATTTATACAAACACCTCACACACACACCTACTTTACATATACCCAATTATACAAACACCTCACACACACCTACTTTACATACTTACATATATACAAACACCTCACACACACCTTCTTTACATATACCCATATATACAAACACCTCACACACACCTACTTTACATATACCCATATATACAAACACCTCACACACACCTACTTTACATATACCCATATATACAAACGCCTCACACACACCTACTTTACATATACACAAATATACAAACACCTCACACACCTACTTTACATATACACATATACAGGGAGTGCAGAATTATTAGGCAAATGTGTATTTTGACCACATCATCCTCTTTATGCATGTTGTCTTACTCCAAGCTGCATAGGCTCGAAAGCCTACTACCAATTAAGCATATTAGGTGATGTGCATCTCTGTAATGAGAAGGGGTGTGGTCTAATGACATCAACACCCTATATCAGGTGTTCATAATTATTAGGCAACTTCCTTTCCTTTGGCAAAATGGGTCAAAAGAAGGACTTGACAGGCTCAGAAAAGTCAAAAATAGTGAGATATCTTGCAGAGGGATACAGCACTCTTAAAATTGCAAAGCTTCTGAAGCGTGATCATCGAACAATCAAGCGTTTCATTCAAAATAGTCAACAGGGTCGCAAGAAGCGTGTGGAAAAACCAAGGCGCAAAATAACTGCCCATGAACTGAGAAAAGTCAAGCGTGCAGCTGCCACGATGCCACTTGCCACCAGTTTGGCCATATTTCAGAGCTGCAACATCACTGGAGTGCCCAAAAGCACAAGGTGTGCAATACTCACAGAGACATGGCCAAGGTAAGAAAGGCTGAAAGACGACCACCACTGAACAAGACACACAAGCTGAAACGTCAAGACTGGGCCAAGAAATATCTCAAGACTGATTTTTCTAAGGTTTTATGAACTGATGAAATGAGAGTGAGTCTTGATGGGCCAGATGGATGGGCCCGTGGCTGGATTGGTAAAGGGCAGAGAGCTCCAGTCCGACTCAGACGCCAGCAAGGTGGAGGTGGAGTACTGGTTTGGGCTGGTATCATCAAAGATGAGCTTGTGGGGCCTTTTTGGGTTGAGGATGGAGTCAAGCTCAACTCCCAGTCCTATTGCCAGTTCCTGGAAGACACCTTCTTCAAGCAGTGGTACAGGAAGAAGTCTGCATCCTTCAAGAAAAACATGATTTTCATGCAGGACAATGCTCCATCACACGCTTCCAAGTACTCCACAGCGTGGCTGGCAAGAAAGGGTATAAAAGAAGAAAATCTAATGACATGGCCTCCTTGTTCACCTGATCTGAACCCCATTGAGAACCTGTGGTCCATCATCAAATGTGAGATTTACAAGGAGGGAAAACAGTACACCTCTCTGAACAGTGTCTGGGAGGCTGTGGTTGCTGCTGCACGCAATGTTGATGGTGAACAGATCAAAACACTGACAGAATCCATGGATGGCAGGCTTTTGAGTGTCCTTGCAAAGAAAGGTGGCTATATTGGTCACTGATTTGTTTTTGTTTTGTTTTTGAATGTCAGAAATGTATATTTGTGAATGTTGAGATGTTATATTGGTTTCACTGGTAAAAATAAATAATTGAAATGGGTATTGTAACGGATCGCCTGGCACCCCGACTGGGTACCTCCGTTGAAGGATGCTCCTAGCGCTTCCTGAGGACTCCAAGCACTCTGGCAGACACCACAATCACTGAACCGGAGAAACAAATAAATTCTCCCAAGCATATGAATGCTGTAGACAGTTGAATAGGAACCATACGAATAGGTTTACTCTCCTAGCAGTCAAACTGGAACAGCATACAATAAATCCTTCCCCCAATAATGAGACGACACTTCACTTTGAGGGTTAAAACAGGAACTCTCTGTACTGTCACATACAGTCTCTTTTATTCCCAATCCACAAACATAGTACAGCCCACAGGGCATTACAAAACAACAAATCAATCCATACAATACACACAGACACTCCCACACAGAATCCTCCTCTCTGCATGTGATATGATTACTGAACACAATGGGTAATCTCATTATCACCGGCAGAGGAATACAGTTTTTACACAATATTTATAACTTCTAAAATATACATGTCACAAACAAAGCATACATTTTCATAATCCATCCATTCAGGGCAACAACATGTTAAAAAATGGCACGAATCAGACCAGGGGTTCAAAAGTTAAGGGAAAGTCCTTTGTGACTAAATGAAGCATGGCTTTCTGGCCCAAACCAGTTTCAGAGTCTTCTATCCTGGAGAATAATTCAATTATCTCCCAGGACAGACCCAAGACTCCATTAAGCACATGGTTGCAAAAAGACACAAAACACTTTAAAATACATAAAGTAACCTTTTCACATAACACACAGACATTTCACATATCCCCAGATAGCTGGGATCTGAGCGCACAAAACTACTGAAGAGCGCTCAGATCCTATTCACACAGTTCAATTGCTATGGAGCCGAAGTCTTTAACTACACAAATGGGCTCCATGGCATAGCTATCTGGGTTAACACATTCTCATAAAGTCTGGTCCATAGTCCAAAGGCAAGAGGCGGGCAAGCAGCCCCCTCCAAGGACACGTGGGGAGGCCGGTTTCGCCACAGGTATATATTTGTTTTTTGTTAAGTTGCCTAATAATTATGCACAGTAATAGTCACCTGCACACACAGATATCCCCCTAAAATAGCTAAAACTAAAAACAAACTAAAAACTACTTCCAAAAATATTCAGCTTTGATATTAATGAGTTTTTTGGGTTCATTGAGAACATGGTTGTTGTTCAATAATAAAATTAATCCTCAAAAATACAACTTGCCTAATAATTCTGCACTCCCTGTATACAAACACCTCACACACACCTACTTTACATATACCCATATATACAAACACTTCACACACACCTACTTTACATATACCCATATATACAAACACTTCACACACACCTACTTTACATACTTACATATATCCAAACACCTCACACACACCTACTTTACATACTTACATATATCCAAACACCTCACACACACCTACTTTACATATACACATATATCCAAACACCTCACACACACCTACTTTACATATACACATATATCCAAACACCTCACACACACCTACTTTACATATACACATATATCCAAAGACACACCCACCTCACACAGTCTTTTCTTGGTGTGTGTCCCCTCCCTGCTGCTTTACCTCATTGCAGGGAGGGGGACATCCGTGCTGCAGCATGTCCTCACTCATCGGCCTGCTGAGTGCCAGGATGTCACGTGACGACACCCGGCACTCAGACACGCGTTGCGCGAGGGGGCGGAGCTTGCAGTGTTGTGCACTTGTGCACACACTGCTCCCTAAATAAATAAATAAAATTATCCCAGCGGCGAGTGCACCATGCAGGGACAACAATACCTGTGAGCCAGGTATAATTTCCTGGTGCCTGGGATTTGTTGAGCCCAGATATATCCCTGTATATACCTATTGTTCATTGGCATCATATTTATCAGTCTGTATGCCGCCTAAGCATGTGATCTTATTTACTTCTTCACGTCTATCGAATCTATCACGGGCTCCAGCCCCAGATCTTTTGGAGACCTAGCAACGCCACTGGCAGATGAGATTCAAAGACTCTGTACTGATTTTACATACAGTGTTGTGTTTTCTTATGCATTTTAGTAAAAATTCAACTTGGGAGTAGGGATCGACCGATATTGATTTTTTGGAGCCGATACCGATACCGATAACCTGTGAACTTTCAGGCCGATAGCCGATAACTTATACCGATATTTCGTGCATTTTAATTTTTTGGGAAAAAAAACAATTTCTACACAAATCTGCTGTTAAATGAACATGTTTATTGTTAACGTTTAGCTTTTTTTTGTAAATCTTTTTTTATTGCTAAATAAAAATAAATAATGCAGCAAAACAATGGTGATATGGTCAAATACAACAAATTGGACCACTTTTTTTTTTTTTTTTTAATAAATATCAGTCAAAAGGTAACAAGAACAACAATGTTCAATTGCACATAGTCCATACTTAGATTAAATCTTAGTAAAATGAGCAGCAATGACATAGGCAATTATATCAAAGGGACACTACAGTAAATATAAGCAAGGCATCAAAACAGCTTAATTAACCCCTTAGTGACAAGACATTTTCACCTTGACTTTCCCTTGGTGACAATGGCTGTTTTGACATTTCTAGGGTGTTTGTGTTTAGCTGTAATGTTTTGCTTTCTCACATACAGTACCCACACAAATTATATGTTGTTTTTATCGTCATAAGAAGGGCTTTCATTAGATACCATTATGTTCATCATATCTTATAATTTACTACAAAAAAAATCATAAAATATGATGAAAAATTTAAAAAACCCCACTTTTTATAACTTTGACCTAAAATATAATTTACACAAATAAAATTAAAAAAGACCCCGGCTAAATAGTTTCTAAATGTTGTCCCGAGTTCAAAAATATGCATGTTTCCATATTTTTCGGTATTTTTTTGCGAGTTATGGGGCAAAAACCAAAAATAGTGTTTTTTGGTTTTTTCCTATATTGATCTTTTGACCCCAACCCGAACCCAAAATTTAACCCTAACACTAAATTTAACCCCAACTCTAATCCTTATTATATCCCTTAATATTTTTTAACTTTAATTTAATTTTAACCCTATCCCTTATGCTAAAAAATATTTAATTTTAACCCTATAGGCTAATATAGCTAAATAACCTATTTTTATTTAATTAAATATGTATTTTAATTATTTTCCATTGCAATGCTACTAAACCACCACTAGGGGTAGTCAAGTAGCATATTCAGAGCGACGGAAGTGAAGTTACTTTCACTTCCGAAGCTCAGACCGGCAGAGGACTTAGCCATATTGACGGAGCAGCATGCTCCGTCAATATGGCTCCCCACGATCGCTCCGTGGGGCGATCGTGGGGGTCCCAAAATAGAAATATCAGTGCTGGCTATTGCCTCGATGTCGAGGCAATAGACCAGCACTGTTAAAGCGGTTTTCGCGATCGTTGATCGCGAAAACTGCTTCATTCAAATATCGGCATTATCGGTAAAGTTAGATGCCGATACCGATAATTTAGGAAACTGTGAATATCGGCCGATAATATCGGTTAATCCGATAATCGGTCGATCCCTACTTGGGAGGGTGTTTCTTAAGACTGAATGTATATTTCTTTTTATATACAGTATCACACTATGCCTTTGTTTTAATATTTTATTACATATGCATGCACTCCCTCAGTCTACAATCATTACTGAAAACACCTTTCCCTGCCTCTACGCTGTATTTTATACATATAAATAATACATGGATGTCGTGGGAATAGGATATGTTTTGGAAATAGATAGGATGGAGGTAAAAGAATGTGATGAAAATTGAAGTGTTCTTGGTTGCCTGAACTCATCATGCATTATATATGTCTTTAAAGAAGCTTTGAAAATGTCAGACCATTAAAGAGATGTTACAGGTGGATTTGCAACATTTTTCTCTTCTTTGTTTTTACACATTTGTAAATACTTTAACTCAAAGGTGATAATACAAATAATACTGCTTAAAGGAACATTAAACATTGTTAAACCTTTGCTTCCTTGAAGGAAGCAAGGGTTAAACAATACATGTCCCGGTAGAATTAAGTAAACCCGACGTGTATCTTAATAGATTCACACGGGTTTACTAACTGCTGTGTCTCACATGCTAAGGTCCCCCCTGCTGATCCCATGGAAAAACTAGGCTCTCTCTCTCTGCGCTAGCAGCGAGAGCCAGTCGCCGACCAGACGGCTGCCTGCTTCCTATGGAAGTATGGCAGCTGTCAGTCAGAAGATAAACTTGCATGTACTATCAGAAGTACACGCCAGTTCATCCTCGTACACGCACAACAAACCTTTCACTTGTGCTTCTATATTAGAAGCGCAAGTGAAAAAAAAGTTTAGTGTCCCATTAAAGGAATTCACACACCTAAAACTGTTTATACTGTGATTGTACAGAATAAAAATGATCCATGCATTGTGTTGGCTAAATTGCAGGGACTAGGTGACTAATTGTGTTTTTAAACTCCGTAAAGATGGCGGTCCTTGACATCGCCTTGCTTGGTATGCAAATAAACTCATTTCAGTGGGAAAGCCACACAGTAAAGTCTTAAAAAGGAGATACCCATAGTAACATTTAAAAACATTTTGTTCAATTAATATAATGGCTGATCAAAAATATGATTTGAAATGAGTGAAAATAAAATGAATAAAAAAAAAAAAAAAGTGATTAGATGGTCACTAGCAATAATTTAGCCTACCTCTCTGCTGCCGTTTTTACTATGATATAATAAAAGCTAATTTATACTTTTTCTGTAACCAGTATGCTTTCATAAAAATGTGCCCATTATTATTATTATTTGGCGTGTTTGACACATCCTTGGAGCCATAATCCCTAAAAGCTGTACTGCTGGCTCCTAACCTTTTTTTTTAATGCTTTACAAATAACTATTAAAAGTACTATTTCCCTGGCTGCTGAATTGTTTTTTCAAGCCCTGATCATTAGGTTATAGGTTCCCATTTTCCTATGTCATATGTGTAATGAACATAAGCAGGTAATATGGCTGCTGTTGGGATGAAGTAGATGAGAGATCATGGTCTCTTTGGGAAAAAAAACAAGATCACTATTATTTATTACAAGTTTGTACCTAGAGAAGGCAGTGATAGGACACAATGCAGCTGGGTATCATGCAATGGCAAAACAAGATTAGTAGCAGATTAGACAGCTATTGAAACAAAATAATTTGTACAGCTGTTTGCAGGGATTACTGAGTAATCTAAGTACATAACTACTTTAAAGGGAGGGAAGTGTTGGTGGGAAGGGGGGTGTGTAATGGAGGATTAGTAAAAAAAAAAAATGTAATAATAACAATCTACTATTATTACCTTTTTGTTTTGTGAATAAATATATGACGGAAGTTGGTGTGTGTTTAAAAAAAAAAAGATAATTCATGGCTAAGAATATTCATTTTACTTTTCCTTTGTGACCATTTTTCTTATTTTTGGGGTTTTTTGACTATTTATTTTACATAGCGTTAACCGTCCCACTGTGGATTTACTGGCAGTAAAACCAAAGTGTGATTCTATATTGACCTATTGGAATAACTGGCAGCAGCACCCTTGTATACATTTACAGAATTTCTCACAAAGGGTGTGTGTAAAACAGAAACATTGGAGAAGTCTAAAAAGAATAAATAGGTTTATTGCCCGAGGACTATGGAAAAGCATGTCTTACATGTTTCACATCCTTGGACACTTAGTCTTCTTTTTAACAAGGAAAAGACAACATTTACATTGAGACACATATAATGTTAGCTAGACTTGCTTGTTCATCTGCTTTTAGATTCCAACTAACTTTTATGGTGCATAAAGTAATAACTCCAATAAAACAATTAAAATGGATTTTATTACTTGTATCTTTAACAATGATTTATATGTTTTAACAAATCCTTATGTGATATAACTGTATGCTTTATATGCATATATCCATTTCCAGAACTATTTGCATCTTGGCTAATGAACTTATACTCCGTACCCCTCTCCCTGAGCATTGGCTGATTTATTTATTTTTTAACAGTGGAGGTGCTATACTGGAGTTCAAGATATTTAATTTAATAATCGGCTAATGTGTACACCCTGCGTCCATATATATGTGAAACAGCACAACCTTCCTTAGTGCCTTACAACTAGTAGGTAATGTACCAAAAGAGATGAAGGGAAGATGTGCGCTAATTAAACATCCTGTGTTCAGTAAAACGGACACTTTTACCTTCTGAATATGTGGCTCAATTCACTCTCCTAGAGCCCTAATCCTTCACATGGAACAAAACCTCAGGGATAAAAAAAATATATAATAAAGGTATAGAGCAGTATTGTCAGCTAAGTGTAGGCATATATTTTAAAGATCTGTATCACACGCACGTTTTGAAAAGCGCCACACTGCTCATTATACTCAACATTTTCTGTGAAAAATTCAGATATCCGGTTTGCCACTTCTACTGATTCTCTCACTCAGTACTCCGGGATTTGACTGGATTCCACCCATTGATTCGGGTGCATGAATTCACCCATTGATTCGGGTGCATGAATTCACCCATTGATTTGGGTGCATGAATTCACCCATTGATTTGGGTGTGTGAATTCACCCATATATGCAAATGGTAAGTGTCTGCTTTATTGAACACTGCGAGCTTAAATTTTTTTTTTTAATTAGCGCACATCCTCACAGTCACCTTTTTTAGATATTTATTTCAACCAGGGATTAAGAAATATTTATAGACTGTAGGAGGCAGATAGAACAGTTCCACATTCAGCCTGGGAGCCAGGTAAATGGTACTTTTCTAGAGTTCTATATAAAAAGAACTCCACAGAGCACTTCTTACATTTTCCACAGGTGTGATGGGCGTTCAAACTCCATCTGGAGACAAACTATATGAAGACAAAATGACACCTTTCAGTGTTAGGATTGAGCAGAGGAACGCTAATAAACAAAGTGTCTATATACCTTTCTTGAGGTAAGAAGGTAGATCCAAAACTCACACCGGGTAAAGGTACAAAAAAAATGTATATATCTTTTTATTGCTTCAGAATAGCTATTCTAAAGCAATAAAGATATATATTTTTTGTACCTTTCCCATGTGACTACCGCTGCAGAGCTCACGTTACCACATGTTGGATGCCCCTGGACTATAACATATACTTAATGAATCTCATACACAGTAAGACATTTTAAAGTTTTTATACCAGACCATAATGCATCTACCTCCAACCATTCATGCAATGCATGAGAAGACAAAGAAATCAATCCCAATCTCTTTATAGCTCCAGCTTTTAATTTCATGTAAAATGGGGTTTTAGGAATTCTCAAAGGTTAAAGAAACAGTGCTATGATTTTTATTTGCATGATTGAGGTGACATTACTGAACAAACCGTCACACAAAGAAACAAAATCAATGACATAATGAAAAGGAACACAAATTATCATGCTAATCAAAACTCTCAAAGGTTAATTTATTCAGTTTCAGGATTTTCACAATGTCTTTCTACAGCTCCCTTAAAGGGTAACCAATTGTTTTAAACCCCTGCTTCTTTAAAAGAAACGTGAGATTTAATAATGTCCCATCTCTTTAGCAGTGTTAATTTTGCCAGCCAATTTTTATATCGTTTTTGTAATACTTGTAAAAGCCATTTTAGTTTAGTGATGTTTTAGACGGAATTTTTTTCCTTTTAGTCTAGGTTTAGCTGACTAAATCTCCAGTAGATTTTAGTCGACTAAATCTCCAGCAGTGAGGGTGGGAACAGGTCTGACAAGGCTGTTACACAGTGTTAAGTTAAGTTGCAGGGCTTGTTCCAGGTGGCAGACCCGCACAGGGAGCCTGTGACCCAGCCAATCCACTGCATATAGAGTCAAGGTACTGTGGTTTGGCAGAGATCCAAGGGAACCACAACCAATAGTCCAAATAGATAAATGCAATAGTCTCTCACTAATATTTTAGTCACATTTTAGCCCGTTGCAATGGATTTTAGTCCTATGTTTTTCTTTAGTTAATGTTTAGTTATAGTCACTGAAAACATGCAGTTGACTAAAACTATGACAAAACTGTTTAGTAGATGAAATTAACACTGTAACCCGACATGTATGCAGATTTACCCTGAGCTCTGCCTTTCTGATGAGTTCATCTGGAGGCAGGCACCCTCTGATTGGCTGTGTGTGAACCGCTACGCCTGGTCAGGATCTGTCTCGTTCAGCTTTTCTAGCTAAGGTTGCATCTTCTGAGTTACACGAGTAGGACAAGTGGCAAAAAAGAGTTTAGGATTAGAGCTGAGCGGACACCTGGATGTTCGGGTTCGGACGAACTTCGGAAAAAAGTCCGGGTTCAGCACGAACTTGACCCCGAACCCCATTGAATTCAATGGGGACCCGAACTTTTGGCCACTAAAATGCCTCTAAAAAAGTCCTGGAAAGGGCTAGAGGGCTGCAAAAGGAAGTAAGATGGGGGTAAGAGTAGGACAAGTGCCCTGCAAACAAATATGGATAGGGAAATAACTTCAAATAACATAAAATACATACAAATTAAAAATACAGCTGAGCCATAAAATAGCACTAGATGGAATCTTTGATTTTAGTTTTGGAAGAACATAAATCTAACTCTAAAGCATGGCTGCCAGGAGGATCAACAGAATTATCCATTTGAGAGAGGGTTGGAGTGCAGGGTATTCTCTTTCAGTTTATACTAAGTGACCCATAGGTTGAGGAGGCTGTGACAGTGTAGGTGGAAGCGGTGCTGGAGGAGGAGGTAGCCAGAATTTTTGAGGGTGCGCTGTAAGCACAGTATTGGACTGTTCTATTTGACTCTCAGATATGAAGTGCACCGCAAGACGCAAATGTACTATTTAGCACCCAAAACAATTAGAATTTTTCAAAGTGCGCTGTAAGCACAATATTTGACTGTTCTATTTGACTCTCAGATGTAATACATGTAAAGCTATTGCTTTTCTATAAACCGAAATAGAGTCCCCATTCAAACTCTATTTCGGTTTATAGAATAGCAATAGAATTACATGTATTCCATAAACCGAAAGTCTATAAACCGAAAGACATTCGGTTTATAGACTTTCGGTTTATGGAATACATGTAATGCTATTGCTATTCTATAAACCGAATGTCTTTCGGTTTATAGACTCTCGGTTTATAGCCGAACTCCAACACGAACATACAGTGGAACGTCTGTGTTCGGGTCCGGGGTCCAAAAACCGCAATGTTCGGTACAAACTTGAACAGTGCGGTTCGGGTTCGCTCAACACTATTTAGGATCCCTTTCAACATGCAGCAAATAAGCCTTTTAAAAAAGATCCTTTGTGATGCTACTTATGAAACACTGACATAATTTCTCTGCCTCTGTATGCTGTAAATATATTGAATGAATAGGTATTTATCCATTCAGAATCTAGCACTGGCTTCAACATTAAACATTAAATATATTTGAGAGAGACACAACAGACATGGGGCAGTGAGAAATACAGACTTGGGGGGAGAGGAGAGAGCGCTACATGGGGGAGAGGAATAGAAAAACATAAGGGAGAGAAACAAATGAGGGGAAGATAATTGGGGAGAGGATAAAGACAGAGACTGGAACAGACAGATGAATGGCATGGGGAGAGCGAGACAGACACTGATGGCAAGGCAGAAGACTGAGACAGACAGGAATGGCATGAGGAGAGCGGGACAGACAGGAATGGCATGAGGAGAGCGGGACAGACAGGAAAGGCATGAGGAGAGCGGGACAGACATGAATGGCATGCTTTTTTTTTTTTTTAAATTTATTTTTTTATTTCGTAATCTTCCAGATTAGATTCCAACTATTTTGATGTAAAGGTTGTGACTGGTCCTTTTTAGTTTGTTGAATAGTGTGAGTCTGTAGAATAGAATATTAATGAGTACTTATTTGGGAAAACCCATCTAGTTGCTTTATTACAGAAAGGTCCTATTAATGTTAGAATACAAAGAATGTTCCCTTCCTCTCCCAATAATCACTTACTCAAGATAAAGGTGTGGTAAGTCTTTCAGAGTAACATGACTCAATCCATTCTTCCATTTGTACAGGAAACAAAAGGCCATGTACCACACTGTAAACTTCTATGCGTTTCCTGAAAAGTCACTTAGCCTTTCGTTTCCTGAAACCAAACAAATGTCAGAGGCATGAGCATTGCGATATACCCAGGCAGAATTTCCAACCTTTCCAGCTCTTATCGTAGTGACAAATGAACTAGTGCTGTGGATTGTGTGTTAACAAGGTGTGCCTTTAGTCAGCTCGAAATTTATAGATTTCAGTGTCTAATAGATCTTGCTCTGGTTATAAAATACACAAGGCCAGCTTGTTGAAAAAGTTCTTCATTTAGAGGGGAAAAAAACTTGCAAGGATTTAATTACCAGAACTGTAAATCCACATTAAATGTGAGGAAAAGCCATCTTGCTTTCATAGTTCAAGTGCTTTTGGAATCTGTATACCTGCTGTATATGGAAGATTCCAGGTTCCTCCAAATGACATACATGAACAGTACCCTCCTGAATATATACACCGGGAGATCCAGATTCTGCAGGCCCTACCTATCCTAAATATTATCATTTTACATGCGTATATCAGACACTAAAATGACTATCCTAAATCCTTGGGGTAAAGTGCTATAATAAGAGAATTTACCATAGAAACGTGAAATATTTTTGTTGAGTATTCCCAATATAGCACCATGTGACTGGTCTAGTACAGTCCTTTGGGTATTAATAACTAGCTTGATTTTAAATCACAAATCAATTCTAGTATGCCAGTTTCTTAGTGGCCAGTATGTTATCCAGTGTTTAGTGTAGCAGAAGGCTGTAAGAAACCTGTTGATTGTAACCTGGTCATCTTATTATCAACTGGCCTATCAATAGTTAGTACTCATCAAATTTCCCTTCAACTAGCTAGGAACCATCCAGTGGTGACCATTCTAAAACATAATAAAACAAAAGTGATGGAGAGCGTTTCCAGAGCACTATACGACAGTATTGGTATGTCCATTTTAGTTTGGTGGTTAAACAGAAGTGAAGTGACACGGGTGATGCAGAGTTTGGCTTACAGCATACCAGTCCTTCCATCTTGTACCCAACTCTGGTTCCATAAAACTTTACTTCCAAATCATGACTGCTCTCCTTATCTTGATAATATGGCCTTTGATTCAGCTGCCTTTTTCTGGTGTGCAGCTGTGTGTCACCTAGCGATGGTTAACAGATGCTTGGCTTCCCGCAACTTATTAACCCAGGTAAAGCTCTTAGCTGCCGGTGCAGTGGGGTAAGCAGAAATGAGTGAGGATCATCCAGTCTGTGCCGCGACTCTTATGGATTAACTATTCCTTGTTCCTATATATACCATACCAATGAAAATGTTCTTCTATCACTTGAAAAATGTGGTTATGAACACTAAATATATCATAATGGAAAAGTAACATTTTTAAGTGAAAATGAAATGGCCATTTAAAGAAAGGATATTCAATCTGAAGTCAAAGTGAGTTAAAAGCCTAAGATTTATGGTAAGATATGACAGCCGGGTGAGTTCCTGCTGAAATGTGTTTGAGCCTGTTATTAAGGAAAAGTGGTTCTTTTTGACCTATATTACTTGTAGTGACCGTGTTCAGGGCGCACTCTCTTGCTTTTATGGGATGTAATACATTTTCTTTTATGAAATGAACCTTCTAATGTTTATATATAAAGGAGCAATTCTAAGGTTCTAAAACTTGAGCAATCACCATGGAAACTGATGTAATACCGATCAGTTCAGTTTTACCCTACAGTTAAATAAATAAATCTGTTAGTCACCCAATCAAAAAAATCAATAAGATTAGTTTGGCATGATCTCCCTGAAGTAAACCCATGCTGTCTCTGATCTTGAAATCCAAGCGACTTTAGATGTTCAACAATCCTATTCTTTAACAAGGTTTCCATTATTTTCCCCACTACTGAAGTAAGACTTACTGGTCTATAGTTGCCCGCCTCCTCCCTACTACCTTTCTTGTGAATGGGCACAACATTTGCTAATTTCCCATCTTCTGGAACTACTCCCGTTAACAATGATTGGTTAAATAAATCTTTTAACGGTTTTGCTAGTACACCACTAAGTTCTTTTAATAACTTTGGATGTATCCCATCAGGTCCCATCGACTTATTTGTCTTTACTTTAGACAGCTGAATTAAAACCTCTTCCTCTGTAAACTTACATGCATCAAAAGTCTCATTAGTCTTTTTCTCTAAATGAGGTCCCTTACCCTCATTTTCATTTGTAAAAACTGAACAAAAATATTCATTAAGGCAGTCTGCTAGACCTTTATCCTCTTCTACATAGCATACTTCTTTTGTTTTTAATCTAACTAATCTTGTTTTACTTTCCATTTCTTATTTATGTATCTAAAAAAATGTTTTATCCCCCTTTGTAAACAATTGTTTGTATGACTGGTATAAACTATAGAGACTATTAATAAATCCTCCAATCCATCTGCAATACATGTTTTCACACATGAGTGAGTGTGTAGATATTACATAGATATTTGGGCTTCATTTTCAACCTCAAATGGGAGATCAAAGTATCAGCTGTTTTTGTTTTGTTTTTCTTATTTCCAAGTGTCACAACATCCTCTCTAAACCACAGCCACTTTTCTGTTGATCAACATAATTTCCAGATTGTTCTGTGTAAAAGCAGGTGTTGCTCAGCTCCACTTTCCATATTGTTACCGTACTTTTCTGCTGCATCCCGATTATTATGCTAATCCATATTTTGAGTACAGCCCATCACCTGCCTAAAATGTTTCTCCAGTGCTTCTCAAACCCTTCTGACACCCGCCTTTACGTGACTTCGAATTGATATCCATGAAATCTTAGATATAGTGTGATCACACCTTTTCAAACGTTTCACTGATTAAAACTTTAGGTTCTGTGAAATATGTACAACATACAGTGATAATGAATTATAAATTAAACATAGTCAAGTAGTGAGGTTTGATTATGCTACTTAACATTTTCATTTAAAATAGTTTTTCTGGTGTCCTCGCATCTGCTACATATTTTAACTAGTTGCCTTGGGGTGAATTCTCCTATTACAGTGGAGAGGATTTTTTTTTTTTACAGCGAATAGTTTAAACATGTGACACTCACAGCTTAGTGAGATTGTACAGATACAATTGGTGCCCTTTAAAAAAGGGCTAGAGTGATATCCTGACAAGGTCAGATGAGATTAAGGCACAGTATTATATATACATTGAGTAACTTTGATTGCACAGTGCAGAGGATTTTTACCATAAACACTTGGCCAACGTGTATAGCTTGGAAAAAGACAATTTGATATAAACATTTAAATACATAAAGGGAATCAACACAGTAAAGCCAAGGAGGTGTGTCTTTCTAAAAACAAGAAATACTACCACAACAAGAAGACATAGTCTAAATTTTGAGGGGCAAAGGTTTAAAAGTATTACGCTACTAAGAAGGGGAGTGGATGCATGGAATAGCCTTCCAGCAGAAATGGTAGAGGTTAACACCATAAAGGAGTTTTAATCCTGCATGGGATAAGCATAAGGTTATCCTAGATATAAGATCAGGCCAAGGACTAATGAAAGTATCTAGATAATTGGGCAGACTAGATGGGCCTCTGGTTCTTATCTGCCGACACATTCTATGTCTCTAAGGTTGAAATTGCATATGTAAAGCTCTACTATATGACAAAACTTGAGTGAATGCAGAGTAGGATGTGTCCTAAACTAACCCAGCAGAAATATCTAGGAGTGGATGTCCCTAGAATCCCAGTGATCATTTCTATTTACTGATTTCTCCAATGCTGCTCCAATTAGCGTGTATCTCTGTTTTATGAATGTTGTCACTTCAAAGTGAAATTAAAATGTGTAATATCCCCTACTATCACATACAAAGCTTGCCAAGTATGATGCAACATTAAATACTATAAGATAATATGTTTCTGTGGTCAACTTCCATGGGGACATCAGTTTCCATGTAACATTGGCTCTGTTCTCAACTAGTTTGAACGATCTTAAATTAGAGGTTATGTAAAAGCATTCCCACACATCAAAGTCTTAGGAAGTGAATAAACGGCAATTGTGCCTTAAAAAAAAAAAAAAGTCATCCCGACATGTCAAGTGTTTGTACCTGATAAGTGTGCGGGGGGGATCCTCCACCAGAAAATGACTGTGCATCCTTGAAGTTTGGGAGACTGTGTAGACATTTGGCACGGGTCCGTGTTACACATAGGCACACACAGGGATAGCGACAGTTCTTTTTACATGACTCACCATTATCCTTTTCATAATTCAATGATGTCCTAAATATTGGTGTCAAACCGAGGCCCTCCTGCTGCTGACAAACTACATCTTTGAAAATCTCTTTTCACCCTAAAGGGAACAATGGAGACTGAATGACCGCAGCTAAAATCTGGGTTTGATTTGGCATTCTGGGTTATTTTAAAATCTGCAACAACATGATCTCACTGTGGCCTACAGGAAATAATTACAGAAAACACAATGAATATACAATGGGAAGGACTAACACGAGCAAATGCATCTAGAATATCCATTCAGCGGAAACAAAATCTCCTAGTGTTTCTCTTTTTTTTTTTTTCTTTTTTGTTCTTTGAGTATCTCTTTATTTATACAGAACATACAAACATAACAATACATATTATATAAGATTTTTACAAAATCACAAAAGTTTAAAATTGGCATACCCGAAAGAGGCTCAACGCACCTAAAATGGGCCGAGTCTCCTGAAAAGGGAGTAATCTGTAATAAACATCAAAACCATGCTACAAACATAGAAAGTAAACAACAACAACAACACACTCTCGGACAGGGATAGAAGGGTAAATTGATTTCAGCTAAACAACCCAGCACGCGGGCTCGACGTTGTCTCCAAACAGGTTAGATTCTCAGGGACCTGATATCTGGATGGTATACCAAGGAGACCAAACATCTCTAAATCCTAGGGCCTCATCGGCAAAATCTCCTAGTGTTTTTATAATACACTCAGCCGTGTGGCATCACAGGAAAACTACTGCTCTGTGCTGTTTGTCACGTGCATTATTATATTTATATATACACAATAGGCGTTCAGCTAAGTAATGAATCATAGGACAAGCTCTAAAAATCACCCTGGTACATTGATTTGATATTTTGGGAGACTCAAAGAAGGTAACCTTTATAACTCAGTGTCCCTTACAATGAATTAAATCTCTCATCACTTGCAAAATCTCTACAACAAAAGAGCAAGTACTTTAAAACAGTAACAAAAAACGCTCACTGCCTTCTAGCCATAAATGTACAAAATTGTAACTTCCAAGAACCTTTATTTTAACCTCATTAAAACTACCGCAGTTTTGGATAGTGCCGAAACACTGATGTCTTGCATTCCCCTAGCTTGTGCGGGGGGAGTGTGCTGGGGTTCACTTGGCCTCCCAGTGCTCTGATTTCGTGACCGCGCCTGAGAGGAGGCTGTATAACTTTTCAATCTGGGTTCTGGGCTTCTGGGTAAGTCCTGTGGATGCAGTCTTGTGTTAGGCAAATACTATGTGCTGGGGCAAGTCGATTTTGAAAGGGGCAGAATGTAATAAATGAGTGTATCACAGTTAGGGTTGCCACCTTTTCTTCAGAAAAATCCCACCTTGCTACTGTCTCCATAGACTTAACATTGGCCTGATGTCAATTTTTTACCGCCCTGCTGGTAAAATACTGGCCAGGCAGGAACCATATTGAAAGCCCTATTGATATTGTAGCTCTGTTACTACAACTGTGTCTTTGCGTATATGTGACTGTATATGTGTGACTGTGCTTGTATGTGTGGCTGCATGTGTATGTGACACTGAATGTGTGACTGTGTGTATTCGTTGCTGAGGGTGGAATCGGGAAGGGGTGGCAAAAAGTCTTGTCACGGCCCTGCATGCAACACTGCTGTAGGTCTTACTATAAAATTACATGAAATGTGTGTGAGAGTGATTTTAACCCACCTTGTACATATATTTAAAAACATATTCTACAGTGGTCTATGCATAATTAACATTTTACATGGCAGTGTTTGTTGTGGAATGGAAGCAGTGAAACAAAAAGCTTCATCAAGTAACTGTAGTCTGTGCACCTCTGACATTACTTCTACCTGTTTCCAACATTGTTGCAAGGTTTGGAAAACCTTTAGCTTGCTCTCTGTTATATATCACATTTCCCTTGAATCGTCCTCTACCCGAGAGAAACCAAGGGGATAAGCTGCTTGGTAAATTCCCTTCATAACTAGTGATATCTGAAAGACATGCTTCCTGCAATTTGTTTTAAGTGGGCTTGAGCTGTTATTGACTGGTTTAGTGTTTGTTTGTCTGTTAGAAATAAGGATCTACTGCCAGGCATGCATTTGTTAATGTCCCTATTGGTCAGAATATCTGCCTGACAGACCAATAAGGGGTCACCTGGACCAGGCAGACAAGGTCCCCAAGCAGACTGGAGAGAGTAGACACCCTGCTGTTTAGATTCAGTTTAGTATCATTGATATGTTCTAAACAAAGCTTGATACAAAGATTATTAAAAAAGTGAGAGATGGAAAAGCAGGGAAATAAGCATTTTAAAATGCTAGCATTGCTCCCTGTTCAGTGGACTATATTTCTGTTTAGTGTGACACGCTTGTCATACTGGCAAGCCTAAAACGAATATGTAATGATGTATACTACAGACATTGCAAGCTTTTTTTTTTTAAAGCAGTTTGTCAGGCTGCCAAAAGCAAAGCTGCAAAATTAGTTAGTTGCAAAATGTGTTTGCTGTCTTAATTTCTCCAGATACTATCACTGCTTCAAATTGTCTGCTGCCACACTGCTGTATGAAAAAATGTGGCATCTTAATGTTATTCCTGCGAAAACACATTTTACATATAAAAAAAAATGCCACCTTAGTATAAGCCATGCCGGTCATGTAATATAGGACTCTCATCCCATCCCCTCATATGTACATGTTGCTTATCCTTGTGGAGACTGTGTTCTTGTCCCATCTGTTGTGATGTGGGTGATATCTGCATGCTGCTCTGAGCTGACACTGCGGACATCACAAGAGCCTAAGAAAGTGTTCTGTCTGTGTCTCTCCCAGAATCCTGCTTGCAGATGTGGAATCCCTGCAACAAATCTGGACAGCTCAACGCTCTCCTTTCTCATTGCTGGCTGTGGTGCCAGCTGTTGCTCTGGCAGTTTACCAAAAGAGCACAAGTTTATCGTTCCTTAGTGGCAGGTTTTTGTTTTGTTTTTATTAACAGAAAGACACAATCAATAAACTAGTTATAACAGTAGCTTTCCTATTGCATAGATTGTGGAGGGAAGAAAATGATTTTATTTCAGTGGTTGCCCTGCTTGATATGCAAAGTATGTGCCAGGCAAACGTTGGCATGTAAGGCTCTATCTCCTAGGAGGTTTAAAAAGTGCTCTGGGCTAAATCACAGCTGCAGACATTACTGGATTATAGGCATGAATTATCCAAAATAACCTCCCTTTAACCCCCATCCCACTTTAACAATCACTTCAGAAAATACATTAAGGTGGGTATCTTGGGCTTAGGAGAGAAGTAATTATTTTTAATAATAAAGGAATGTTAGCATTTTTCTGCCAAATAAATCTCCAATAATTTGATTTGCATTAAAATTTCTGTTCCGTTAATGAAAACCTCTATTTTTTTCAGTAACAAAAATACATTTATTGTATATATATTTTATGGGATCTAAATGGAGTATGAAACATTTTTTTAAACATCCTAGGGTTCTGCCCAGTTTTGTGCCCATACTAAGAACAGGTTGCCTGGCACACAATTACAGAATTTAGTGTGATGTGAATGATGTTGGCTTAGTTATGTTTGATCCTTTGGGAGCTATGGAAAATGATATACAGCTTGTCTGGCTCTTGAACCTAGCACAGTGACAGCTGTAATACACAGGAAGCAGATGTCCAGACCTGGGATAGGCCGCAACCACCTTTTACCTGAAGAATTCACATTTTGCTCTCCTAGTTCTGGGGATACACAATTCTCCTTTGTGGAATTTTTCAGTTGTTTAATTGATGATCATTGCTTCTTTCTTGATAGGTTTAGTGTCATGATTTGTGTATCATATACCTGGCTACATGGTGTATGCTCTCACACATCAGGCCTATGCAATAAAATGCCATAAAGCTATAAAAAATCAAATTAACATTGGGTTTGCTCACATCCCTTCAGCTTACACACTGTACAGCTTCTGTATTCATTTAGCCCATGAGTAATACATTCTGCTGGGGTTAACGTCACCCATGGATCACTGCCAATGTACAGCAGCCAAATGCAAAGCAAACATTTCAAGCCTCACCTGGTTAATCTTTAAAGGGAAACTACTAATGGAGTGATTGCGGCTCTTGCTGTGCCATAGGGATGTGTAAGCAGTTACAGTGCTGTTCATGTAATGCTCACACTAATTGTTAAAATGATTATAGAAAATGCATCAGCCTACTTGGAGTAGTATTGACAACTCTGCCCTGTACCTATTAGTACTTTATTGTATTATAGGATACAGATGAACATGTGAATGAAAGTGTGTGTTTATTGTTGATATTGATCCTCCACGATAGTCACTTATGTTGTTGTGAGGATGCTTCCTTAAAGGGACACTCCCACCAAAAAAATGACCTTTATTTTTTTTATTTTGCGTTGTTTATTTCAGATATGTCTTGTTTTTGTTATGTGATTTTATGGCATATTTTACTAAACAAGTGTGACTGGACTCTCCCATTTTGTGAAATATAGGGGTTTGTGGTGCCACCCCACAGTAGATTTTACAGCACTAGTATCTCACTTTGGGGCTGGAGACACAGAATGCAGTCTTTAAGTCAGATTTCTATCATAGACATGCATTGAATGGGAGGGTAATGTACCTATAACATTACAAGGGGGTGGAGTTATGATCCTATTTGATCAGGTCAATCTCCTCCCTTTGTGTTGGAAGACGGTACAAAAAAAAAGTTGTACACAGCCACCCAGTCCTGCCCACTAGTGATACACAGAAGCCAGTAAGAGAGCAGGGCTGTATCTTATGACATCATCATGCAGGCTCTAGCCATCATTGTAATGTGAGACTTACTGGAAGATTTTGGAGAATGTTGCATCATGGGTAAAATTGTCAAAATGGATGCTGGAGACAGACGCCTAATTTTTATTTTTACTTTTAACCCCTTAACGACAGATGACGTGCCAGGCACGTCACGGCAAATCGAGGACTTGCCGACAGGTGACGTGCCTGGCACGTCATGCACTAAACTGAGTAAAGAAAGCGACCAGCGGTCGCTTTCTTTACTCTAACGGTGTTGCTACAATGCCTCTAGGCAGAGGCATTGTGCAACACCCCCCAAATGTGCAGGGGCGCGCTACGATCACTCCACGGAGTGATCGTAGCAGCCATTTAAAAATGGCTGCGCCGGCTGCACACATGTGCTTAGAAAGCGAACGATCGTTCGCTTTCTAAGCATCTCCGGTGTTGTTAAAGTGCCTCGCCAGCGAGGCACTTAACAACACCGTTCTGCTCCCCAGAGCCGATGGTGGTCGCTCTCCTGAGCGACCCCATCGGCTCAGTAGAAGGGAACGCTGCCTATAGAGGCAGCGCTTCCCTTCTAATGGCAAGAGCATCGGAAGTGAAAGTATTTCACTTCCGATGCTCTAGGGGGAGCCAATCGATGCCGGCACAACAGATCTATGTGATCTGTGTGCAGGCATGTATGGTAAGTGCTCTGATGAGCACTTATCATACTGTCAAAGGCAATATTAGCAAATATTGCCTTTGACAAGTATTGATCTGCCTCCCTCACCTTACTAGTTATAGTAAGGGAGAGAGACAGATCAGATAAAGTAAAAAAATAAAATAAAATAATAAAACAAATATTTAATAAAATTTTAAACACCAAGGGCTTTTATAAAAGCCATTTAACCCCTTCCCTGCCATTGATCGCTGTGTACGCAGTGATCATACACAGCAGCACATTTTTTGCTGTCTGTGCATTTTTTAGGGGTTAATTTTTTTTACTGTAATTCATTACAGTATAAAAAAAAGCTCTTTTAAGAGAGATTAACCCCTTTCTTGCTGTAGATCACTGCCTAAGCAGAGATCTGACGCAAATGCAGCAATCTTGCTGCAGAAGCATTTTTAATTTTTTTAAAACTTTTTTATTACACCCGTCACGTGTTAATTATACCCGCTAGGGGACTACGTTTAACGTAATTTTTTTTTTTAAATAAGAGCTATTAACCCCTTCCTTGCCGTATATCACTTCCTAAGCAGCACATATGGTCACTGCCTAAGCAGTGCATATGGTCACTGCCTAAGCAGTGCATATGGTCACTGCCTAAGCAGCGCATATGGAGCAATCTAGTCGCAGAAGGATTTTTTTTTTTGCTATCAGCATTTTTTTTGTCAGACTCGCTAGGGGTTAATTATACCCACTAGGGGATTACGTGTATTCCTTTTGAAGCTGTCTGAACACGTGTATAGCGATCAGTAACAGCCGATCAGTGGCAAAGGTGGTTTGGTGATTTCTCAGATGAGCATCACCATTCGTCTGGTTCGATCAATATTGGTAAATATTGTGCTGACCCATATGGATCTGCCTCCCTCTCCTCACTTGAGTTTTAGTGAGGGAAAGAGACAGATCTGTATAACATAATTTTTTAATTGTAATAAATTAAATAAAATGTTAAAAAAATTGTGAGTCCCAAGGGCTTTTATAAAAGCCATACCCTTTGTATAGTGTAGTGTATTAACCCCTTCCCTGCCACTGATCACTGCACAGCAGAAATTTTTTTCTTGTCTGTGCATTTTTAGGGGTTAATTTTTTTGTACAGTACTACAAAGGCTCTTATAAGAGCTATTAACCCCTTCCTTGCTCTACATGTTCAAATCCAAGTTTGAAAATCAAAAAGCGCACCTCTCAAATGTAGCCTTTCAACACCCAACAAAGCTGACAAAGCTATGCATGGGTGGTATCCCTGTGCTCGGGAGATGTTGCTGAACATATATTGTGGTATTGTTTGTCAGTGACACATACCGAAATATGTGAATTTGTGTCTAAAGTACAATGTATGTGGGAAAAAATACACAATAAAATGACTACCACAAACTTTGACAAAGGCTGGTGGTAGAATTGGTGCATGGAAAGTGTTAAAATAACACCATTTAAAATAGCCTAGGGTGTCTACTTTTACAAAATATATACTTTTTGGGGTAAAATACACTGTCCTACTTTAAAAAAAAGTCCCAAATGAAAGATGGGCTCAGGCTGGCTACACGTCAATATTCCAAGTTGAAAATGCGCACCTTCACAATGTGGCCCTTTTAGCCCCCAAACAACCCAACAAACCTATGCATGGGTGGTATCCCTGTACTCAAGAGATGTTGCTGAACACTTATTGGGGTGTTATTTGGCAGTGACACATACCAAAATCTGTAAATTCATGTCTGAAGTACAAGGTTTGTGAAAAAAAAACACAAAAAAATGACTATCACAAACTTTGACAAAGGCTGGTGGTAGAATTAGTGCATGGAAAGTGTAAAAATACCACCATTTGAGATAGCCTAGGGTGTCTACTTTAAAAAAAATATATGGGTTGATGTGGTAAAATACACTGGCTGGTTTCAAATATGTCCCAAATGGGACATGGGTGCAGGCTGTCTGCATGTCAAAATTTCAAATTGGAAAACCAAAAACTTCACCTCCCAAATTTGGCCTTTTACCCCCCAAACAATCCAACAAACCTATGCATGGGGGGTATCCCTGTACTCAAGAGATGTTTCTGAACACTTATTGGGGTGTTATTTGGCAGTGACACATACCAAAATCTGTAAATTTATGTCTGAAGTACAAGGTTTGTGAAAAAAAAACACAAAAAAATTACTACCACAAACTTTGACAAATGCTGGTGGTAGAAATAGTGCATGGAAAGTGTTAAAATACCACCATTTGAGATAGCCTAGGGTGTCTACTTTTAAAAAATATATGGGTTGATGGGGTAAAATACACTGGCTGGTTTCAAATATGTCCCAAATGGGACATGGGTGCAGGCTGTCTGCATGTAAAAATTTCAAGTTGGAAAACAAAAAACTGCACCTCACAAATTTGGCATTTTAGCCCCCAAACAACCCAACAAACCTATGCATGGGTGGTATCCCTGTACTCAGGAGAAATAGTAGAATCTATTTAGCATGTTTTTTCGTTCGCTATTGTCGATGAGGAGAAGTTGTTTCAAATAAAAACAAAGAAATTTGTGTTTTTTTTTTTTTTTTTACCATATTTTATTTTTTTTTTTTAATAATATGATAAGATATGATCAAAAATATGGCATCCATAGAAAGCCCTTTTTGTCCCGATAAAAACAATATATAATATGTGTGGGTACAGCAAATGACGAAGAAGAAAATTACTGCTAAACACAAACAGCACAGAAATGTTAAAATAGCCATTGTCCAGAAAGGACAAAAATGTTTCAAAGGCTCTGTCCTTAAGGGGTTAAATGCAATGAATTCAAACATAGAAAAAAACCAGGGGTATATGTTTTATATATATGTTTGTATTAAGTGCACAGGTAATCTCGTTACATCTGGAAATGGTAGTTTCCCTTTAATTCTAAATATAATTTAAATTAATCCTATATTTAATAAATAGGGTTTAATACAAAACAATTTTTTTGTAGTAGAACAGATGACTAAAGTGACAGTAATAGTAATGATTGCAGACAATTATATTCTGAAAATATTCCTTATGTCTGTCTAGCTGTACATATAGTACTTTTTCTTTTGCCACTTTTATAATGCTGTAGTAGTATGAGGTTGTCCATATTGAAAACAATTATGGTCAGTAAAAGGAGGAAGAGCTAGGATTTGTATTTTGCTATTAATGGAATGTTGGTGTATTTTTGTAACCTTTTACTGACGATCCCACTAACGTATCCGCTCGAATATAAGACGACCCTGATTATAAGACGACCCCCCCAAACTTTGGATATTCCTTTAGGGAAAAAAACTAAAAGCCTGAATATAAGATTACCCTATAAGGAAAAAGTTTAACTTGTATATATTCACATGTAAATAGCTTTTTCATATTTAATAAAAATTACGATATAAAAAAAATGCATTTCTTGTTTTTATTTCCTTTTATGTGCCAATGCTCCCCCCAAACGTGCCCAATGCTGCCTCTCTCCCCCCCTCCCTCCTTCCCCCAACGTTACCTCTCCCCCCTCCCTCCTTCCCCCAACGTTGCCTCTCTCCCCCCCTCCCTCCCTCCAACGTTGCCTCTCTCACCCCTCCCCTCAACTGTAGCTCTGCGGGGGACCTGGATCCTAGTCTTATAGTCAGACCTCGATTTGAGATCAGACTATAAGACAACCTCGAATATAAGACGAGGGGTCTTTTTCAGAGCATTTGCTCTGAAAAAACCTTGTCTTATATTCAAGAAAATACGGTATTAATGTCACTTTAAATCTCTTGTAGCACTAACAGTAATTGAATTTTGATTTGAATGCTCCCTATCATGCTGATAAAATACTTAATTTGTTTGGTTTTTCTTTTTCAAGTTTGTTTTTGTTACGCCCTTCACTTAGGAGATACAAAGCCGATTTGTTTACTTCTTCTAAATAAGAGAAAACTGTGCAAGTTTTATTTAGTAAATTGTAGGTTATAAATGATGGAGTGTATGTGATAAAATAATTGACATTGTTGTGTCACAGAACCTTAGGCAAGAGAATAATGATATTGAAATAATAAATTGCCTATTATTCTTACACTGTGTATTATTTTTCCAGGGCTCTTTCTGTTGTCTGGGTATTGAATACTATTCTATCCTGATTTGCCAGTATAATTATACATTGATGCTTCAGTCACAAATCCTTTATCTATATTAGTTGTATGAGAGGGGTATTGAATTGCAAATTCTCACTAATACAATCAGTTAGCTAAAGGGATTTTTTCTCTTTCTGCTCATACTTACAATGCCATATATTTTTGTCTTGCAGGGTTTTCTACACTGTACAGCTTTGTTTGAAACATGAAAAAGTTCAAGAGAAGACTCTCACTCACACTGCGAGGCAGCCAGACAATAGATGAATCACTATCCGAGCTGGCAGAGCAAATGACCATTGAAGAAAACAGCAGCAAAGACAACGGTGAGTTCCTGTTTATGATAACATTATGAATCCACTGTGAAAATCTATTTGGAAATCTCTGTACTCTTAGCTGTAGCTTGAAAGCATACTGTAGACCAGGGGTCACCAACCTTTTTGAAACTGAGAGCTACTTCATGGGTACTGAGTCATACGAAGGCCTACCAGTTAGAAATGCTCTTCTGAAATAACAAATTTGCTCAGCTTGCATTTAGTTATACATTATTAATAATACTCATCTATGTGAAGACACTAATCACGTAAATGATTTCTCACAATAATTAGCAACTATGACAATAAGGAGGGAAACAAATCAATATTCAGCACTTTAATCTCAGTAATTGTTACATTTTTAGATGATCACTTACATCACTGCATTTCATAGGAAAAATGCAATGTGAGAAACTTTTTGCTGGCTAGCAGAATTAGTTTTTACTACCGTTCCCATGATGTCACACATACACACAGTCACATATAAATACACAGTCACACACATATACATTTACAGACACCCTTATACACAGTCACACACACAGCCACCTTTACACACACTGTCACACTCACACACAAATAAATACACACACATAAATACACACACAGTCACCTTTACACACTTAGACACAGGATACACTTACACAGACACTCATGTACACACACAGACAGTAACACACACTTATACACATACACCCTGTAGTGTACACACTGACATACACTTCCATATATTGACACAAACTTACACACACACAAACACACACATTTCTTTTTAAACCCCCCACACACACACATTTATGCTGTCCCCCTCCCTACTTAATTACCTTTATGTGCAGGGAGGAGGGCGTTCTTGATGCTGTCTGCAGAGGCTGATACTATCCTTCTTCCTGCAGCCAATCAGAGCGTGACGGGGGCGGAGCTTGCACCTGTCGCTCTGTGCTTGGTGTGACAAGGAGCTGCGGATACCACAGGCGCTCACCTGCGGCCCACATCGCCTTGTCACAGCAAGCACAGTGCGACGGGTGAAAGCTCTACTCCCGTCGTGCTCTCTGACTGCAGCGCCTCTCCTCTTAGGCGCTGTGCACCCGCCCAGGATCGGCCCTGCCTGCGGGCAACTCATGTGGTGCTTGGGGGCGACCTGGTGCCCGCGGGCACCTTGTTGGTGACCCCTGCTGTAGAAATTTTTAAATAGTTTGATATAAGAAGGAATACTTAAACAAAAAGATACACTAGAATACATATCTATGTGTTTAAAAAGCTACTGCATTTTGATAAGAATTCAAACATGGGCAATCCAGGCATCAGTAAAGTAATTTGATGCGTATAATAATATCTAACCTTTAACATTTCTGTAGATTTTTTTCATGCTAATGCATGTGGTAAATCTTTAGGAATCCCTTTCAAAAAGTACTGCTCTAGCCCTTCTCTTGCTATTGTCTACATTGCAAAAGGGCAGGTTGTCTTAACTGTGAGGGCTGGAGCAGTAAACTTGTGAGCATGTGCAGAGACAAATTCAATCAAGCTGGTAATTACTGCTGTATTTTGTGTTTTTTGGACAGCAGTGATTAGGTTGGTAGGGCCATTCTGGGAGGTCAGCAGTGGATATTTATGGCAGCTGTCTGATTGGCTTCTAGGAGATGCCTATTTGTTGTTTGGAGCAAGAGAACAACATCAATCCCCAGGGGAAAAAAAGTATCGAAAGTGTAAGCTATATATTGAAAAAAAAAAAAAATCTGGAACAAATTCATATTTATTTTTAAACTTTAATATGCATTTACTTTTTTTTCCATTTGCCACTAGAAATGTCAACAACTCTACTTTTGCTAGGTTAGTTTACATGTCTGCTCTGTTTAATATAAGAATAAATAATTCTCCATTTATTACTGGGATAAATTAGAAGTAGTTATCTAAGCAGGGGTATAGTTTCAATTGGGTGAAGGGTGTTTATTCAGTGTACTTTACCTTCAGGTAAGATACATTTGTACATACTATCTTCTTCTGAAAAACAAATTGTAATCACACTCCCTCTAATTCCTCATCTTTCCTGTCCTTCTACAAAGATCTTTATGAAAATATGCATGGCCTACTTTAGCTAACACTTCTCATCTGTTAACAACCATGTGTATTGTTGATGCAAGACCTGTAACCTTTCCACTCTTGCCACACCAACCATTAGACAATCATTTTCTATGATGGATTAGAGACATTTGTTAACCTGGATTATCCCTTATAGAAAATACTTGGTATTATTTTCGTGGTGTAGAATGATACCAGTGGCCTATTACAGAGGCCGTTTTTGTTCTAATGACATACAGACTGCTTTGTGAATTGAAAGGATGCATTTCCATTGCAGAGATTCACAGTGACAGAATGAGTCTGCTGGCTCACTTGCCAACGCTCAAATGAGAGCATATCAAAGGAATGTTGTATTTCAGCCAACTTTTATAATTTTAATGAACGCAGCTGAATGATGGTTAATAGCATGTTTCTGAGATCTCCTTGCTCTTGATGTTCACGTTTCAATATAGTGATGTGTATGTCATCTCTATAATAAATACTAAATACTGTTGCTTCTGGGGCTTAATCTCTTTATATGTATTACTTACCAGGGACCAAAAGGCCTTCCTATTGTATAATACAGAGACAGAAGCAACAGTATTTAGTGTTAGGACCCACCAATATTGGAGTACTTTGACGTAGTGGTGGGCTTAGCATGATATGGCCATATATGTGACTAAATCTCCAATTTTGTTATCTTAGTAAGACAGGTGTTTTTAAGTAGCTTTATTTAAAACTATAGCTTTAAGAGTTTTTCTCCTACCTGCTTTGAGGTGAGTGCGCTGATCTTTGGATTTTGTATATATATATATATATATATATATATATATATAAATAAACTCCAGTTTATCAGATGAATAGGCAGCTGCAGATTATTATACTAAAACAGGGGAAGTAGGCAAGAAGGAAAAGGTCAATCCTAGTGTATCCTTATATGTACACTATAATGTGCATTGCCTTCTTTTTATGTTTTAGTACAATGGACTTGGTTAGTCCTACCAACATTTTTTTTCTTTCTCTTCCTTATTCCCCGTCTTGTAGGTATTCAATAGTCAGACTGGCTAAAGATCCAGTGTATCAGTGTATGCATGTTTGTTTGACAGTGTGAGAAGAGATGAGTATTCTAAATATCAATTATTTGTCTATACTACAGTGAGAATGTATGCTTTTCTGAAAGGGAAAACTCTTTAAAGGCCTTTGAATACATTTTTAAATATATATATTACATTTTTGTAATCATTTAGATTCCTAGAATTCCTACACAGATGGTGTAGTAGGGTTGAAGAGATTTGAGAAATACATATAGGGGAAATGTCAGACTGTATATCTGTAGACACATATCATGGCGAACGAGCACAGCCAAGGGCTGTTATTGGGTTTTCTAATGTGTGATTAATCTCCTGTTTGATCACACGTTATGTGTTACAACATGTCATGGGTGGATGAGGTAAGGTGTATATATTGTTTGGAATGACACAATTTGTTGTACAGTTGCCCAAATGAAAAGCAGATTTTAAACTCTTAGAAGTTTAAATCTTTTTTTTTTCTCCTCATTATCATAACTTTTTGGGCTGTACAGCTCTGTGCAATTAAAAATCTGAGTGATGCTGACATATATGTACAGATCTAACCAAATAGTTATTGTAGTAGACTGATTTTTGCTATGACGTCTGAACAAGAAGGATATCTGTTAATCCCTTATCATCTCCAGTGAGATCTTCACTTGGCTGTCTTGCTCTTATTGATTTAAGTCACTTTGAAGATATTTACCCATGTTCCTGCGGTGTCAGTGAGCTATTTAGGACAATAACAGCACTCTCTATTGAGAAATAATCATACCTCAGTGCTGCTGGAAGCACATGTTGTAAAGGATTAACTGATGTCTATATTGACTTGCACTTAAAAGGTAAACTAACTTAGAGATTAAACACTAGTTCAATGCAAGTTATCTCACATTGGCACATAACACAATTCCAAAACTAACCAAAGTGTTATCAATATGGCTCTGCAATCAGCCGACACTACTATTTGTGGAAGAACAGCTATGTGACTTTAGATGTGACCTGATCTGAGTGTAGACCATGGCTTTTTACCTACTGGAGGAATTGCAAATAATCATGCAAAAATCACTTATCATAGAAGACCGAACGCTCCATAAAGTACTTTATCTTTTTGCTGTTCCCATAGCAGCAATGGCTTAATACATCATCATTATATCACAAATGTCCCTTTAATATTACAACCTCTATATCCAGTGAGACTGTTCCTTTTGTATGTCTGTCCAGCACCCCATCTTCATCTCTTTGGTGCTCCTTCAAAATTAGTATACTTATAGTCTTTTCTCTAGTGTTATTGGATTTATAGATATTAAAGTATAGCATAGACCTATATTTTATAGATGTGATCTGTGTCTGAGCACATACGATATTTTATGTAGATTAAATGGTTTGGAGTTCAGATGTATACAAGAGATATTCTCCTTGCTTGTATCATTATTTCAACAAGGATGCTTTTAATCCTTTTTGTTTGTTTTTCCTTCAAACAAAGGCTAGAATGGCGTGTGTCTCAATAAAATCCAGGTTTTTTTTTTGTTTGGATAATAGGAATATGTTCCAGTGTTTGTTCCATTAGCAGCTCTGTCATGACCAGCTCCTTTTTGGGCCATATAAGAATCTACCACTGCAATACAAAAAATAATTTGAATATAGAGTTGCATAATCAGGTCTCAGAAGATTTAGTATTAAGTTGATCTTGTAAGTGTTTGTAACACCACCTTTAAATTCCGTACGTATTTGGGCTATATTCATAAATGCTACTGTAATGTTTGTCCCCCTCCCCCCACTCTTACCATCTCCATTAAAAGGCCATACTACATCTTGACACAGGACATATTTATCCACAATTTATTTGTTAATAGTGTGTGGATATGTATGAAGTCCTGGTAAACACACACACCCAAATACACACAAATATTTTTAATAAACACACCACATCTAGTGTTAGGATTGATGTGTGTAATTTACTGAAAGTGTGCACCATTATTTCACTCCTTCCACTTTACTGTGGTGATGCCTACTAGAGCTTTACTAATGCAACAGAGAAGGAAGGAATGGTGGTCACAGGAGTTGCATACCATTAAAAGTGTTTCCTATATACACAGTTTAAGAACTGCTGGTTGAATTATATATATTTGAAGAGCTACACAGAATGTCCTTAAAAGATCAGCCTAGATATTTAAATTAATGGCAACCACAGATTTTGTCCTCAAAATAAAACCTAATAGCACAAGAGCCTCAGTGCTAGCACATTTAGGAAACCCTGGAATTTGTTCCCAGTCCAGACTGATTAGCAGACCAGCTTACGGTGCTCAAAGGGGGTCATATAGAAAGTAGATGCTGAGGCAGAAAGACAATCATTATTGACCTTATCGCATACTCTTACCCAATGTGATAATCTGTGGTTATCTGTGGGAAAAACAGTTCTGCTGATGTGACTGGAGATGCAGATATTGTTCTACTCACTTACTATATTTACAGTATTTCCTTTTGACTTTACCCCCACTATGATTGATGGTGTATGTGCTGTGATTATTACTTTAGGAATCATTGAAGTAGATTTCTTGGTTAAAACTTGTATGGTTACCTTCTTAGGTAGAGGTATTTTTATTTTTTATCTTTCATATTCAGTTCTAATACAAATTGTACAGTTTTGCTGGAAGTCTTTAAAAAGCAGCAATTAGTGATAATGCAGTTGTTTTTGAAGGTCTGGTCTAGCTGCATCTATATTTGGACAGTAGATATGGTTGTTTCATACATATCTTTACCTCATTAGTCATAATTTTCACACTTCACTAAAAATATACTTGCCACAATATTTCGGTTTCCGATCACACATAGATGGCTAACTCTGTGGTTAATAAATACACATTGTTCCTTCCATACTGCACAGTTTATAGTGTTAAAAATCCTCATGACAAATAAGTTGTTTTATTAATAATTTTGTTGCTGGCAGCATAGAAAACAAAAACCAGAAATCCAGAATATCTTTCAGACTTTATAGAATATTTTAGGGACTTTGCATTTAAATTCATATACTATGGTAACTGTCTTTCCTTGCAGAGAAGGGAAACAGACACTTTTATAAAACAATATTGGGGAAATGGCAAAATGTTACCTCTCTTGCACTCACCAATAAATATTTGTAACACATCACCCTAAAGCTCTTGTGAGTGTTTATTTTCTTGAGATCACAATTAAAAAACTTTGATTATCTAAGAAGCCCCTAAGTAAGGTAGGATGCCCATATCTAGTAGAGGCAGCTGTATTGTTGTGGTTGTGGTAAGAAAACCTTTTGAAGTTTAAAGTGGCACTAACGTTTTATTTACCACCAACAGTCTGCACTGTTGGCGGCATTCAAAAACGAGGGTCTCTCGCTGTATGTGCAGTGAGAGACTGTCTGCGACTGCCTCAGTCATGGTGCTTCCTGGGGAAAAATCATGGCTGCAGGTCAGAGGATAAACTGGCATGTATCTAAAAAAGTGCATGCCAGTTTATCCTTCTATTAAGACCTTTGGATAAATGTTCTATATTTGATACACAAGTATTAAAAAATAATAATAATAACGTTTTTAGTGGTATCTAACAGCAGAAACGCAGAGCTTTGATCTTCCAAAATAGTATTGAGGATAAATCTACAATTAAGCATTTTTTGGTTAACATTAGTTACGAGCCCCCAAGTTGGCTGTATGTTTTTTTGTTTATATATAATATAATATATAGATGGATAGATATCGATAGAGAAAGAGATATCCATAAATATACATGGATGGTATTTTGCAGAAAAATACTTTTTTTTCCCCCTGTCATGTTGACTGTGATTAGCCTGACTTCTTTATATGATAATTAAAACCACTGGTATTGGTCAAATTAAAAGGGTGGGACCCTTTTTTGTAAAAAATAAAAAAATTACTCGGATGTACAAAGTCATTTTTGTAAATGCAAAATGATTATTTTACAAAAAAGGCAAAGTTTATTGAAGCTAATCTCTGTCATTGGTTTGGTATTGGGCTGTTTGTCACTGCATGACCTTTCCCCCTCAGTAAAACCATTGTTTGTTCTTTATAATGTTTGTGTGTGTCTACAGGTTTATGACTGTGTGGTGTGTATATTAATGTTTTTCTCCTTTCTCTCTTCTTTTTGTTTCCTTTGGGTCTTTACCTATCTTCCAATCTTTCCTTTTCTGATGGGATGAAAATGTTGGCCTTTGGGATTGGTAGAACCTATTGTGAAGAATGGCAGACCACCAACGTCTCACAGTATGCACTCCTTCCTCCATCAATACACAGGATCCTTCAAGAAGCCCCCGTTGAGAAGACCGCACAGTGTTATAGGTGGAAGCCTCGGTTCTTTCATGGCAATGCCCAGGAATGGGAGCAGACTAGGTAACAATTCCTATTCTCTGATCAGATGAAGACTCACACAGTCTTGCAACACTAATATTCTAATCAGAATAATGTCTGTCAGTATTACTAACACCTACATTGCAATTAACTGTACTCACACTCTATATGTATATGTGTACCAATATGTTTACATTTTTTGTACCTTGGCTGTTCAACAACCTGGTTGGCTGAAGCCTGATATTCATAATTGCTGATCCAATACACAAAAATATTTCTATTTACTAGAACTAGCTTTCCATTGCTGTGGTAGTGGTTGTTTTTTTTTCTTCTCTTTCTCGCATGCCCTCTCCCCCCCCTCTCTCTCTGCCCCTCTCCCCCCCTCTCTCTCTGCCCCTCTCCCCCCCTCTCTCTCTGCCCTCTTCCCCCCCCCTCTCTCTCTCTCTGCCCCTCCCCCCCTCTCTCTCTGCCCCTCTCCCCCCCCCTCTCTCTGCCCCTCTCCCCCCCTCTCTCTCTGACGCTCTCCCCTCCCTCTCTCTCTCTTCCCTCGCTTCCCTCTCTCTCGCTTCCCTCTCTCTCTCTTCCCTCGCTTCCCTCTCTCCCTCGCTTCCCTCTCTCCCTCGCTTCCCTCTCTCTCTCTCTTCCCTCGCTTCCCTCTCAATCTCTTATATCGTTATATCAAGTAAAAGCACATTTTGGAGAGTAATGCTAGCAATAACACTTCTAGAAGCCTTGGTGATTGTCCTGGGGCTTGTCAAGCCTTTGCATCAACCATTCCATTTCACAAGAGAGGTAGGGCATAAAGCAGACAAACCTGGGAGAAAGTGATGATTTTGATTAGATCAATAAAGAATTAGTAGAAGTGGCACTCAGTGTATCAGGTGCAAGAACCAGGGTCCACCAGGTCCCTAATGGTAAAAACAAAAAAACAATGCTTGGTACTTGAAAAGTGAGGTTTTAATCCACAAGTGGCAATCCAGCCTGTTGGAAATCTTGGACACAGCTGTTCCTGTATCAGAACACTTTTCTTTATTGTGATCTGTTCTGATGGAGCAGCTGTGTTTGAAGAATTATTTGCTTTACGTATAAATAAAATATATATGGGAAAACCTATTACTACATGGAATTATTAAAAAAGATGATTGTGTTTCGGTATAACAATGTTTTTAAATGTGTGTGTTTGGCCTATTCTTCACTTGAATATTCTTTGATATGTATTTACCAGTGAGAGAGTCTCTTGACCTATGATATCAGAACAGTTTTTGTATACTGTATGATAAACTTGATTCCCCCCCCCCCCCCCCATGAGAACTGGTTCATAAATTAATATTTATATTGATTATGTTGCACTGTCACTTTAACTGATTTTTTTGCACCTGGGTAATTGATTGTGCCCTCTGAGTAGGGCACACTAAAGTCCATGGAAATATGATATCTGCCTGAAACCTAATCTCTAGTGGGCAGACAAATCTGTACAAATTTTTTTTTTATATTTCCTTCATTTGAAGTGTCTTGTTTTTCCTGTCCACTTTGAGTGACAGAGAAGCCATCTTGATTTCTAGAAGTGAATGTTCCTGTAGCGCTGTCTGATAACTGCTTGAAACAATATGTGCAGTAAGAGAAATGGGGAGGAAAGGCTACCCATCTTTTATGTTTATTTAAAGTAAATACTATAGGGATATAAATTGTGTTAAAACTGACACTTCACATAGTGCTGTTACACAGTCGCACTTATTGGAATAATCATTGCCTTGTTAAATCTGCCTCTTCGGCACTTTCATAGTATTGCACAGTGTGAAGTCTTTGGACTTATCACCTCTCATAACTGATCACGCATTGGACGAGGCTGTGTGTATTGATAATACCTGGTCTTTTATGACCCTGATGCACTTTAACCAAACAAGAAGTATTAAACTTGGTTTAAAAATGATTGGCCAGCTGTTGCATTCCTTAAACCTTCCATAAAATCTATACACTACTGGAAGCTTCTGGGCACTTTTGTGTAAATTGTGTATTTTGTTGTGCAGGCTTTCATTGTAAAAAAAAAAAACAGACTGTGTGCATTGTGGAGTGGTATTTAAATCAACTTGGATATGTCAGACGTGCTTATAGCCTCTGGCATTTTATATATGTGTAAATTCCCAGACAGGGATTCACTGGATCAGTGAGAAGGGGCTCACCCCCCCGTATCATATAATCTATTTGCTGCATTGTTCACTGGTTTTCATGGAGAACACGTAACTAGACTGTGGATATTTATTTGGTGTCCATTTCAAATCTCTGAATTTTTAAACATGTTTGACATTTACGGTTTCCCCAATTTCTGTATTTAATACTGTATATTTTTGGCAAGAGGTAAGCTAGATTACAAGGTTGAAGCATTACTACATGTAGGGAACATATCTGAATCCCTATGTAACTTTGTGTTTAGTGTCCAAAGAATCATGTCTCTGTCCTGCTTTTATTGCGATATCTTTCTGGGAACCTCTTTAAGCTGAAAGAAATTATAATATTGGTTTTGCCTAGATATATAAATAGTATGTACCTTGCCTTTTTTCTTCTTCATTGGATCGCTGTTTGCTATGAATTTATTTAGTCTGTACATCTATTTAAAAATATCAATTCTAGATGTCCAACTGTGGCCCTCCAGCTGTTTCCGGATTACAACTACCATAATGATCTGCCATTCTAGCAAGCAAGTGCTGGGCTATTGGATTTGTGGTTTGGCAGCAGCTGGGGGCCACAGCTGGACCCCTAGGTCATATGGTATTATTATGAGTACTATTATTTCATTTACAAACCACCAACATACTCCACAACACTTTGCAATGCAGGAAACAAAATATAAAAATAGTAGGACATATAGTACAACAAGCTGAATGATAAGAGAGCAGGGTGCTGACAAAATGGCGTTCTACTCTGTAATGTATCATCGCAGCACAAATTATACTGAAGTAATTGGTTGCATAGCGAACTGAGCAAGTCCTGACAAATCAATGGAAGCCATATATATATATTTATATATTCTCCAAATCTGCATAGTGCACCAGATGCTATTGTGGTTGCCGTCAGTGGATGTACTTTTGCATCCAATTAATACATTTAAACCATTATTCTCTTCAGTGGAAGGCTTTTAAATGTATTAATTCATAATTATGATAATAGTCCTGGGGAATATGAAACAACAAGAAATGTTAGGACTGAGTTAATCACCATTGAAGTCAGTTGAATCGTTTATTGCTTTTCTGAAGTGGGTACTCAGCGGTGATTTGCCTGTTGTAATTGGAGGTGCAGGTTGTGTTTAATAAATGCTATACATGTAAAGAGGACTGCTTTATAAAGCATAACAGCCAGTAAATAAAACAAGTGTGAAACACAGAGCTTCATTAGCAGAGAACTTTGACGTTGTTTTATTGATTCTGCAGCCATGTTGTTAACTTCTGATGTTTATTAAGTGCTACATTAAAACCAACATAATAAGACTAACAAGGGTGATGTGGAATGGTCTTTCTGTGTTGTTTTTACTCGCACATAAAAAGGATCAATATAAACTTTCAAATGTTTAATGTGAAGTGTTGCTTCTACTACCTTTTTGTGAAAGAACTCTGCAAAGAATGTGTGTGTGTGTGTGTGTGACATCCTCCAAGTGCAGCCAATCAAAAGCCCAGGTCACGGTCTTCAAAGGGGAATTAGGATAACGTTTATCCTAGTAAAAGTCATTAGAGTAGCGGGATTACGTTCTAAAGAAAGGGCACATCTATGTCTCTTAGAAGCAATAATTTACCTTTTTTTCCTCTTAGTAATTGGACTTTGTGGATAGATTTTGTTTGCAGTGTTTGTACTGTAGGGTTGGTTTGAAGTGCCACGAATCAACTCCTGCTTCTGTGCACAGAGAGCCTATGGGAGTTAAACGTGGGGCCTTTATTTACATTTTCAGCATACAGCTAATCTGGTTCCCGACCATCATTAACTGCTCCCTGAGTCAGTTACATTCAATTTTAGTCTCTCTACAGAGGAGATAAAAACTAGCTCCGCATCCCACTTTGTGAGGGTCTGTCCCTCAATGGAGCCCTCTTTTTAGAAGTCTGCGCTCCCTCTGACGTGTGCATGGTTTAGTGAAAACGGATGTGCCTCATGAAGTACACGCCTGTTCTCCCTGGAATGGGGAATTGAAAATGTCAAATGACTAAGTAAATGAAGCAGTAGTTTCAAATGTATTAGCTGGACACATTGACCCTCTATGCTGTATGATTTTATAACTAAAATCACGATTACCACTTTACTAAAGTCCTAAGGGATGAGCTACATTTTATAAGTTTGGCCATTCTCCATGGTGATAGCTTGTCCTTGTAATACCTGTGGCATTTCTGTGTACTACTTCTAGCTCTCGAGAGCTTACCATCTCCACAGTAACATCTCATTTAGTCTCTCTAATAATATTTTTATATTAATCAGATATGAACCATCTGAATAGCTTGTCCGTAATTGCCTATGTTTATGTGAAGGGCAGTAGCTGGCATCCTCTGGTACACCTCAGTAGATTTGTCATTGTCATCTTAGAAATGCCAGGCTGTTGGGAATGTTTTGTAATAGAGATGTCTCATTCCTCACTGTGTTTACTGAGTGCAAAGCATGTGTGCTAAGCCATACTCTTGCATAGAAAGAATCCTATTTTCCTTTAAAGTGAAGCAGGAAGGATTTAATACAATGAGGCTATTCAGCATCCTAAAATAAAGAATATGTTTCTGTTTAGTTAGACTGTGCTTCATTTTCATCAAAAAGAGCCAGTGTTTCAAAGGAAAATTTAGATATTTTTTCGTGATACTGTAATAATCATACCGAATTAAAAAAAAAACTATGCGGGATGAATACACCTTATATCTTAGAGGCATGAGCCAATTATATCTACCGGGTGATGAGGAGTATCGGTACCTAGCAAGTGGTATGGTCCATGGATTGTAACATCTGATTAAGGTTGAACAAGACAAACATCTAGTTTTTGAGAGGGAAAACAATCACTTTAGCAACAAAGTATGTTATTCTGAGAAACCCTTAAATGCAAAACTTGGGAATAACTCAAAACTGGCAAATTGAGCAAATCTGGTGACTATCTGAATACTTTATGACAGAGCCTTGCAAATTCCGGGAGCCATGGCTCTTAAAATGGAAAATCAATGGAGATTTATAAGTGACCCCAAACCTTTGAACAGTAGTGTAGATAAGAAGTGTTCTATCACTAATCATTTTAAAACTGCTAAAACCTTCTAAATTAATTTGAAACCAATGCATTAAAATAAATTGGCATATTCTAAGTAACATACTACATATGTCACAGTTTTTACAACCACCCCTCACGAGTGGTACAACATTGCATAAAACCCACTGCGATAAAATTTCCAAGTTCAAATAGTGTATTAAGTACACATTACTCCACATTGTCACGGTGGCCATCATTAGCCTTCAATACCATTTGTTCCTTGTCTTTGTATTTGGACAACTTTATACAAACCATACATGCACAAGAGCAAATCATGAGGAATTCTGACTAGATAAACATTGGAGCCATGAACAATATAGTGTTTCAGAATGAATTAGAAATTAAATTCTCAATTTCCCAGTAAAAAAAAAATGGGAGTATTGTATAGGTTTAGAGTATGTTAGTAGTCTTGTTACTCAAAAGGAATGTAGCACTGAAAACTATGTAAGGACTGTATATTCAAACCACCACAAGAAAGTAATGTGTTCCAGTAGTTTGCGGAACCCCTAGTCTTGTTCTGCATGAGGTTAGCAATATGGCTGTTCTACTCTTCTGTTACTCAGACACCATCTCATTACCTCTTGTTTTCTGTTTATCCTTTTTCATTTTCCTAATGTAATTTAACAGCCTTATCAAAAAGCGTCTACAAATATAAGAATCAATGCGCCACACAACAGCAGTCATTACATAAAAGTACTGTTCAATTTGGAGCTTTTCTACTGTAATTGTGCAAAACAGCCGGCTATAACTCCTGGATAATCATGTGTATTTTCAGGATGATTTAGAAATAATTTACCTACACTATCACTTCTGCGAATACTTGGCTGTGTTTAGACTGATGGTATTAAAATGATCCGTCTCCGGCAGCAGGGATGATTTTTAATTTTTATTTTTTTTAATAATTTTTCCATTTTTGTTCAGGATAACGGCAGCATTGTTTGTTTTTTTTTAACTCTTGTAGTCCTCGAGTGGAACTTTGCCAAATGATTCCCCTCATGTTTTATTATTGAAGCTCTATTTATGTATGTGCATAAGTTTCCTTCTTATCAGATCACAAAAATCATTTATTGTCCGCTGATAGAGAATGCAGCGCTTAAATGTATAACATATTCTTATATTATTGTTCCATACAACTAAAGATCACTTTACCCTTTTTACAGGGTTTACACAAGTTGCCTAGATACAGATGCTTCCATCTGTGTATTTACAGACTAAGCCATTGTGGAACTGTTATGCTTGGCAAGGTTTACACTGGGCACTGCATGACTAAGACCGTTTATTAGAATAGCCAATCTCTAATGTACTGCAGTAATGTAAACGGTGAATATTAACCAGGCTGCTACAAACTAGAATCTGTGAACAGATTGAATGCATGCTTGTGAGGCTGTATGACAGTGTAATCAGCTGCTCACTTTAACCTTTCAATGTGATTGCACAGGCTGTTTACTAGGCAGATTTGAACTAGATAAACCTGTTTTAAGATGACACATCTAGGGCATAGGTTTCCAAACAATATCCTGAAACTTCACTAACTAACTGTGCAGGTATTTAGAATCTCATCTGATATGAACAGGTTGAGCTTAACTAATATTAGATTACGGAAATGTTATCTTCTGCACATTGCAGACTAGTTAGTGTGGCACTCAATGATATAAAACACATACCTCCCAATTTTGCCCCCCGGGTCAATCGGGACTCTGGGGAGTGGGCGGGACACCGGGGACGGAGTCTGGGGAGGGGGGTGTCAGTGCTATCGCTCATGTGCAGTAACACTGTCAGCCACTTTAGATCCTGGCATCTGAAGCCAGGATCGCTAATGCACATGTGCACAATGCAGCGCATGAGCAGTAAGCATTCTCTGGTTTCTGGGACACCGGAGAAGGCAAACAGGACCGCGGAATTGTGGTCCTGAGTCTTGCTGTCCCACTGAACACTACCTCGGTCCCGAAAAGCGGGACTGTCCTGTGCAAAGTGGGACTGTTGGGAGGTATGAAACCCTTATGAATGGCTTGACCAGTGCTTTGTTCTGTTGTCCATTCTACATGCGATACATTTAGACCAAAGGGGTATCACATGGATATGTATTAGGCTCTTTGCCTAAGTGAATTCTACCACCCTTAAGGGTAAAAAGCTCTGTCTACGTAGTGTGCAGTCTACTATATGAAAACATTAAATGGAAATGACATAAAGGTGGCCTCATAACATATCCATCTTTAAATTATTATAGTCTCTATTTTGTTTTATTCATATTGGTTAGGTTGGTTCTAGTATGTATTTAAATTGTAGCCTTTTCTTTCCTGTGAATATCGTAGTATATGAAACAGGGAATCTGTTTAATGTGATCTGTGTCATTAACAGTTCTCTCGATACTTCTGTTCCAGATATAGTACATGAAAACCTAAAAATGGGATCAGATGGTGAAAGTGACCAAGCCTCTGGGACTTCATCTGACGAGGTTCAATCACCAACGGGAGTTTGCCTAAGAAATCGAATGCACCGACGAATTTCAATGGAGGTAATGCATGTTTGTTTATCAGATTATCCTGTTTCCCAGATAAAAGTACGTGCACTATGTATTGACAGCAGACAACTTAATATTACATTAGAAACTGACAGTTTTCCCACTTGTATTAAAAACAGTGTCATGCATTACACCAATTAGTATTCCAATGTACGTTTCACTTGAATATGTATTGAATTATTGAGCTCTAAAAGCTTGACCTCTTTATTATGGACATTTAACTCTATTTGCAGCTTTGTAATTCTTGCTTTTACTATCTTGACTCTATTTTTATGTTGTGCATTAAAGTCACTTTATGTAAAATGCTGTTCATCTTAATAAGGCTGCTTCTACAGCAACGAGCCATCCAATAACCTTCTAGAATGATCTACATTGATTCAGAATGAACCATGCAGGTTACAAAATGGAGAATGTTGCTTATATACCCTCTAAATTATATCCCATTTTTCCACATTCTAGTCACCATGCAAAGATTTCTTAACCATGTCTTCTACAAATAGGTTTGCAAGATGACAAAAATACTGGTCATGTCTTAAAGAACATAAGATCACTATGAAAGATGAAATATAGGTGTCCTCCCAGGGAAAGCAATGGAATTGTCTGATATGGCTTCCATTTTTTTCCCCTGGACCGTCTGTTCAAAATCGTTCAGACAATCTCGTCTTCAAAAAACATGTATTTCATTTTCTAGTGTTTGATTAGTGTAAAAGTATTTCCACAATAGGGGCATGGTACAGTAGATCTGCATCAGTCCATCTTTTAAAAAGTCTTGACTGTTAGTTATAGAGAACTGTTTATATAAAAAATAATGGAGCAGACATTCTTGCTTTTAAACAAAGTTACCAAGCGCAAAGAACAGCAGGCGGTCTGGAGTAGGCCATTTTCCTTTTAACTGGATTAAAGCCGGTTTACTAGTGAATTATGGCATTTTTATTAGGCAAGCACAAACTTCAAAAGTGATATAAACTATCTGCATGAGTAGCCAGCGTTTTTACAAGAGTTGTGATCACATGAGACTGTGTGATTTATTATTTGAAATAACAGCTGCACCCTGTGGTACATGCAAAGTAAAAATGTATATCTGTGCTTTTCATGATTTCCCAACTTTACAAAGGAAAAGGCAGAAGATTGCAACCCCACAGAACAAAAGCACTAAATAAAGATCTGAGAGAGATTGTTCCACAGGAAATGGGGGTTTATTCTAGAATGACTTGTTCTTTATAGCTTCCTAGGTAACTGGAGTTGGCGTCTATACCACTGGCCTCTTCCTTTTAATGAGTGAGAGCAGATTAAGCACAGCACATCAAGACATATTTGGAGTTAAATATAAATGGCTTAATTCAGGGCTTGACAAATTTAATTTAGTTTTAGGAGCCAGCCAAAAAATTTAGGAGCCAGACAACGGCACATCACAAAATCGCACGGACACAGTGGCATACACCCACCTCACATACACAGCCAGTTACATTCACACATACATACATACATACACACACACCACATACACAGCCAGTTACATACACACACACCACACACACAGCCAGTTACATACACACACACCACACACACAGCCAGTTACATTCACACACACCACACACACAGCCAGTTACATTCACACACACCACACACACAGCCAGTTACATTCACACACACCACACACACAGCCAGTTACATTCACACACACCACACACACAGCCAGTTACATTCACACACACCACACACACAGCCAGTTACATTCACACACACCACACACACAGCCAGTTACATTCACACACACCACACACACAGCCAGTTACATTCACACACACCACACACACAGCCAGTTACATTCACACACACCACACACACAGCCAGTTACATTCACACACACCACACACACAGCCAGTTACATTCACACACACCACATACACAGCCAGTTACATTCCCACACACCACATACACAGCCAGTTACATTCCCACACACCACATACACAGCCAGTTACATTCACACACACCACATACAGTCAGTTACATTCACACACACACCACATACAGTCAGTTACATTCACACACACCACATACAGTCAGTTACATTCACACACACACACACACCACATACAGTCAGTTACATTCACACACACACCACATACAGTCAGTTACATTCACACACACACACCACATACAGTCAGTTACATTCACACACACACACACCACATACAGTCAGTTACATTCACACATACATACACAGCCAGTTACAGTCACACATACATACACAGCCAGTTACATTCACACATACATACACAGCCAGTTACATTCACATACATACACAGCCAGTTACATTCACATACATACACAGTCAGTTACATTCACACATACATACACAGCCAGTTACATTCACACATACATACATAGCCAGTTACATTCACACATACATACACAGCCAGTTACATTCACATACATACACAGTCAGTTACATTCACACACACACCACATACACAGCCAGTTATATACACACATACACACCTTTTTTTTTTTAAAGAACAAAAGAATATTTCTTACAGTGTCCTCCCTCCCTGCTGCTTACCTCATTGCAGGGGAGGGGGACATTTATGCTGGAGCCCGATCTTCTTTCGGTTCCTGTGCCGTGTTGTCACGTGACAATCGGCACTACAGCGTGTTGCGCGAGGGGGCGGAGCTTACAGTCTGTGTGATCCGCACAGACTTTCTCCCCTCGCGCTGAAAAAGAAAGTAAAAGAAAAACGGATGGCAGCCGGCAAGGGCTCCCTGTGACAAACAGCACCCGGGCGCCAGGTCTGATTTCCTGGTCGCCATGGCGACCTGGCGCCCGGGGTTTGTCGAGCCCTGGCTTAATTATTGTACAAGACAATTTAGACTGTAAAATTCACCACAAACAGCTGGACATCGGTAACAAAGAGAATATATACAAAATGTAACCTGTATCCTTGTTCCCTAGGGCTTAACTGTTACCAATCAAGCACACTGCACCTTGGCACTACAAGTTGCATCAAAACCAAAAAGATGACTAGACTGTCCCTTTAACATCTATGTTAATACACTTGTAGTGGGGATATACATGTTAGTAGTTGTGCCTAGGATGAGGATTGATGAGCAGGAGAGACCTTAAATAGGTCCCATGCTGATCCCATGTACAATACGAGGGTTTTCTGCCAGAGCAGAGAGAGACTTCTTCTCAAGTCAGATTCCGATCAGACATTTGGGGCGAGCCCCTGCTCTGATTGACACTGTCGGAGTGTGCAAGCTTCAGATAAGCTCTGCCTCAGCTGAGAAGCAGAGCTTAAAGTAAACTTGCTTAGTAAACACTAAGGAGATATAAAAGTTTAGTGTCCATTTAGGTAACATCGCCCCTCGGTCAGGACAAACTTGTATGTGAATGTTTACCGTTTTAGTTGTATTTATATTCTGAGATGTAATATTCTGTTAAAATTGTTTCTATGTTATGTGTTTTGTTTTTTTAAGTAATGTCCATTTACATTTAAATGAAAATTACTGATATTTTGTGGTCTTTTTTTTATTTAGTTTGTCCAAACCTTTAGGAGAAGAACGAGTTTGTTTAGCTAAGGGTTAGGCTAAGATTTATCATTTGCAAATTTAATTACATGATACTTTCAGCATGGCTTTTCTGTCCCTTTAAGTCAATATATATGTATGCACACCCATCGGAAATCTTGTCTGGCAGGGATGACAATATCCCCCCCCCCCCCCCCCCACCCCCAAATATAAGTTAAAAAACCTTATATTGGGATATGAAGTTTATGCACTAAATATGCAGTTCCCATTGCTCAAACTGCCCCTTACTATTCAGGATTTTGGGAATTGTTGGTTAAAAAAAACCAGAAGTAGGTAATCCCTGAATCCTGAACTATTAGTGGGGCATGAGGACTGGTTTGAGATCCACTGGACTAAATAATCACCAGGATGCCAAGCATGTAAATTAGAAAAGGGCTTCATAATCCCAGTCTAAAATCTCTGCTGCTTGCTCCTACCATTTTCAGTTGATTTACCATTTCCCTGCCTCCTGAAAGGATCTGTTTGGCTCCTAATGTCAAGCCCCGCATCACAAAACAAACATATTATTCTGCATCCCATTAAACCTCAGTTCCCTTTTTACCTTCATGGATCACAAATGGAAAATGTCTCCATTTCATATTCAGCTGCCATAAAGACAGAAGAGGGATAAGTGTACGTTTAGAGGTGGTGTCTGGTAAAGTGTAAATCCTTCATTAGCATTACTGCCAGGCTGGATAGTGAATTTCCCAAGGATAATGGGTGAAAGCCATCACTGTGCAATGCTCTATCATTAGAAAAACACTGCTCTCTGCTGGAGCTGTATTAGAGTTTCAAGCATTAGTCTAACTGGGTCATGATCTCAATCTGTCTTTGCTCATATTTTGTAACATAATAAGGATTCCTGTTTCTGCACCTATTTCACTGATACAGAAGTGTTGGTGTCATGTAGAGAAATTAGACACGTTGCTTTTAACCCATTTGTTTCCAGTTGGTGAGCACACACGGTTGTGTATTGAGCTTTGCAACATGATTATTAGTGTTTGACACACTAGTCAAAACACTATAATAATCATGTTATATCAAAACAGCTAAACATTATTGGCAACGTACTTTCTAGGTACTCTATAGACCTCTTACTTATAGGGCCTTCAGAGTTAAAATAATAAACCAGGATTTAGAGAGAAAATGATAGATAATCTCCAGTGTCCTTTGGAGATCCATTGTTTGTAATAAAGGTAATTTTCCACATTTAAAATAATGAGTGTATTATGTTTTCCTTCATTTGTACAATGTTTTTCATGCATTATATTTAATAGGGCAACAAGGTTATTGAACTTTATTAGCGAGTCACTTATCCTTGCAGCTGACATAACTGTCTGCTTGAAGTGCATTCATATTCGAAAAGCCTCTGATCGGAGATGATGTTACACGGACACACGCTACTGTATAAATCAGTATTATTCAGCGTGTTGGGCTTTACATGTACAATTGAGCCGGCATTCTCCAGCCTGGGAGAACAATTGTTTCCTTTAGTTAGGCTGTCCCAAGATGCGATCTGACATCTGATTGTTTCAGAGAATCTCTTTAAAGTCTCCAGGCATAATGTTACGAATGATGACCCACGCATGTTAACTGGGCCATGGAGGAGGTTCCAGAGAATGGAACATTAATAAATAAATATATGTTATGAGTAGGACAATGATACGGGTGTCTATACAGGCCAAAAAAGTCATGCCAGTTTGTTAAGTTTTGCGTTTAGCCAAGACGCTCCACTACAACTAGTCTACAGGGTACAGATAATGTTGCGTTACAGCTATTATTGTCATACTGGTCAGATGATTTTTAACAGGTTCAGGATCATGGCAGTTACTATCTCCGGTGTATAGTTAGCATGGGTTTACTACAGGACCGACCCAAGATATTGGATCAAAGCATGAAATGCTGCCACCCACCAAAAAAAAACCCAACCATGCACTCTAATGAAAATGAGTTCACCAATAAAACACTCTAATGTAATGAATTTAGCCAGTTAAGGACATTTTAAGAATAGTAACAATAAAAAATGATTTTTGGTTCAGTAGATCCATTTACCACATAATAATACCTCCAAACACCATGTTTGATATTGTTCTCTGTGTACCTCATGTTGCTTCATCCCTTCATGACATGCGGTACACACCTATCACATATGGATCATCCACCACTGGTTGAATATGTCTATCAGTGCCTTCACTACCAGAATCCCTTGCAGTGGTGGTAGCACTGTGAATTTGTGATTTCTGTGTGAAAAGCAGGACTTCTGGTTTGTTTGGTGTGTGTGTGTAGATTTGTGTGTGATAATGCCCCTTCTACTCACTGAATTTCAGGTGGATGGGATTTTTTACACCACCTTTACCCCACCATTCACAAGTTTACCAGAAAGCATCTGATTTTGTTGTTGTTTTTGTCCTCAAGTGATCCTTGTATCTCCTGGCACAGCAGAATTTGTACACATACATAATAATATGCCACCAGTTGAACCAGTGCAGCAAATGCCAGGCTTGACAGCTGTAAGAGATTTTTCACAGAGGTCCTTTGGGTGAAAAAGAGCATCTCTATATTCCGTCTCCAGCCAGGATTATTGTGTTATGGCATTAGGACTGGCCAGTTTATCCATGGAGTGCATCAGTCGATAGGGAGAAATGAATTACTTTATAGCACAGCTTGACAAGTATATCATCCACATCCTATCTACATAAAGCAATGGTACAATGTTTAATAAGATATGGCTCTTTAAACTATGTTCTATTCAAATAATTGATTGCAAATACACTGTGGTACATTGTGACCATGTCACATATTTCCCACCGCCTATTCTACAATAAATGCTGTAGTTATATGGAAATGCCTCATGGATAATTTAAGTGTATACTTATTATATACATATTACTGTGTTCTTTTAGGACTTGAATAAACGACTGTCGCTTCCAGCTGACATTAGGATACCTGATGGTTATTTGGAAAAGCTACAGATCAACAGCCCTCCATTTGATCAGCCCATGAGCAGGAGGTCCCGGAGAGCATCATTGGTAAATATATTGCACGGCAAGGGTCTTCTAATGGAGAATCAAGTTACCAATTTAGCATACTTTAACATCACCATGTTAAACAGCTTGAAAATATATATATATATTTTTATGTGTTCCAAGCTCTTAGTACACCTGAGTTTAAGAGAGGCTAATTCCACAGTAATGGCTAATGACATCACTTTTCTTAGATAATGAAAAGTACTGCATCCTGTATACGCCTAACTGAATTTTGAAGCTTTGGAAATGAGTTGTGTCATTTTACAATGAAAATCAATTATTATAAAGTAAAAAATGTTTTTAAACATATACCAAAAACTAGAAATAATGTTCTGCACCTTTAGGTATGCATTGTTTGTTAGAAAGCCTGAATGAAACTGATTTAGTCATTTTTGCTTATCCTGTATTTAGAATACAAGCAATTCATGTTAACTGCATTGAGCCCTAGGAAATGGAAGCATTCATTTAACAACAAACAAAAAAAAACATTTGTAAGGGTTTAGCAAACCTCCTGTCTTATCACAGATGTTTACCTTAAAGCCCTGAACTACAAATTGGATTACTCTAATCTAACCATAGGCCGGATATGATATAAATTGTCTGTCTTAAGAAAGATGAGGTTTGTTTTTTCTTGGCTGCGATTTACATTGTTCGTTCCATCGTATTCTGCCTTTTCTTGATTGGTTGCTGTACTCCGTTTCTGATCCTGCCATGTTTTTATGGGAGCTTTATAAATAAATTATAATCATTTGTCTGCATTTCAGATTTTTTTTTCACGTGTATATGTATATTATCTTTCACACTTTTCAAACACCTCTGGGCAGTGCATAGTTGCCAAGAATCTTGGCTTTGCTGGGACAGTCCTGTTTTTTTGTGATCCTGTCCCATCAAATTCAGGGCTGACCTCACTTACCTGCTGCCCATGCACAGTGTGGCGGTTATGGCAGTGATATATAAGGTCAATGTAGGGGACAAAGAGATCCTGTGTACTAATTTAGCTACTATCCTGTATTTGGGATACCACCAAATATGTAATGCCAATTGTTGTTTTTTTTTCCCCCAACACAGTCAGAAATTGGCTTTGGCAAGATGGAAACGTATGTCAAATTGGAAAAGCTTGGAGAGGTTAGTAAATTTAGGATGTTGATGATTTTAGATATTATGATTAAGGTGTAAAGACACTTTTATTAAACCAAGAAGAATTCCATTTTTGAGAAGCAAAGGGGCGGGTTTGAAATATTCAGTTTGAAGCAAAAATAAATGTGAATGAATATAATTCTTTATAACCACATAGTAATTTTAGCTGTTGAGTGCAAATCAAGGGAAGAATCAGTCTTTACACCATCAGATCATTACCAAGAGGCTGCAAAAATGAAGATCTAGCCTTTTCTTTAGCTAATAAGAATATGTCTTCATATACAACATATATAAGATATACAACAGAGAAAATATTAATGGCAATCCTCGTGAAGACCTGCCCCACATGACAGTACATTTCGACTTACACATTTAAAGACGCAACTCTTTTCCTGTATGGAATTTTACTGACGCAGAATTGCATGGAGTGTACAATTCTACCACGGTTTTATAGACTTCAAGAGAACATAACTAAATAATTACAGGGAAGTGAATCAAACGCTGTCAGGAACATTTGCCTGCACTTGACATTAACTGGGTTAGAAATGCTGCCAGACGTTTAAATAATTCACTTGTCATGCCACAGGAGGCCTTTCTGACCTATGCCCTGCTTTAAAGTGGAACCTGTGGCCTTTGCAGCTTTTACCATCATTAATGTGTTTGGTCTGAAGTGTTTTTTAGCGGTATTTTGTTTAAACATTGGAGACTTATTTTACCACATCTAATTGATTTTTCACGTCATGTGGGGACCCAGCTTTAAAAACACAAACGAACCCTACAAATTTACAATCTTTAAAATTAAGAGCTGCTATGTGTATAAATAAATCAGTATAAATGTGTTTTTACAGGGAACTTATGCAACAGTGTTTAAAGGAAGGAGTAAATTGACTGAAAACCTTGTAGCTCTAAAAGAAATTCGATTGGAACATGAGGAAGGTGCCCCATGCACAGCTATTAGAGAAGGTAATGTACACAGTCCTGTATCTGCCTCCATTTGGATGTGACATAGTATATCGGGGGATTGTTTCATAATACAGTGTTTATGTGGGTTGAAAGGTGCGATGTGTCTTGTAAAAATAATTAGACAAGTGCAAATAGTGTAAGGTTTATTTGTTTTCCTGAACACTAACTCGCAAATAAACTGTAGCAACATAACTGCAGAAGCCAAAAGCACTGTGAGTGACCCTTTGTTACCAGTATTATACACAGATTGTTTATCCCATTCTTAACACCTGTCTTAAGTAGGCTCCCAAATGTATTGCCAAACATTACTAACCTAAGCGTTCAATGGTAGGTTTGAATGTACTATATGCCTGAGCCTTCAGAGGTCTGCAGATGTAACTGTTTTGTGATCCAGTGAAGTGCCACATCATTCCCATTTGGTTATTCACTTTTGCCATGAGAATGGGTAGAATCAGGTCAGATGACACATGGGTCACATGACACATGGGTCACAGGGCTTGTTATTTTATAATTAGTTAGTCATCTTTTGAAATGTGGGCTACAGATCAGAGGGTTGGCTTTTAATCATGTTCACAAATGGAGAAACTGAAATCTTGAGAGTTTATACTGGCCACAAATTAAGGTAACCCTCCGAAAAGATGTTGCAAGATGGACAGTATTGTCTGTGCTACCAGACCAGAAATATTAATTTATATTCAGATTTCTGTACACACATTGGATAGACATGCTGCTGCTGTTAATTATAGTTTAAGTAATAAGTGGAACAGTTCCATTTAATGCACACATGTTTACTTTGTAAAGCACAATATGTACACATGTTAATTACATGCATAGTACTGCTTCTCACAATGTGCTGTCAGAGTAAACCATAAACACATACTTGTTTGTTATTGGGAGACATTGGTGCTTATTCACTTCAATATATACTAAACCAGCTTCCACTGGACAGGTCTCTCCTCTCCTTATGTCTGATCAGTTGTATTTATGAAAATGTGGCCTTATTCTTGTAACCGTACAAGTCCATCCTGAATTTCCTCTCTTATACACTATGGGGGTCATGTATAAAAATTCCCGCACTGCAAAGTGCCATCATTTTTATAAAAAGGCGCAAAGTCTGTTTGTTATGTATAACGGCAGTTGTGCTTTTTTTTTTTTTTTTAACTTCCGACACTTTGCAGTGTGGGAAAGGAACCTCCACCAGCGCCTGATTTTTTTTTCTACATAGATTGCGCCAGCTCAACGAGCACCGACCCAACCTAAGTCTACTCATTCGGAGTAGATAACAGACTCCCAAAATTTGGCGCAATCATCATGTACGCCGTGTTTATTCATGACCCCCTATGTTCTCTGTTGTACCATAGGACTGCTTGTGTGAGTATTACTTAATTTGTGAGCTCAACACCAGGGGCTATTTCATTACCGATAGAGCTTGACAGAGACAGAGGTTTTCACCAAGATAAAATGCTGTCTTTGCTGAGAATATGACACCACTCACTCAAAATCAGTTGCCAACATAGAGGATGTGGGGGCAGAGCAATGGGGCAATGAAAAAGAAGCTCACCTGCCTTGATGGGGAGTTCTGGTTAGCCAGTACTTTTTTTTTTTTATACTCTCTGGTGTTCCTGGATTTTGTGAATGTTTGTTTATTTCCATTAATATGCCAAAAAATTAGGAAGGGGGTATTTTGTTTTTTTGCTAAGCTGTATAAAATTAAATGTTTAGTTTCCTTTTACTAACACTGTACGCATTTTATAATCCGCATTAAAGTATTTCCCAAAAATCTGGTATTTGTGTTGATTTTAGATTAGGCTTGGTATCTTATTTACTCCGGGACACAGAAGGAAAATGTATACTGTATGGCTGCATACACGTACTGCTTAGCAAAATAAATCCAGCTTCTTTTAGAGAAGCAAATATGTTTAAACTGAACTTTTACAAGTTGCATCCCATTTTTGCAGCAACCTGTCTGTTTCATTATAAAACACTGAGGGTGACTCAAAAATTGGGAGTGTCTCACTGCAGGAGTATATAACTTTCTTCACTGCAATTAAACAAGCAAACATTTTAATGCTTGAAGTTTAAGTGATTGTGACTTGTAGTTTGTTTTCTAAATATATGTCCAGTTCCGTTTAATAAGTGGAATAATCCATATACTTTGCATTATACCCATCTCTTCCCTAATCAGAAGAGTAAATCACATGAAAAATAATCAGGATTAGTTGTTCAAAGTGTGAAACTGGAATGTGATAAATGTTTGGTGAAAGTAGATTATACTGCCAGTGATTCATTTGTTTTTGTTTTATTTGTTTGTTTTCTGCAGTATCGTTACTAAAGGACCTGAAGCATGCAAACATTGTCACTTTGCATGACATTGTACACACAGACAAATCTTTGACACTGGTGTTTGAATATCTGGTATGTACAAATATTTATGATTGTAGGTTTCATTAGAGCAGTGGCATATTCATACATTACATAAGTACTGCAGTTTTTCTGGTTTATTCATGAAATCTTTCAGTTAAATAAAACTTTTTTCCCCCCCTTAAATTTGCATAGGGCATTACTAATTTGTCTCATTCCACAAGGAACAGACATCCTACATTGAAAACACATTTTCCCGTTACACTGTGCATTGCTTGTTCCTAGCTCAAATAATGTAAATGCTATTTCAGTGATAGTGACCCTTTTAACATATATACATATTATTTTGAAATGTATTGCTGCTGTTATTTACTATGCCGGCTTGCTCTTTCCTAGCCACAGGACCAAGTAAACGTCAAGAAAATGTACAAATTGATGCAAATTAAAACAGAACGTAGAGGAATACAAAAGATTGCAATGGTCCTTAAAGGGACACTTAACGTTTTTTTCACTTGTGCTTCTAATATAGTCCGTTATAATGTCTGTTGTCCCTAGTATGAGAATAAACTGGCGTGTACTTTTGATAGTACATGCCAGTTTATCATCTGACCGACAACTGCCATGCTTCCATGGGAAGCAGGCAGCCGTCTGGTCGGCAACCGGCTCTCAGTGCTAGTGCAGAGAGAGACCCTCGTTTTTGCATGGGATCACTCGGGGGATCTTAACTAGGTCCCCCCTGCTGATCCCATGCAAAAGCGAGGGTCTCTCGCCGCGCTAGCATTCACATTCAGCTGTCAGAGCGGGGGCTCAGTCAGCAAGCGCCAACTGGGAACTGCTGGGTCTCGCATGTGAGACACAGCAGATAGTAAACCTGCGTGTATCTAATTAAGATACACGTCATGTTTAGTTACAAGTCCCGGGACATGTTTTGTTTAACACTTGCTTCCTTGAAAGAAGCAAGGGTTAAACAAGTTGGAATGTCCCTTTAAGTAGATTCATTTGAAGCTGCTTTGTTAAACCTGGTTTTGGTGAAACAAAAGTTTTTAACACCAAATGTGTAAAACTGCACCTCCCCATCTTATTTTACCGGAGAATCACACTTTTAAATATAAGTTAGTCTGAAGTTAATTGTTGTTGATGAACAGTCAAACGGAACCTAATGTGTGAACTTTCAAGACTAGTCACGTATTTTATAAAAGCAGAAAGCAGGATATTCTTTCCTCTCACTACCCTTTTAAATTCAGGTCAGGTTGGCTTATAAGGACGTCACCTGAAGCTCAGTCACTTATCGTCCTTTATCCCATAATGTTTATGTACTTAATCCCTAGCAAAAACATCCATTTGGAGAATGTGTATTCGTGCATGTCCTCAGCACTGCATTAGTCATTTAACTTTTAGCATTGATTACAATGTGTTGCTTATTCCTTAGACAGATCCGTGGGGTCGACCTGCAGCCCTCCAGCTTTTGGAGGACTAGATCTCCCATACATCCCAGCCAGCCACTTCACTGACAGAGCATTATGGGAGATGTAGGCCACAGTTTGACACCACTGGTTAATCCATTCAAAGACACATGGCGTGGTCACATTCTTCTGGTTGAATATTGGCATGTTAAAGATCAGTTCATCTTTCCAATGCAAATCTGGAGGTCTCCAGATTTTTCTAGTTAATAGTTATGTTTTTGTTGTTTTGTTTTTTTCTCTTTAGGACAAAGATTTAAAGCAGTATATGGATGATTGTGGGAATATCATGAGCATACACAATGTAAAGGTATGCACTGAATTGCCAACATAAAAAAAAAAGTGGATATCGCTGGTTTCAACAAAATTGTGGTATGCAGTTTGATGTAGCATTGCTCCATGGCAGCAGAGAGACTGTCTTGCACTAGCATTCATGTGTCATCCCTCTTTAAAAATGATCATACAGTGTTGTGATCCTCTGACCTGGGATCATGTAATCTGTAGTAAAAAAAAAACCCACAAATATTTACATTTGAGATAATTGTATTATATTGGCTGCAAATTAAAACATACATTTCATTTCACTACTTTTACATTTTTTTTTTCTTCCCTCAGATATTTTTGTATCAAATATTACGAGGCCTGTCATACTGTCATAAGCGCAAAGTGCTTCACAGGGATTTGAAGCCACAGAATCTGCTCATCAATGAGAAAGGGGAGTTGAAATTAGCTGATTTTGGTAAGTGAAAGTCATTTTCATTTTTGTAAACATGGAGCAGTGCCATAAATTAATCTGTAAACTCAGTCATACATATAAAGATAAACTGGCCCCAAACCAAATAAATAATGTATTTGTGGATCTATACATGGGTGGGACCTGTGGCAGAAATATTTCTGGTCCACCACCAAACCTTTCCCCTTCTTGGTGGAACATCATGGAAAATGTAGTCCACAACACCCAAACTGTCCAAAAACAGTGATAACTGCTTGATTCTTGGCCAACTGTTGGGTATTACATTTACTATGGTCTTCAACCAGAGAAGTGTAAGCGGAGCATCATGGGGATAATAATCCACAACCGATAAAGGGAAGAAAAATAAACGGTATACTGAGGTTCATTGCTGGTATCCAGCGGTGACCCTATCATCTCTAGCCATTCTGTCATGCATTTTTACTGCATACAGCAATGTGACATCATACCCCATATGTGTTAATGTCAGTAGGCAGCATAAAAGACTGGAGGACCATCAAGGAGCAAACTGTAGAGATCTATGTGGGGCCAACTGTGGGAATAATCCAGGCAAAGTATTGACATGCTTGATCAGTATACATTATTGTTTCAATGACAGACTCACAGAGAGGACTAAGTGCATAGAAAAAAAAAAATAAGAACATGAACGGCCTATGGAGTTCATTGATGGTACCTGTCTAATGAACTGTTGGTATACCTGGAAACTAGAGTTAGGGAGCATGATACATTGATGAACATTGTAAGGTGTGGCATGATCTCACATAGGTTGGGAACACCTAGTTTGGAGTAAACATTAACATTAGAGTATTAAGTTTAAAACTTGGTAACCTATTAAAACATTTAAATATTCCAAATAGTAATGTTAAACAGTGTTTAAAATATGTGATTGTCTAGTAGTTTTATTTCTTGGAGCTTGAAAAAAGCACAAAGGCAGGCCGTTAGCTTTACTGATTCTAACAAAGTCCTAGATTGATTGCCTTGAACTCAAGAGGGCAGGGTCACTGTGTTATGTGCTTCTAATTTGGGCTAGTCTCCTCTATAGAAGCAGCTCGTGTAGAAAATCCACATTTGGACAAACGTCATTTTAATGTACAACAGTGCTCGAGGGTGGTTAGAGTTTAAACAATGAGGATGAAATGGACTGTGATCGTAGATATTAGCACAGATGATTAGACTTGACATAGATAATTTGAAATTGCTGTCAAAAAGCTTCAGTTACATAATACTAATGACAGCGGTTGAAAATGATTTGCTGAAATGAGGCATGTTATATGCTGTATTGTTCTTTTCACCAAACTACTAAATCAAAGCATTTCAGACAAGTGGAACAAATTACAGAAATCCAAACGGTGCTTATGGTAAAAAGAAAAGGCAGTTGGTAAAAGGGAAACCAACAAAAGAATATGTCATCTTTTTGTCCTGAAAATGCAGTATTTTTGTAAAGTAGATATAATAACCATGCTAGCTTGCATTCAAATGTATCTCTTTTTCTACTTTTGAATTAGTTATCATCAGAATGTCTGTGCTTGCCTCTTTATACCTTTTCAATACATTTTGATATACTTTTACTTTATATAGACAAGTAAATGATAACTATAGAACAGCCCATAAGAATAATTCAGTTTTTTAATCTGGTAACATCAGTAGCAGATTTTTTTTCTTCATCACATCACTTGTTGTATTATATACACTGTGCTATAAAACAGATATTATCTCTAATGTTAACTACCACATACATTTTTTAAGAGTAGGTTTATTACTAAAACTCCCTTAATAGCAGCCAGTGAGCCTCTGAAGCATTGAACCTACGTGGGATACATTTTTGTACTGGGAAAGACAACCTGTCACAAGTAGTTATCTACCTTTCATGCAAACTTGATACTACAGGAGTACTATTTTGTTCCCAGTGCTTTTTCTGAAAGTCATGAGTTTGTGGCCTATCACTTTGGTATAGACTTCAATGTTATTTCTGTTAATAGGCATTTACTATTCCAGCATGCTTTGTGTTATGATGTTACTTATTATGGTTATATGTTTGCTTTTTCACTTCAGGCTTGGCCAGAGCAAAGTCTGTTCCAACAAAAACCTACTCAAATGAGGTTGTCACGCTATGGTACAGGCCTCCAGATGTTCTCCTGGGCTCGTCTGAATACTCCACGCAAATTGACATGTGGTAAATATTTCACTTTTAGCAATTTGGATTATATGTAGCTGTTCTGTCAGCTCTCTCTACCTTAAATTTTTTTTTTTTTGTAATATCTGCTATATTAATACCTCCATATTTTGTGTATAAATGAACATTAAAACTATGTGTCTCTTGTCTACTTAAATACACACAGGGTAGCCACCTGTTTGTAGATAAAAGTACAGCCATTGAAGTTGCTCCGATAGAATTGAAATGGCTACAAACCAATGTCTTGCTGGCTTGTTGGCCCACATTACACACAGTCTAACTGGCTATTACCTGTGTTGAAACAACCTAGTTGCCACTGAAGTATGGAAAGCAAAGAAAATGTAAAATGTTAACTAGAACCTGAACTAGAACTAGAAATACCACAAGCAACTGGATATTGCTATTTAAAATAAAATACTAGTTCAAACATCACTGCTCCTTGTTTGTCGTGCTTGAGAAAGCACCACAGGGAAATGTGTATATATACACACGCTAATGTTAAAAAGTTTGGGGTTACTTAGACATTTTTAAAGATTCACCCCATGCTTCCTGAAGCATCTCCCACAAGTTAGGCACATCTTACATATGATACAGTCAAGCTGCTCTCATAACAGCTCAATAGGGTTGAGATCATTGACTGTGTTGGCCACTCCATTAAAAAAACAGTGATGAAAAGTGACCCTTTTGGTTTTTTTACATGTGAACTAATAGGGCTTGTGATTGGTGTTTTTTTTTTTTTAAGGAGGACTGTTATGCACAGCAGGGTATCCTGATGAAAGTCTAGAGTGTAGACTGAAATCCCACATTTGTTACCTGCAATAATAATGTTATTGTTTAAATATTGATGAAATCTCATGAGTGCTTATTTCGTGGATATATTCCAATGAGGACTCAACACCACAGTGACATCTTGTGGTAACTGTAACTACATTAAATTAACTATTTACAATTATCCTACATCACAATGGTGAGACACCATTAAAATTAGAATGTTCCCATTACTAGTACATTAGCAGACCATTACTATGTAATGTGCTTCTGAATCTGATGATAGGAGCAGAAAGACCTCTTTCTGGCCAGGGAAGTTGAGATCAGCTGAGATGGTTCTATAAATGTCATTATTACAAATGGAATGCATATTTGTCCTATTCTGCATAACTGCATGATATCAAAATGATAGGGTGAAGAGTATTTAAATGAGTGCTCTTTATATCGCTAGCAGCAATGGGCTATTAATTCATTTATTTTTCATAAATGAATCTGTTTTGAACTCTTTCTCTGCTCCTAGTTGATGGTATTTTTGAAATGTTTCGTTTTTTTTCTCTTTAGGGGTGTTGGCTGTATATTTTTTGAAATGGCTTCAGGAAGACCTCTGTTTCCTGGTTCCACTGTGGAAGATGAGCTTCACTTAATATTCAGACTTCTAGGTAAATAACACATAGCATGTGAAAAGCTCTGTTGTTTAATTCTCACCATCATTTTTATTCTTATTGCCTTTGGATTAATAAGATAAGTCTCTGAAGAACTCCACTAACAATTGTCAATTTGTTTACCACAGAAATTGTGTAAAGTAAGAGTTAATGATCAGTATAAAATTAATTTGTAAACTGTTTGTTGTTTAAAAAATAAAAAACGTAATGTATACCCCATTATAATTCTGAATAATAATGTAGTTCTAAGAATACACCTCACAGACATCCAGTCAGTCACATACACAGACACACATACACACACCTCACAGACATCTAGCAAGTCACCTCACATACACAAACAATTTATCCGTTTTTTTTTTTGTTCCCTTAAATGTGTCCTCTCTCCCTGCTGCTTGACCTCAGTGCAGGGGAGGGGGGTATTCGTGTTGCTGCAGTGCCTGTGCCTCTAGAGGCACAGACCAACTTGATTAGTCTTTTCCCCTAGTGCTGGGATGTCACGTGACACCCGGCACTAGAGTGTGTTGTGCGAGGGGGCGGAGCTTTCATTCTGTGAAATCGGTACAGACTTTCCCCCCTCGCGCTGCGCTTTAAATAAACCGGAAGGCAGTGGCAAGGGGCTACATATGACTAACAGCACCCGGGTGCCAGGTATGATTTCCTGGTCGCCATGGCAACCTGCCGCCCGGGGTTTGTCGAGCCCTGACTTAGAGTACATCAATGTATTATTCAGGACACAACTCATCAATGTGCATAGCTAAGACTTTTTTTTTTTTTTTTTAACCTTACACTCTCTGTTGTGTGACCTTGGAACATGATAACCATAGATAGCGATTGCCATGTAACACAACGAGGATTGCTGGGTAACTTCTCCCATATCTGTCACAGTGATGTATCCACATTCTTGTTTAATGCATACATAATACTATGTATAACTAAGACATGTCTATCCATTATTTTTTTTTTTATCTAGCCACTCCAACAGAAGAAACTTGGCCAGGTGTTTCTTCAAATGATGAATTTCGAAATTACAATTTTCCCAAGTACAAGCACCAGCCTCTAATCAATCATGCACCAAGGTATTGAACAAATCTCTTCACCTATGGACTAATATCTCGTACTACACTGTGCAAACACGAGTCTTTTCTGTGGATCACCTGTTTATGTAATGTACTAGTGTAGTAGGGACTACCACTGTAATGTTCAGCTCCTTCCTTAGTGTAGAACATGAGGGGTGAATCCATGGCAATGTGTGTAGTAGGTCTATACATGTGGCCATTTTGCATTATGCAAAGCTAGCTTGGTAGACAACAGAAGAGAAAGCAAAGGTGATCTGAGGAAGGTAAAGAAACAGTGAAGGGACATGAGGTGCAAATAGGAGATTATATATTAAGGACTAAAGTGTTCTGCAAATGTTTATAGTAAGTAACCTCATACTTACAAACATAGGGATCCATACAAGCTAGCCATTTTGACTTTCATTTGGCTATGAAAGAATATTGCAAGATGATTTATAGTAAATGTAAGCTGGCAGATGAGCGGTGATGAAGCATCTACTGCATTTCTGGACCACTGGCTGGAGTGTAGTTGCCTTAAAACAACTTTCTGTGTGAGAAATGTGGTATTTTTTGTAGGGATCGACCGATATTGATTTTTTAGAGCCGATACCGATAACCTGTGAACTTTCAGGCCGATAGCCGATAACTTATACCGATATTTCATGCATTTTAATTTTTGGGGAAAAAAACCAATTTCTACACAAATCTGCTGTTAAATGAACATGTTTATTGTTAACGTTTAGCTTTTTTTTGTAAATCTTTTTCATTGCTAAATAAAAATAAATAATGCAGCAAAACAATGGTGATATGGTCAAATACAACAAATTGGACCACTTTTTTTTTTTTTTAAATAAATATCAGTCAAAAGGTAACAAGAACAACAATGTTCAATTGCACATAGTCCATACTTAGATTAAATCTTAGTAAAATGAGCAGCAATGACATAGGCAATTATATCAAAGGGACACTACAGTAAATATAAGCAAGGCATCAAAACAGCTTAATTAACCCCTTAGTGACAAGACATTTTCACCTTGACTTTCCCTTGGTGACAATGGCTGTTTTGACATTTCTAGGGTGTTTGTGTTTAGCTGTAATTTTTTGCTTTCTCACATACAGTACCCACACAAATTATATGTTGTTTTTATCGTCATAAGAAGGGCTTTCATTAGATACCATTATGTTCATCATATCTTATAATTTACTACAAAAAAAATCATAAAATATGATGAAAAATTTTAAAAAACCCACTTTTTCTAACTTTGACCTAAAATATAATTTACACAAATAAAATCATTAAAAAAGACCCCGGCTAAATAGTTTCTAAATGTTGTCCCGAGTTCAAAAATATGCATGTTTCCATATTTTTCGGTATTTTTTTGCGAGTTATGGGGCAAAAACCAAAAATAGTGTTTTTTGGTTTTTTCCTATATTGATCTTTTGACCCCAACCCGAACCCAAAATTTAACCCTAACACTAAATTTAACCCCAACTCTAATCCTTATTATATCCCTTAATATTTTTTAACTTTAATTTAATTTTAACCCTATCCCTTATGCTAAAAAATATTTAATGTTAACCCTATAGGCTAATATAGCTAAATAACCTATTTTTATTTAATTAAATATGTATTTTAATTATTTTCCATTGCAATGCTACTAAACTACCACTAGGGGTAGTCAAGTAGCATATTCAGAGCGACGGAAGTGAAGTTACTTTCACTTCCGAAGCTCAGACCGGCAGAGGACTTAGCCATATTGACGGAGCAGCATGCTCCGTCAATATGGCTCCCCACGATCGCTCCGTGGGGCGATCGTGGGGCTCCCAAAATAGAAATATCGGTGCTGGCTATTGCCTCGATGTCGAGGCAATAGACCAGCACTGTTAAAGCAGTTTTCGCGATCGTTGATCGCGAAAACTGCTTCATTCAAATATTATCGGCATTATCGGTAAAGTTAGATGCCGATACCGATAATTTAGGAAACTGTGAATATCTGCCGATAATATCGGTTAATCCGATAATCGGTCGATCCCTAATTTTTTGTAGATGTGCTATTCTGTTATGTAACTCCATGTGAGGTTCACTATGTTATTTGTCTGTGCAGTGAGCTGGAATAGGTTGTTCTGCAATTTATACATTTTCATTGTATCACATCATTATTGAGCGGAAGGGCATGATTCATTCATTGAAGTGGTAATAGCATATTATTTTCCTGTGAATAAAGTCCATTAATCAGCCATATAAGTAGCACATTATTGCAGAACAGACTTCTTTTGTGGGCATGGGACCTCACTGACACCTTTTTTTTGGAAAGGAACATTATGAGCAGTTTTATTTGCAACATATGGGGACGTTCCAAGACGCACTAGTACATAAGCCCTCATTTTTGGATGGGTTAAAGGAAAATGGATACTGAGTCAGGTATAAGGTTTAGATATGTCCTCTCATATACTACCTAAAACAATACAACTGAGAAATAATCATGACTTTAGGGATTATACTAATGCTGTATGTAACGGTCATGCAGGTAGGTAATAAATACGTCATCTTCCATCATTCATATGTCCGCGTGGGGTTGCATGTGCTGTTTGCTGCCTGTAAGCATTTCTAGTAGTTACAATAAAATGATAGAAGTGTCCTAATAATTTTTGACTTGCTTTTATTATGAATATAACTGTGTGCTTTTTGTCTTTTGTATTTTTTAGGTTAGACTCTGAAGGAATTGAGTTATTAACAAGGTTTCTTCAGGTAAGAATGTCATCTTATATGGACAATACTTTGATATTACAACAGCATGAATCTGCCATTCACGGGTATTGTGTAGGAGGAGCAGCCAGATCGCCATATACATAAAGGCAGGCACATTCAAAGTCCTAGCGTCACCAGCAAGCGAACAGATCTCCGCATCTGTACTCATAACATGGAATGGAATGTTATGGGTGCTGCACCGTTTTTTTTGGGGGGGGGGGGGGGGGCGGGGGCACTTTATTTGGCTGTGGCTGGATGCAAAGGAATCCTCCTTTACGCATAGTGGGGAGCTCAGTATTGTAATATCATAAATAAATGATATGGACATAGGAGGTGTCCATGCAAGTCTGTGGAGAGCCCTGACAGCATAATGTAATTGCACTGCACATGTACAGTGCTTGGAAGTCTGTCAATATGTATGCAGTGCTGCAAGACCTGTATATCCAGAGATTCTGCAAAGGGTGGGAACATATTTGGGCATTATGATTTTTTTTTTTATTGGAGTGGGCCTTTATTTGGTTATGTGCCTGGCTACACTTAATGACAACTGATCTATTGTTATCTTTGCAGTATGAGTCTAAAAAGAGAATCTCAGCAGAAGATGCTATGAAACACGCTTACTTCCGAAGCTTAGGAACGAAGATACACAGCCTGCCTGAAAGTAAGATTATTACCATTACAGCTCTATATTGCTGCCTATAAACTCCTCATGTTTATAGGTAAAAGGTCTTTATAAATCTCCCACATCTAATATAACTTCACCCACTGCATAGTAAAGTACACCAGCTGCCCACGGATGTGTAGGCGACAATGTCCATTCTTCACTTAACAAAGATGATTTCATTGGACTTGCAAATGTATAGATTCGAGAATATATATATATATGTGTGGAGTATTGTACAGCTATTTATAATGCTCCACACAGAATATATAGCAATTTTCATTTATATGTTTTTTTCCTATCTGGCTTACACCGTATGTTCTTAAAACTGTGTCTTCCTCAAACACGCCAGCATATGCATCAGTTGTGCGTAAAGGAGAGAAATAAAACATATTATCCAACCTGTCCCACTGCATGTTTCGGCTGCATTCTTTTGCACATTATGTCAGGCTTTTGGCTGGTAGTGATGCAGTTAAGATATAAATGTGATATTCCCTGTATCCTGTTACTTGGTGATTCTGAAGGATAACTGTAGTCACTTTTGTATGTTTAAAAAACATACGTTGCTATTAAATAAAATGGATAGAGGATTTTTTTTTTATTTTTTTTTTATTCACTTTTCCAGTCACCCTCCTTAGCAGTGCTGTCTGCCTAGGAAAGAAGCAGCCATTTTCCCAAACCTTCAGTCTTATTGGATAAGTGCATTTCACAGCTAGAACCCCAGCTACATCAGATTGCTTCATTGCATGCTTGCTCACAGCGCTACACATAGTGACGGCCTTCTGGGCTCAGTCTAACTGATCTAATCATAGTGTGCATAAAGGACCTTCTCCATTCCATGGCAGACCGCCCCGCTGAGCAGAGGAAAAAGATAAGATGGAATGTTGCACTTTATTAAAAAATAATAACATAATATATATAATAGTGTATTTTTGGTAAAATATAAGAAAAAAGCACAACAATTTTCTCTGCCGAAAAATTAATTACCTTTTGGAATTGTCTAGATTCTTACAATTATTTTGTATCACCTCTGAATTTCTATACAATGGCAACTTGTTAACAGTGTTAATCTTGTAATTATTTTATTCCCTTTTAGATATCTCAATATTTAGTCTTAAAGATATCCAGCTACAAAAAGACCCAGGCTTCAGAAATTCTTCCTATTCAGAGACAGGTATGCTAACAAGAGATTAAACTTAATATTGTGACACGACAAATTATCACTATGTCCAATTCTAAACATCTTCTTTTATGTTTAGGACACGGCAAGAACAGAAGACAAAGCATGCTCTTTTAAGAAATATTTTCATGGTTTCCTATGAATATCCGATGCTTTGTTGGCAATTCTCACTTCTGGTGGACTCTGGACTTTCTATTTGTCTACACTGACCTACCCACAGTGGAGTTGTTTTCTTTTAGGCCTGCAGATTTTTTTTTTTTTTTTTTTTTTTTTTTTTTTAAATATTCGTTGTCACAGTGTGACAAATATTGTACAGTCGGTTTTAAGGTCTCCTCTGCTGTTTTAGCCGGTAGGATACAGCTGTCAGTGTGACTGTAGTGGCAGTTCTCGTGCAGGACTGAGACACAATGCGTTATTTATTGCGGAATCATTGCTGCTAAATGACTACTGTCTGAATATTTACCATAACAACCAGTTGAATGCCTGAAGAAGTTGCAGTGGCTTTATAATCTGTGAATGCATTAATATTTTTTGTTTATTTTGCTCTTGGAAAAAAAAAAGTTTTATGTTTCTTTTATTTTTTCTAAACCCAACAAAACGTTTTCTATTAAACTGTATTTTTCATTTTTTTTTTTTCTTGCATGACTTTCAAGAATTTCTGGACCAAGTTAAATATAATTTGCCAGTTTAGGTTCTGTAAAGATTATGGGTCAAAAAGCACATTGCGGTCTATGACCAGGAGCAGCTAAATGTTTAAAAAAAGTAGGCCATTCAAATAATTGTGTGACCACTATAGAGTTATGACTATGGAGTTGCTAAACAGTTTCACGCTCTTTTTGAATAGCTCTATAAAAGCAATATCGTTTAGAACCATAGTGCTTATAGCACTAGAAATAAGGCTCACTTGGATATCAGAATATGCAAATTAAATGCACATCTCACGCGAGACATTTTTTCTGTCTCAAACAATGGTGGTATATTGTAGTGGAATTATTCCGAACGCATTACTCTCTTCAAGAGACAGCTATGCCAAAATATGTGTCACAGATATAAAACGGCAAGAGAAGTACAGGTACATTTGTAAAGTAACGGGAAAGGTATGTTGCTTTTTACTGCTCTACAAAGGCTTGTTGTAGTTTAGTGACAACGGGTAATTAGAGCAATACTGAAGAAGCCCTTGTATTCACAGTATTCTAATTGGCGTCCTAGATTCAGCCACAGTTCTGAATGACCACAGAATACATAGGTAAAAAGAACTAATAGCAGCACCCTTTCTACTAAAACATGTATATTTTCTCTAAGCAATAAAAGTAAAAAAAGCCAAATTCTAAAAATATGACCTACATATTTGAACACACTAAAATATGTCCTTTTATGTAAGATTAACTTCTATTTAACCATTACTGCCTTTTTAAAAACAAATATTGACACTTGGGGGGGTTTCTCTCCATAAAGGTAATGTCATATGAGTTATTATGCACAGTTAAGACACCAGAAACTGATTGTCGACTCCCATGGGCACAACGCGTATGATGATCGCTCCCTAGCTGTTGGTAGAACATGGTGGGATCTACAATGAACTAGAGCTCTAGAAAATGCTTTTATTTGACCTACATACAGTTTCATCATTGCATTCCTTGTACACATGTCTTATTAATAAATATGCATAAAATTAATGAATAAATTGAGCAGGTTTTGTATTAACCAAAGAAGATTGTCTCTTAGAAATAATCCTATTAAAAAAAAAAAAAAGGAATTTATTTATATTGAAATGATGAATTAATTCCATGAATAGTTTTGAGCAGTGCTTAATTTGTATCAGCAATATCCATGTGTGGATCATTATTGGCCAACCACAGGACCAGTTATCAGTTTAAAGGATAAGCATTTAATTACTGTATCTTTTCTTGGATAAGAAAAATGAAATGTCCGGCACTGACCATCTGTTTTTGTTCCAATGAATACAAAACAGTAAATTACATTATATATTTTCTTTCCACTTCGAAGGTTTTCTTTTTGAGGAGTTACATAATTTGTTCAGAAGGTTCCCTTTATTAGCCAAAGAAATCATTTTCTTTCCCTCCAACATATACTGTATTTAGTATTTGTCAATTTAACAAATCTCTTAGAGCAAATGTTATAGACAACCATAAGGCATGGCTTGACAAGTTTTCATGAACAGTTGTTTCTGAAGCCTGATAGAGGATTCTTCCACAGAGTTCTATACAAATAAACAAAATGGCAGTAGAGATTTTAGGAGCACTGGCTTCTGGGACTTGTTGAACCCTGGTATAAACTTACCTATTTAATCAGCTCATTTAAATCTTCTCACATATTTCAGGAAAAATATAAAATGTGACCAATATTCTAGCGCAAAAACAAAAAAATCCTTCTTTTATCTTTTTTTTTTTTCTTACTAATTCTCCTACCCACCACCTTTTATCTAAAATAGGTAACAGAAAATAAACAAGAAAATAATTTTGAAGAAGCTAATTTTTTTGTATTTTTTTTTTTTTTATGCCTCTGAAATGTAAATCTGTTGCTCATGTTATGTTTGGCAGCAATTCTGTGAGCTATAGGCGATCTGCAAAATTTAGATCTGGCTGCTGTTGGCAATGGACCGAAATTGTTATTGAAATTACACTTGCTGGTGGCAACAGTATTTCTGAAGTATTTGTGCTCACCTGACATAGTTTAGTGCATTTTTAAAAGATTGTAAATCTCTATTCTATTTTTAAATGGTCATGTTAATCTCTCGGTGGTGTGCCCTGAATTAATTGTCATTGGTTTTGTTGCCATTCACTGTAAAACATTCAGGGTCTTACCATTTCTGTTGAGAAATCTTGTAGTCTATTTAACAGTATTACGTGACCTATTTTTTTATTCTTTTTTTTTTTTAATATAATTTCATTTTTAACTTTATTTGTGAATAGTGATTGTCAAACATGTGGGTTTGTTTCATTAATATAACTATTATATAAAATTGGGATTTTTTTTTTTTTGTTTTGTTTTGTTTTCCATTTTTGGTAGGAATACAGGTTCATGTTAAATAGCATAAAATATTGGACCACTACTACTTTTCCAAAATTGTATATTGGTTTAATTTAAGAAACAAATCTATTGACAAAACTGCTGTTATTTTGAACTGACAAACCTGTATTAATATTGTACTTTTTTGAAGTATAAATATTATGTGAAATACATTGGTCTTGTTTTGAAGTTTCTCATGAGAACAGATATTTATATGTTGTAACGCACTTTTCCCCACCAGAATTTTTCTTGTACAATACAGGAACAGATGTTTTTTTGTTTTTTTTTAAAATGCTTTTTGTGTTTTTCTTTTTTTTTTCTGGTGCTGATTTGTAAGGTGTTTTTATAAACTTGTCTGGAGGAAAATAAAATGGCGCTTAAAATTTGAAACGGACTGCATAGTTCTAACATTATACCATTTTACATTCACACAAAACTGCAATTTTGGTGGTGTTAAACATCCTTATTTTATCTATATTTTTCCAATACGGTCACATTAACAGCTTGAGAATACTTATTAGACCAAAGCGACCAGGGATAATTTTAGGCATCCACTTAATCAATTGTTTTGGGGATTTTTTTCCGACAAGACTGTACAATACTGGCTTCATTAGAATTGTAATTTACAAAGACGCCAACTAATGGAGGTTGGTACCAAGCATAGGGTTGCCACCTTTTCTTCCAAAAAAACGCCGGCCAGGCTATTGTCTCCATTGACTGTTAACATTGGCAGCAAGCCATCTTTTTACCGGCCTGGTGGTAAAATACTGCCAATTTAGCAACCCTAACCAAATAGGAGATGTCTGATATTTTCCGATAAATTACCCCTGTCATTAATAAGATGTAAGACAATAAGAGTTAAAGGGAAAATATGTGTTTTTTTCTTTAAATGATGTGTCTGGAGTTCCCTGGTTAGAAGCTTCCATTTGTTTTTTTTATCAAAACTACATTTGTAGAAATTGAGGGTGATTTTATAAACATGAAGCACACACGGATATCGCCAAATACTGGCACTACCTGCATGTGCACCTGTGTATGAAGCACACTCCTGGCAAATGTCTGCAGTCTGCGCTACTTCCATGTTTCGTCGGCACTTAGTGCACCAACGCAGCCCATGTATGAAGCGCCTGATTACAGTGCGAGGGAAGAACACTGTTTAACGGTGAACCACAGACACTAATGTATTGTGATGAATTTTTTAAAAAGCACTGTTATATATAACAGTGTTTGCTCCTTATTTTTCTCTGCCTGATACTTGATGAGGTAAGTGTTGTACATAACCCCTACAGGTTAGAGTTGCAATGAATGAAGGCCCAGTGGAAATGCATCTTCTGATGCCCTGTTCTTTTCTAGTAGCCAGATGAGACTGAGACCAAGAACTCTGGGCCTCTGATGGCAGCTATTTCTTCCATGCCCCTTCCCATTTCTCCACAGTCGTACGTGATAAGACTCCATATATTAGAGCCCTGTGCACATGACATAGTGGAGAAGAAACAATGCGCTGTGCCATAAGAACTTCCTCCTTACAAAATACACTCAGTTATGTTCTGAATCTGACCTGTAGTTGCATATGTTCAGAACCTGTCCCCAATTATATTCCTTCCACTATAAGGCCTACCAAACATTTTTTGAAATCAATATGAATCTTTTATAGCTGAGAGATCTAATACCACTGTTGCTTGGTGTTATTGTATAATGTGATGTTACATTGATTTGAGCTGTTAAATTCATTGGGTTGGCTTTCCTCATCACTAGGGGAGTACCTTTTGGGATCCAGTACGTTAAAAGCACCAGTTGTATTTATTATTGTGGTTTTAGATTTTTACCCATGATGCCATCAACCAAAAAAACACCTGCAACATCTGTCACTTCCTTTATCCAAACCCCTTGACAGTTGTATATTAGATTACATTTACTTATATAGCACCAACAATTGTATAGAAAATATTGTCTTGTGCAAGTGTAATGTTGTGAGATAACATTTATTGCTGCTTCTTTTTTTTTTTTTGGTTCCCAACAAAATTTAAATATATGGCAGGGGCATTCAACTCTGTCCTTTTGAGGGCAGGAATTCTGTCATTACTGTTGGATTTTATTAACAAATAACATAGTTTATTACATACCAATGTCCAAAGTATTATCTTAAAATCCCTGTCTCTGCAGTCCTCAAAGACTTGAGTTTGACACCCATGATATAAGGCCAGATTGTTTTATACAGTACATTAAAAAGCACTAAATACACACATTGCTGGAATACATGTTTGGGGAAAATGGGGGTGGGGGGTTAAAGATTCTATTAGAGAGATTTCTCTTCCTAATTATTTCCTATAATGCAAGAAATATATAAACAATTTACAAAACATTATGCAAAAGAAGGCACAGCCGGTTATAGTTTACATAAGCTCAAGTGCATAACATAGGGGGAAAGAAAAGATGCTTTGCATCATTTTTGATGCAACGAATAGAATTCAACAGTGTTCAACACTTTGGAATTACAAAACCATACAAAAGGTATACTACATCAAATTCTCAATACTGCTGAGGAACACTTCAATGGTGTGTTAGGTCACATGATCAAAAGGTGCAAAGTGAATTTGTACAGGTTTGTCAGCAAACATTTTGGACACCTTTAGGTGTTTAAAGTAAAAAGTTATTACATTGTTTGGTCAACCAGTCCAGAAAATGTACAAAGTACATCAGGATTTGTGTGTGTTGGATGATAACAGCACTGGAGAAGAAGCTCTGTCCAATCCTGGCAACTGCATTGGTAAGTGACCATTCAACAGGTTTGGAAACTAAATAAAAAGAGAGAAAACAAATTAATGCTAAATACACCTCTGTTAATTTAGTTATAATACATAACTAAATCACACAAAAAAAACACAGCTGCAAAGGTAAGTCCTAGGGCAATATATGCTATTTTCCAAGCAATATGAGGAAATTGACCAAAGGCACCAAACAGGTGGTGCATCGGTCACAACATTTTGAAGGGGTAAACATGGTTCCCTCATGATGTTGCAGGTTGATAACATATACACTACAAAAATACCAGGATGAATTTAAATGACAGTCTGTCAATGACGAGAATTAAGCTGTGGAAGCTTTCCATCTAGAAGAAAGGTGTAAATCCTTAATATCCTACAGTTCAGGATTAATATGACTACAATTTAAAAGGAATTTAAGCTGTTTAGAAACGTAGGTGGCTATAATCCTTTAGATTATATATTTGTTATTTTTTTGTTATGTCCATCTTTTGAATATACTTTTATATGAAAAAATGCAAAATGTTCAACTTTTCATAACAATAAAACTGATACCCTTGTATAAAAGCAGTGTTAGAATATAAAATTCCTTAGAAACTAACAATGTATGTTCCTTTAATTCATTGTTAAGCGATATAGATAGCATCATGGGAAATCTTCACAAAATGGAGCCAGGAGATAAACACCTAATTTTATTTTCCTTTTATATGCAATTAATTCAATCATTTAAAAAAAAAAACAAAAAAAAACAGTGGCATATGATTTCTATATGCGTTTGTTTTAAATGACCAGGTTATCTAGTTACATATTATGTAAGAGGTAGTGTCCCTTTAAGTATTGTTAGGTCTGTCTCCTAAGTTGCTATCAATAAAGACCTAATTTAAATACAGTTTTAATTAAAATTATTTTTTGGATCAGGACACCCCTGTGTATAGTTTAGTTGTGACACAATTGAGATTATGTATAAAAAAACTGCAAAGTGTTGGGAGGTTTCTTAAAAAAAAAAGCCGCAATCAAACTTTATGTATAATGGCAATTGCGCATTTTTATAACGCCAGACATTTTGTAGTGTGGGAGAACAACCTAAGTACCGGTACAACTCAGAAGTAAGTTTTTGGTGGAGGTGTCACAGACTCGCTAAGTTTATCTGGAGTCTGCTTTTTACATCGGCGCACATTAAGCTAGCACCACTGTTTGGTGCATTGTGTTTACACATAACCCCCAATGTTCTAAAAGTGGTCTAATCACCATGAAAACCAATGGAATGTTCCAGCTAATTAAAACTTTGCCCCCGTAATCACCTTTATATTTTAACCCTTACGTGTTGAGATGGGGAGGTGCAAATAACCTATGTTATGATGTTGCTTTTCAACTGTACAGGTGAAACTCGAATAATTAGAATATTGTGCAAAAGTTCATTTATTTCAGTAATGCAACGTAAAAAGGGAAACTAATATATGAGAGACGCATTACATGCAAAGCAAGATAGTTCAAGCCGTGATTTGTCATAAATGCGATGATTATGGCTTACAGCTTATGAAAACCCAGTAAATTAGAATATTGTGAAAAAGGTGCAATATTCTAGGCTCACAGTGTAAGCCATAACACCTGAAAAGGGTTTCTGTGCCTTTAAATGGTCTCTCAGTCTGGTTCAGTATGAATCACAATCATGGGGAAGACTGCTGACCTGACAGTTGTGCAGAAAACCAACATTGACACCCTCCATAAGGAGGGAAAGCCACAAAAGGTAATTGCGAAGGAAGTTGGATGTTCCCAACGTGCTGTATCAAAGCACATTAATAGAAAGTTATGTGGAAGGGAAAAGTGTGGAAGAAAAAGATGCACAAGCAGGAGTGATGACCGCAGCCTGGAGAGGATTGTCAGGAAAAGGCCATTCAAATGTGTTGGGGACTTTCACAACGAGTGGACTGAGGCTGGAGTCAGTGCATCAAGAGCCACCACACACAGATGGATCCTGGGCATGGGCTTCAGACGTTGTATTCCTCTTGTCAAGCTGCTCCTGAACAACAAACAACGTCAGAAGTGTCTTACCTGAGCTAAAGAAAAACAGACCTGCTCTGTTGCTCAGTGGTCCAAAGTCCTCTTTTCTGATGAGAGCAACTTTTGCATCTCATTTGGAAACCAAGGACCCAGAGTCTGGAGGAAGAATGGAGAGGCACACACTGCAAGATGCTTGAAGTCCAGTGTGAAGTTTCCACAGTCTGTGTTGATTTGGGCAGCCATGTCATCTGCTGGTGTTGGTCCACTGTGTTTCATTAAGTCCAGGGTCAACGCAGGAGATTTTGGAGCACTTCATGCTTCCTTCCACAGACGAGCTTTATGGGGATGCTGACTTCATTTTCCAGCAGGACTTGGAACCTGCCCACACTGCCAAAAGCACCAAAGCCTGGTTCAGTGACCGTGGCATTACTGTGCTTGATTGGCCAGTAAACTCACCTGACCTGAACCCCATAGAGAATCTATGGAGCATTGCCAAGAGAAAGATTATAGACATGAGACCGAACAATGCAGAAGAGCTGAAGGCCACTATTGAAGCATCCTGGTCTTCCATAACACCTCAGCAGTGCCACAGGCTGATAGCTTCCATGCCACGCCGCATTGAGGCAGTAATTGCTGCAAAAGGGGCCCAAACCAAGTACTGAGTCCAAATGCATGCTTATACTTTTCAGAGGTCTGATATTGTTCTATTGTACACTCCTTGTTTTATTGATTGCATGTAATATTCTAATTTACTGAGATTGTAAATTTGGGGTTTTCATGAGCTGTAAGCCATAATCATCGCACTTATGACAAATCATGGCTTGAACTATCTTGCTTTGCATGTAATACGTCTATCTCATATATTAGTTTCCCCTTTTACGTCGCATTACTGAAATAAATGAACTTTTGCACAATATTCTAATTTTTTTTGTATCACCTGTATGTTTACCCTCATGGCGTGTGTCCCTCCTAATCATAATGAGCAGTCTGATTTTAGTTTAAATGTGAGATGATCCATCTAGCTAATGAGTAGGAAAGGTGCAGTTAAAGTAATAATATATCCATATGGTTTATGTCCATGCATTTTATATCAACTAGCATATAATTTCAGATACAGCCCATGTCTGCTGTTTTACAGCTGCAATGAGCTTTGCATTTTTGAGAAAACTTAATGAGAGATGCTCGGTGAAACTGAAAAAAATCCTAATTGACATGCTTCAAATTAAAGCTGTATTTTGGTGTGCTTATTAACGATCTTTTTATGAAATATGCTGAAATGACAAACTCCTAAATCCAAAACCGTTGTCTTGACAGCTTTAAGGTTTGTTCACGCTATAAGAAAACAGATATTCCTCTATGATAACTGTAGGATCTGACATCAGCCACTGGGTTGTTTACCTTCTCTTATAATACCTAGAGTATTGCCATTCTGGTCTTACCCATGCTTACAATAAGCACACACTCAGTGTGATACGTAATCTGCTTTCATCATTTGTCACACTTCTATTGAGTTGAAAGAATTTGACTTGCACAACCTGCCCTACACTATTTTTGTTATTGTCTATGGTAGTGCTGTTCGTATTGATGTATATTTACTCCCCCTCTTATGCCCCGGCCTGGCTCTATAATACCATTATTACTTGCACTTACTTGGAACAAGGTATTTGGTCCTTGCAGCCTGCCAGGACTGAGAGGAGCAACAGGACTGAGGCTGCTCCAGAAATGAATACTTGACAAAAGCGGACTTGGAGTTAGCAGTAATCCATTTGGTGTCTGCAAGACAAAAAGAATAATGATTAATTAATTTAATGTATAAATATGCCATGTGTGGAGATCAGAATTCCTGCTGACTAGCATAGCACTGGTACTGAGGAGACACAAGGTCAAAGTCAGAGGATATAGTCACTAGTCGTGTGCGATAGTAAAAAAAAAAGTCACTAGTCGTGTGCGATAGTAAAGAAGTCGCTAGTCGTGTGCAATAGTAAAAAAAAAAAAATTCACTAGTCGTGTGCGATAGTAAATAAATCGCTAGTCGTGTGCGATAGTAAAGAAGTCGCTAGTCGTGTGCGATAGTAATGGAAGTCGCTAGTCGTGTGCGATAGTAATGGAAGTCGCTAGTCGTGTGCGATAGTAATGGAAGTCGTTAGTCATGTGCGATAGTAAAGAAGTCGCTAGACGAGTGCGACAGTAAAGAAGTCGCTAGACGTGTGCGATAGTAAAAAAGTCGCCAGTCGTGTGCGACAGTAAAGAAGTCGCTAGACCTGAGCTATAGTAATAGAAGTCGATAGTTGTGTGCGATAGTAAAGAAGTCACTAGTCGCGTGCGATAGTAATGTCACACGCATACACAGTAGGTCTGCATGCTTCTCCATAGAGACGAATGGGAGCTCCTCCAGTTCATGTACTCAACACTTATCTCACTTAAGGCATTCCCATTAATATCCAAAAGGGCCCATGAAAGGCTGGAGACACCCAATTTATATGCTTTCATTAGAGCATTTCTATTTAAGACAAATCTACTACCACTGCAAGAGATTCTGGGTAGTCACTTGTAAGTCAGATCAACAATGATAAACTTTTGTCTCTTAACCCATTTCCCCCTTGGAGCATATGCATGTTGTACAACACTGCCTTTACACAGGTTTGGACAGAGGTGCAAAAGCCAGATAATCACTCAAGGACAGTGTTTGTTTGGTGGTGGTTCTTGGACACTAATTAGGCTCTTTTAGAGCCTGAGTTTTTTTACATTGGCTGCACTTGTGCAATGAGCACCAGCACAACCAAAAAGTACTTATCTGACAGCACATACTCTCGCCAGTCTGATTTATACATAGGAACACAAGCTGATTGTACCACAGTTTGGTGCTATCAGAGTCTCCGCTGTCTTTATATATGATCCCCATTGTATCATACTTGTCTAGCATCATACCAGCAATATCCATTATAAAATAAAGAAAGGACGGGCATGGGTAGTAGGCTGATTCAGTGGCATAGTGGGTCACTTGAATAGACTTGTCCTACAGGCCTAAGGCTGCCAGTCATCTCCCCTATTTCTTTACATGTCATCATAAAGTCTTGTTTTGTAAATCTTATGAAACATACCTATTTTCTGTGTCTCCTATTCCTATTACACCTGTGTAGTTGTTTATCTGCTAGTAGCTGGGAGGAGACACACAGCAGAAAGTTGTAACACATAACATAAATGCCACTTATCTTTCTTTGGTCATCACCCTTTTGACAAAAAGGCCAAACTAAAGCCCACGGGCTGTATTTATCCAGCCCCCGGGCTTTTTAAAAAAAAAAAAGAAAGAAGAAAAAACGCGTGCCGGCAAGGATGCTGGCTGGGGACACCAGCATCTCCGCGCGATAAGGCAGCATGGTGTCTGTGCAATGCACAGACATGCTTCCATGCTGCCTCTCTCGCATACCCGCACACTGATCTGACGTCAGAGTGCCAGCGGTCACGTGACCTGTCCGGTGCTCAATCAGATCAGTGCACAGAGAGTGCGAGAGAGGAAGCATGGAAGGCTACTCTCTCTTGTAGAGGCAAGGTAAGTACTGGGGAGGGGAACTGGCTGTGGCATATTACTGGGCATATTACTGGGTATAGTGGCATATAAATAAGCATACTGGCTATGGCATATTAATGGGCAAAGAGTTCCATTTTAATGGGCATACTGGCTGTGGAATATTTCAATAAATGGATTTCAATACATTTTTTATTACATATCTAAAAAGTTGAATTATATTAATGTTTTTTCTTTGGCCAACGAAAATGTGCAAAATGTACAATGTGGCCCTCCGACTGAAAAGTTTGGAGACCCCTGCTAAAGAGGAATAGAGAGCAAGAGAATGGCTGAATAATGCAAAGGGGGAAACACAATATTTTCCCCTCTCATGTTTGGGCCATGCAAACTACAGGCTGTTTAGAGATGTACACAGGAATTCCACTGTAAAATAATTGTGAGGTCCTGCAGTTTGACACTCATGATCTGACCTCATTAAAACAACAACGCTTTAATTTGGCAAAATAGCATGGTTAAGTCATACAATAAAAGCTATACACCCCTTTGCTTCCATAGATTATCTTCTGAAAATGGCATGCATGCGGTAGCCAGTATTTGGTGCTCAATTTCAACTATGTGTGTTATCTTTCTGCAAATAACTGCAATAAAACTATATCAGGGAGTTGGCAGGTGGCATAAATCACTATTCTTGCATTGGGTGCAGAAATCTACGGCTCTGTTATGATTAGGGTTGCCACCTGCCTGGTATTTTACCAGCAGGCCGGTAAAAAAATTGGCTTCAGGCCAATGTTAAGTCTATGGAGACAGTACCAAGGCGGGTATTTTTCTGAAGAAAAGGTGGCAACCATTGTTATGATGTAAATTGTAAACACATTCTAAACAATACTATCTGATTACATTATTTGGCGGTTTTGATAGGTTTCTGCATCTTTATTTAAGTAAGGCATAGCAGCAATGCTCACTCACATTCACCTTAGCATTTCATGAATGCTGGTCAAGTATTTTTAAAAAGAGCATAAACTCAACAATAACAATGTTTAATCAGATAAATGATTTCAAGAGATAGTAAAGTTGAATCCACGTGTGAGAGCCACTCGGGAACCTGAATCTTTGTAATATGATCTCTACTGTTGCATGTCAATCATGTGTTAGCCCAGTGGGATGGCAGCCTCCAAGCATGGGTTTTACATGGGAATATATATCAATATCTTTTGAACCATACAACTAGGAGCAGCATTTATAAAGTGTTTTACAGAGGGGAAAAATGTGGCCTTTTTCCTATGATTGCTATTTGAGAAACTGAGTAAGCCAATTAAAACAAAAACAATAGTGGTTCTACACCGGCAGAGCCATGTATAAAAACAACGATTTTGGACAACTGTAATGGATTTGCTGAAAGTGCTATCTACCCATGTTAAAAAATAAACAAACAATAAAACCAGCAATACTGAAGGTTATGTGTCAATACGCCACCACATGAAAGTGTCTGAAAGCTTAATAAAGTATTCAGTCATTGCACCGTTTTTTAATTCTTTCTGATGGCGGACAGTTAATCCCATAGACATAGCTCACCATCCGTGAAAGGCATGACTTGCAAGTGAAGCGGACTACACTCCCTTTTTATGAATAAAGCTGTGTGTATTTTAAAATAAAACGTGTTATTCCTGTGTGCAAGAAGGTATTGGATAATGTGCCTTTTTTGTCATCTGGGTAGCTGCTGTCAAGATGGTAGGCCAACACTTGATTCTAAAGAGTCCGATTTAAAGTTAAGATTAATAATAAGACCCCCTAACTGCAAATAAATATATGGTTGGTTGTTTGTCTCCATCCTTTCTACAGAAAGTATTCCAAGAATGAAATCCTATTTTTTCCATGAATGCTGCAGCCCCCAAAAAGTTTTGATTTTTCTTTTTATTTGTCAGATTAATCACATCTTTGAATTAATAGCTATGTATTGTTCAAAGATTTATTCACCAAGACGATGATAGAGCATAAACATTTTGGGCCATAGCCAGTAGCGTATCTTCCACAAGGCAAACAAGGCACTCGCCTAGGGTGGCACTTTGCCAGAGGGTGTTAAAGCCCACTTCTGGTGCTTCAAACATTTTCGCTCCCTACCCCACCGTTCAGCAAGCTTTATCTCCTTCCAATTAATCGGGGTGATGTGGCCATGTAATGGACTTGGTGGGGGTATGTAATGAGGGTGATGGCATGTGATGGGGCATTTAGTGTGTATGAAATGTGGCCATGTAATGGGGTGATTGGGCATTTAATGTGTGTGCAATGTCTGTGTTGGGGCATGTCGTAGGTGTTCAACGTTGGGTGGGAGGGTGCCCGAATTTTGTCTACCTAGGGCAGCACAAAACCAAGATACACCACTGGTCATTGCCAGATTGAGTTCCTAATTAGCAAAGTGTTTATGTCAAACTAACTGAGGCATTTGCTTAAGGCCAACCATAAAAGGGAGACCACCAGTCAAAAATGGAATATGAGAGCTAAACAGACTACAACAACAATGTTTGGGAAGTAAATGCACATTTTAAGAGAGATAGGAGACACCCATAATGGAATTTATAACACATTTGTCTCTTATTTTAAGCATTTATTGCAATTCTGCTAACACAATGTATAGATAATTATTTATTCTCTACATTCCTAGCAGACATAATGTTTAGGTGTCACAGTCCCTTTAACTGGGATGCCCTTATTCCACCACTGCCAGATATAATACTAGTTCAGTCAATACAGCTGAGCCCTGCTATAACCCGGGACTTGAGATACAGGGACTCACATTGCGATGTTAGCTCCCTTTCATGCTCGCTTTCATGAATACAGACCTTAGTTTCCATACAAGGATACCAGTGGCAGTGAAGGTCCATAGAACATCATTAAATTATCATCCAGTAAATGTTCACCTCGATCGCAATGTGAGTCCAAAGAGCTTGTTAAACTTGTGCATTAATATGGAAGATCTGGTGCCTGATAAGTTCACGGAGTACTGCGTTCTACAGGATGCCACGTTATAACAGCATTATAATGGGGTTTACCTGTAGTTACTTTTTATACTGCTTTGATGTTTTTGAAAATATGGGTGGGATTGAGAGTTGCGGGGGGCCATCAGTGTCAAGGGATAGGCTTTATTCATGAAAGAGAGCATAGTAGGGAATTGAGAAGGGAAATTTAAACTTAAGGTCAAAGTAGCCAAGTTGGAAAAATGTGTCCGTTTAGCTGAATGGGAGAATTTTTCCAGCTCAGCTACTTTGTCCTTAAGTTTGAAATTCACATCCCAAGTCCATGCAATGCTCTCTTGCATGAATAAACACCTAAGTGTCAATAGAAGGACAATATTGCCAAGTGGGAAGATGGCTTCCCATCATTAAATTATCTGTCCAGTAAATGTCCCCCTTGGACACTGTTGCTACCTATCCCTGCCCGGATCTTAGATCAGCCATGTATAGGAATTCAGATCTCAGTCACTTATTGCAAGTGGATGTCATCTGTGCAATAAGCATGTGATTCAGGAAATGTCCTCTTACCTGAGCGGTGAAGAAAGCTGGGGTTAGAGACCCTGAGGGAAGCGCTGGGCTGTTCAGAGCGATTGATCCAATATCGCTACTAGAAAGGAGCATAGGCGGAGAGCAGATCTCTAGACCTTTGGGCTTCTTGGCTTTGGGCGGATGGCAGGATAGCTTTATTTTGGATCCTGCTGAGAGATTTAATGGTTCCATGGTGTCTGTGTTGTTGCAGGGATAATCAAGGAATATACTCCGCTGCTCTGTTGGGAAGGACAGATTAGGGGACAGAGATGGGGATCGGGAGGAGCAGGGTGAAGATGAGGACACGCTAGCTCTGTTTAATGACCTATCAGAGTAGCCTTTAGCAGACAAAGAGGATGTTAAGAAAGCTGAAGCTGCTGCTGTTTCTGACGTGGATGGTAGAGACACTACAGGCCGGATGGCTTGCTTGTCTGTTTTGTTTGTAACAAATCTTATAACAGTTCTGACTTCCTCCACAGGTCTCCTGATTGGAGGCTTTTCCTCTTCATCTTCCTCCTCCTCCTCCTGTTCCTGTACATATTCAGTCTTGATGACTTTGTAGTTGTCTGTCTGATTTTGCAGAGAATTTATGGTGAATGATGAATATAAGCCCGAATGGATATATTCATTCCGAGTGGCACTTTTTAATGCTGATAAGGTTTGCTTGTGTCGCTCTTGGAGCTCAGAAGAGATCTTGCAATCACTGTCCTGCAGCAACAGACAGTCCCTGCTCACTTCCACAGTGTGGGGATCCATCTTCAGTATCTCCGGGAATGAGACAAACTTGTAGACAAACTTCTGCCCAATAACTTTTTTGATAATGTTCTAAAACATAGAAAAACACATCAACTGGGTGATTCCAAAATCTAGCAATTTAGATTGAATCTATTACTTAAAGCTTAAGTATGATTAATTCATTTAAAATAAAAATATAAAACTGCCTATAATGGGGTGCATGTATAAATAACTCCGCACGGCAAAGTGTCAGGAGAGGTATAAAAATGCACAATCGCCATTTGTTCCATTTATTACAGTGACTGCATCTTTTTAGAAATTCTGACATTTTGTAGTATGGGAGAAGGACCTACAAAAATTAATGTTTGGTGGAGATTTCCAGACTCTTATCAGGTGCTTTGATTATTTTATGAATTGACTAAGCTGGCACAATGAGTGCCGGCACAACCAAAAACTATGTAACCGGCAAACGCAGCACCGACTCCCGCAAATGTACTGTAAAATATTATACAGCGCCATTATCTGTGTGCGCACCGTGTTTACATATGACACCCATCATGTAAATGGAATAAAGCTGTCCAGCAGTTTTAAAAAAATGTTAGCAAATTATTTTAAATCTCCACAGACGTTATCAAGGGGTTGTGATTTTGGGGCCACATCTAACCCTCCTCCACCTAGTGTACTTTCTACACCAATTCTAAAACATGTTGCAAATATTGAAAACTATACACTAAGCAGCAAGAAAAGCTGGTCGAATTCTGCTAAGTATTATATTCTCAGTAGTACAGATGGACGATACCTGCAAACAGCTTTTAAAATCTATATTAAAGTGTCACCTAAGGAAGCAAACGTTTTAAAACCTGCCACTTAAACGGTGTAAACCGGACCCTGATCTGCATGCTGACCCAATGCTCACATCTGCTGGGTCCAATGTTTTTTCTCTGCTAGTGCAGAGCCCCCTTTATTGATTGCATGTAAAAATAAAACAAACAAAAACATGGGTCTCTCTGGGCGAGTAACCGTCAGCAACCAGATTAGCCTCTATGCTCCACAGTGAAACATGGTGGTTGACAGCAAGAGGATAAAATGGCAGGTATCTTAAAAAGTACCTACCAGTTTATACTACTAGGGCCACTGGACTTTTATAAAATAAAAATAAAAATACGATGCTGCAGTGATTTTTACCTTATCATAATAGTATCGGAGCGCCCGGCTTAGTTTGTCGTAATTCATGTTTGTTTTATTCTTTCGAAGCCCCCAGAGTTTGGCCACCTCCTCAGCTTTGAGCAGCTTGAATTCACCATCATTTGATGTCCAGCAGATAAGATGCTCGTGTTTTTGATCGAGAAGTAATTGCAAAAGAAACTGCCACAGAGTGATTGCACTCTCCATACCTGTAAGAGGCAAAGCATGCCATTATGTTAGGCCGCACACTAGAAGCATGAGAATTGACACATAGCATATTTGCTATCATACTTATAGACCTCTGCATGTAGCTTCCAAGTTACTGTTCATGTCGCCAATGCAATTTTAGGTCAACAGGTTAAACAACTGCATTATACATGTGTACCACAAGGAGGCAGACATCCTCCTACAGACTGCACTGTAACTTTAGTACCTTACTTCAACACAGTGGTAATAGACTATTTCTGTGGCACAAACTAAAGCAAAGCTGAGTATGATGGGAATTCTAGTCCACAGTAGGTGGAATTCCCATTTCTATTATATATGCACCTCTCACAGTTAATAAATCAGTGGAAGACAGTAAAATATGAAGAACACAAAATTAAAATTTAGAGGAAACTTATAATGACCATCAGTTTTTTTCTTACATCTGTCTGCCATGTACCATACAGATACCATACTGGTAATAATGAAATAAATTTGCATATGAATGCATAGCTCAAATGCTGTTATGATTAACAAACAGCATTATTAAAACTCCACTGTGAACCCATGAATGCCCACAGGATTGCACATGATCCTTGTTTTTTAATTTGAATAGAGATATGCATTAAAACAATTGCTGCTCTACAGGAATTACATTTTATCAGTATGCCTAATTTCACTATAGATACATATGCAACTATTTGGGCATGTTTTCCAAATTATCTGATATATATATATACACATCTGTAACACAGACGCGCACACACACACACATATATATATATATATATATATATATATATATATATATATATATATATATACACACACACATATACATATACATATACACACACACACACACACATATATGTTGCAGATGTGACTTTGTAGTAAGAGGAAGCTTATATAAACTAGCTATAAAATGTAGAGGTGTTTAAAATCACATTTTACATATATTCATACAGTTCAAATAAAAAATAAAAGGTGAAAAAAAAAATTATGCTTGGCCTTCTGTGACAACTAGATAGCAGTGATTACTCCGATAATGACGTTGGACTTGGTTTGTCTAGTTCCTGTATTTTTGTAGGTTATGGCAGGAAACTGGAAAATAGGCCACAGGAAATCTGGACTCTTACATCTGCCCCAGCCTGAAATCACAACTCTCCACTTCCTGTGCTAGATCTCTTGCACACTTTAACCCACACACAACCACTGCTAGGCCTGCTTACTGCAGTCTAAAAATAAAAAGATTACCATGAATAATTGTACTTTTAACTGCAAGAGATTTAAGCAATTGTGGTTTTGCTCTTCAACTAATGTACTGGGAGACATACAAAACCATGCAAGCATTTAATAGGATTTACAGCAAATAAATTTCATGTTTTATCTGTTTATTATATCTTGTTTCATGAGCCTGGTAACGGGTCAAGAGCACATTAACAAGAAATGTCAGCTCAGTGCCAGTCTAAAGAAAATCACTTCACTGTTTTGACTGGTAATTATTGGTACGTAGTTCCAAATATATACTCCTCTTTTATATTTAGATCAAACCATTTTTCATTTTCACAATAGTAGAAGCTAGCAGATAATTAGCAGGTCTGAACACAGGATAGCCATTTTTTACTATTTTATATTACATTCTATTACAGTTACAGAAGACAGCTGGCAACTTTTGGTCCATGGGGCAAAAACAATTTAGTGGCCCATGGTGCAACTTTATCAGCCATGTTATGAGAGATAGACACAAATAGACTGGCAAGACATAGGTTGACATATTACCTAGAGACTGATAGACAGACAAGACAACTGGATAGAAAGATACAAAATGTATGTACTGGGGCATTTAGAAGTGAAAAGTGGTGCAGCCCAGTTGGGTTAGAGAGCAGCCTGGTGGGGGGAGGGATTTCTCCTCTGGATACTTAATTACTCTCATTTCCCAAGCTATATAGTTTTTTTAAGGTAAAACCAAAAAATGTACTCACTTATGACAAGGGTATATAGTTTAATCCAAGAATATTTAACAGTTGTGTTCTATTTAATGCAGATACATAAGGATTCTCTAGTTTCTAGAAGATAGAAAAATAAAAGCAGACTCCTAAATCACATTTAAACCTACCCAGCCCTGTTTTTGAATAAAGACAAACCTGAAAAAAATGTATTTCTCAAGGCTCACACAGTAAATAATATGAGGAAAAGATAAAACTTACCATCATCAAATTCCCAGATGGGGAGCAGAACAGTGGGTCATACCAGAGTACAGCAGACAATGGTAAATGAACAATTCCACAACTCTCTAGCTTACAATAATTACAAATACGTCCATGCGCCATACACACTACACCTGCACTGTACAATCACTCTGTAGTGCTGCTCTCAATTCCAGTAAATTTACAACTGGTTACATACCCACAACACTTGAGGGAATACTGATTTACTGAAACAAAATGATGCTGATCTTTCCATATCCAGTAACTAATGTTTCCGCCGAGAGCATCCTCCAACTATTGCCATTGTATTCAAGCTGTAAAAACGTTCTAAATCAAGACTTCCTCCTATTATGTTTTTTGGGGCGTCTAGCTGGGAAAACAGCAAAATGTAGGAATTCCTTCAGCACCACCCCGTGGAAAAACTAGGAATGCTGAAATGTACAAGCTGCCCTGTTAATGAGAACAAATACTTTTCTGCAAATTTCAGTGGACACATACTACTTTTAACCTAAGGAACAATCAAAAAAAAATTGTTTCCTTGCTAGGGGCAATAGCAATACTATGTACTACATCATTATACTACCTACCGATTTTTCAGTTATATTACAGAGACTGCCCAAAATGCATCTTCCAATTGTTAATTCATATTAATGTGCTTTCAGAGTACTTTAAAATGCATGTTTTACATTTAGCATTGCTTAGAATATAAAATACTTAAAGCTAGATGAAATTATGAAATTACAGCAGTTGTAAGAAACCAGCACTGCCCACACTAGCTGAGTAAAAGTAAATTTACTTTTTTTTTTTTTTTGCTGCAGGGACCAATGAGAATAATGCCATTGAAATGAATAGAATATCCTGTTTCTCTGGTGATGTCATCACACAATGTGTTCCTCTGTTAAGAGATCCTACTGTGTACAAGGTTACTTAGAGTCCACACAATGTATTACATTTCAGAAGGACATGAAATTACTAAACAAAACTTTATATGCTCAGTGTCTATATAATCAGTGCTGCCTCACTTGCAGTATACATGCAGAGTAATCACTGGAGGAGGGCTTGAGTAAAATATGAAAAATGTGATTTATGCCGAATGCCTCCATCAAATCACACTGGAAAAAAAAGCCTGTGCACTATCCAAGCAGTAGTCTTCAACATGCACCAAAATGAGTTTGGGGACTAGACTGACCCTTTAATTACTATGTATTTTTTGCCTATCTAGTAATTGTGTTAATTAAGCTAACCTTTACTTTTAAAGTGCAACCAGTTTCTCTGCAATGAAGTACAATTTTTTTTGTCCTTATCTGATGTCTGATTATCTGAGCTGTTTAAAAGCATTCACACTTTGATTACACTTTTGCACTGATGGCAAGTGGGAAAGGTTTTAGAAAGATCCCACTCATATCTGCTCTTCCACCCCCATATCTATTCTCTCCTTTCCCCCTCCCCCTTTACTGGGGAAAGCTCAGTCAGTGCTGCTTGCACTCCCTGTGCTTAGTGATGACACAGAGCATCGTTTTTCAATGCTCTGAATCATCACTATGCGCATGGAGCACGGGCAGCACTGATAGAGCTCTGTGTGTGTTTAACACACACAGAGCTTATGCTGCTCGTGGCTCTCCAGTGAAGCAGAAGCCATGCTGCTTAACACGGGGGGGGGGGGGGGGGTTTGCCCCCTCCCCGGATCCTCCACTGCGGCCATGCAGAGGGCTGGTGAGGGGAGATCTTCTGATCTCCCCAGCCAGTGCCTCTGATGGAGAACTTTTCTTTTTTAAGAAGAGGCAGGTGTCCCCTGGGGTGTTGCACCCTGTGCAACCCCAAAGGCCAGCCCTGGTAAGGATAAACCCTGGTGGGTGCCCCATGGGGTGTTGCGCCCCGTGCAACCCCAAAGGCCGGCACTGGTAGGGATAAATCCTGGTGGGACAGGCCACCAGCAGCAGGAAGATGCTGCCCCCTGGCCACATTTATAATCAAGTCGCACCAGGGCAAGTAGCTCCAGGTCCATGGGCATCCGCAGATTTTTTTTCAGGGGGGGGCATCATTTTACCGTCATCCTTTCTGCGCCGCGCCTCTTTTTGACAAGTTATCATGAAGTGGAGGAGCTTTGTCATTATCAGTGAAGGCATGCAAAGGGTTGATAAACCCTGCACCAGATACAGATCCACAGCACCAGATATAGACCAACCACACTAGATATAGCCTCACTGCACCAAATATAAATCCACTGTGCCAGATATAGATCCACAACACCAGATATTAACCCACGGTACCAGCTAAAAACCCATGACACAAGATATAAACCACCAGATAAATATCCAGAGCTCTAGCTGAAACTCCACAGCAACAGATAGAACAACATCGCAAAGATATAACCCAACAGCACCAGATACAACACTATAGCACACAATATAACCCCACAGCACCAGATACAACACTATAGCACACAATATAACCGCACAGCACCAGATACAACACTATAGCACACAATATAACCCCACAGCACCAGATACAACACTATAGCACACAATATAACCTCTCAGCACCAGATACACTATAGCACACAATATAACCTCTCAGCACCAGACACAACACTATAGCACACAATATAACCTCACAGCACCAGATACAACACTATAGCACACAATATAACCCAACAGCACCAGACACAACACTATAGCACACAATATAACCCAACAGCACCAGATACAACAATATAGCACACAATATAACCCCACAGCACCAGATACAACACTATAGCACACAACATAATCCAACAGCACCAGACACAACACTATTGCACACAATATAACCTCTCAGCACCAGATACAACACTATAGCACACAATATAACCCAACAGCACCAGACACAACACTATAGCACACAATATAACTCAACAGCACCAGATACAACACTATAGCACACAATATAACTCCACAGCACCAGATACAACACTATAGCACACAATATAAACAGAAAGCAACATATTCCCTAAACACCCAAATTCCTAAATCCATGACATTTCTTTCTCTTTCCCCCTTTTTTATGTTTTATTCCTCCATGTTTGCCATCTCTTTCCCCATCATTTTATGTGTTTTATTCCTCCATGTCAGTGACCTCTTTTCACCTACATTTTATCTTTTCTGCCCCATGTCACAATTGTGTCTGTATTCTGCTCCAATCAATCACCTCTTTTCATCCTCTATTATCTTTTCTGCCCCATGTCATCCCATTTTGTTTGCAATCTGCTTCCATCTATCACAGGGGTCCTCAAACTTTTTAAACAGGGGGCCAGTTCACTGTCCCTCAGACCGTTGGAGGGCCGGACTATAGTAAAAACAAAAACTATGAACAAATTCCTATGCACACTGCATATATCTTATTTTGAAGTGAAGAAACAAAACGGGAACAAATACAATATTTAAAATGAAGTAAAGTTAAATCAACAAACTTACCAGTATTTCAATGGGAATAGTGTGCCAGTCAGATGCCCAGGGATATTATGCCAGTCAGAGCCCAGTAATATTATGCCAGTCAGAGCCCAGTAATATTGTGCCAGTCAGATGCCCAGGAATATTATGCCAGTTAGATTCCCAGGAATATTATGCCAGTCAGATGCCCAGGAATATTATGCCAGTCAGAGCCCAGGAATAGAGTGCCAGTAAGAGTCCAGGAATATTATGCCAGTCAGATGCCCAGGAATAGTGTGCCTGTCAGATGCCCAGGAATATTATGCCATTCATATGTCCAGGAATAGTGTGCCAGTCAGATGCCCAGGAATAGTGTGCCTGTCAGATGCCCAGGAATATTATGCCATTCATATGCCCAGGAATAGAGTGCCAGTAAGAGCCCAGGAATATTATTCCAGTCAGATGCCCAGGAATAGTGTGCCTGTCAGATGCCCAGGAATATTATGCCATTCATATGTCCAGGAATATTATGCCAGTCAGATGCCCAGTAATATTATGCCATTCAGATGCCCAGGAATAGAGTGCCAGTAAGAGCCCAGGAATATTATGCCAGTCAGATGCCCAGGAATATTATGCCAGTCAGAGCCCAAGAAAATTATGCCAGTCAGATGCCCAGGAATATTATGCCAGTCAGAGCCCAGTAATATAATGCCAGTCAGATGCCCAGGAATATTATGCCAGTCAGAGCCCAGAAATAGTGTGCCAGTCAGATGCCCAGGAATATTATGCCATTCAGATGCCCAGTAATATTATGCCAGTCAGATGCCCAGGAATATTATGCCATTCAGATGCCCAGTAATATTATGCCAGTCAGATGCCCAGGAATATTATGCCAGTCAGAGTCCAGGAATATTATGCCATTCAGATGCCCAGTAATATTATGCCAGTCAGATGCCCAGGAATATTATGCCATTCAGATGCCCAGGAATAGTGGTCCAGTCAGAGACCCAGGAATAGTGTGCCTGTCAGATGCCCAGGAATAGTATGCCATTCATATGTCCAGGAATATTATGCCAGTCAGATGCCCAGGAATAGTGTGCCAGTCAGATGCCCAGGAATAGTGTGCCAGTCAGATGCCCAGGAATAGTGTGCCTGTCAGATGCCCAGGAATATTATGCCATTAATATGCCCAGGAATATTATGCCATTCAGATGCCCATTAATAGAGTGCCATTAAGAGCCCAGGAATATTATGCCAGTCAGAGCCCAAGAAAATTATGCCAGTCAGATGCCCAGGAATATTATGCCAGTCAGATGCCCAGTAATATTATGCCAGTCAGATGCCTTGGAATATTATGCCAGTCAGATGCCTTGGAATAGTGTGCCAGTCAGATGCCCAGGAATATTATGCCATTCAGATGCCCAGTAATATTATGCCAGTCAGATGCCCAGGAATATTATGCCAGTCAGAGCCCAGGAATATTATGCCATTCAGATGCCCAGGAATATTATGCCATTCAGATGCCCAGGAATAGTACAGTGCTCGTTATACCTCCCTCCTCCCCCCCCCCTTCCCCATCACTTACCTCCAGCTGCTGTGTCCCCGGCCGGACGTCTCGCGCAGTGTTCCCTCCTCCCTGCACGGAGGAGGGAAACAGTTACCGGGTCCGGATGTGACGAAACGGTCGCGGTGATTTTTTTTTTTTTCCGTTTTCCTGCAGCCGCATCTTCTGCGGCTGCAAGAATAAAAAAAATGTAAAAAAAAGGTAAACAGCGGGGAGCGGGGGGTGCCGGCAGCACCCCCCGCGGGCCGGACAAATGTGCTCGGCGGGCCGCATGTGGCCCGCGGGCCGTAGTTTGAGGACCCCTGATCTATCACATAATTTTATCCTCCATTATCTTTTCTGCCCCATCCACGTGTCACCATGTTGATGTGAGCAGAGCCTGGTTAGAGGAACTGCTCAGACTGGACAAATGGAGACCTCAGGGAAATGGGAGGGACCTCCTTGGATTTACCCCCACTCTACCATGTACCTTGGCTGATTTGTTTTTTAAAGCTATTATAAGCTCTTCCTACCTGTTACAGAGGCTCAGCTATGGTCTCTGAGTATCTTCCCCTGTTTCCTCCATGATGTTGCACTGCAGGCTCTCTTCTGTCAGTCATGCTGCCACATGGAGGGCTGAGGGGCGGGGCTATAACTTCATATCCCCGGGCACCCCTGTCATTGGCTCTCCATGCAGCATGACTGACAGCTGCAGAGACCTGCACCAATGTGGATGGGAGACCAGTATTACAGCAAGCAGAGTTGCAGAGAGCAACAGCTTTGGGTGCCACCTCCTACCCCAGCAACTGGTGTGCAGTCCCCTAGGGACAACTAGAGGCTGCACACTGAGTAAAAATAATAATAATACAAAGAAATTTTTTTTTCTTCTTTTTTTATAGGGGAATTGCAAAAATCCAGGGGGAGGCAAGCGCCCCCCCTTGCCCCCCCCCCTGCGGACGCCCATGTCCAGGTCTCATAATAAACATTTGGGGGCGAGTAGCCCTGAGCTTCCCCCTATCAAAAACAGATTTGGGCAGCCTCTGGACCCCGGGTTGTGAGGTTTATTTATTGGGGGGATGTGGAGGCATTTGGACAGCCTCCAGACCTTGGGAGCTTTTAAATTATAATACATGGGGGGCCAGGGCAAATAGCACTGGACTCCAGTGTTTCATATTGGGGTCTAAGAGCCATTTGGGCAGTTCCCAATATATGATAGGGGACCCAGGAACAACTTATTTAATTTAATTAAATTTTTTATTAATTTTGGGAGGACTTCGGTTATTTTTGCAATAGTTGAAGTCCTCCTGACATGAGTCCCTACCCTCCCATAGAAGTCTGTTGGGCAGATAGAGGTAATTTTGGTGATATGGCCATTTTATGTGCCAATTTGGAAGCACTTCGGTGCTTCCTGAGAACCCTCCTTCATGGCTAATTTATGTTTATGCAGCTAATGTGAGAATAGAATGTAATTTATATATATCAGGTGTGAATGGGTAGCAGGTGTGTTAAATTTGGTGTTATCGCTCTCACACTCTCTCATACTGGTCATTGGAAGTTCAACATGGCAACTCATGGCAAAGAACTCTCTGAGGATCTGAGAATTGCTCTACATAAAGATGGCCTTGGCTATAAGAAGATTGCCAAGACCCTGAAACTGAACTGCAGCATGGTGGGCAAGACCATACAGTGGTTTCACAGGACAGGTTCCACTCAGAACAGGCCTCGCCATGGTCGATCAAAGAAGTTGAGTGCACATGCTCAGTGTCATATCCAGAGGTTGTCTTTGGGAAATAGACGTATGAGTGCTGCCAGCATTGCTGAAGACGTTGAAGTGGTGGGGGGGTCAGCCTGTCAGTGCTCAGACCATACGCTGCACACTGCATCAAACTGGTCTGCATGGCTGTCGTCCCAGAAGAAAACCTCTTCCAAAGATGATGCACAAGAGAGACCGCAAACAGTTTGCTGAAGACAAGCTGACTAAGGACATTACTGAAACATGGTGGTGGGAGTGTCATGGTCTGGGCCTGCATGAGTGCTGCCGGCACTGGGGAGCTACAGTTCAATGAGGGAACCATGAATACCAACAAGTACTCTGACATACTGAAGCAGAGCATGATGCCCTCCCTTCTGAGACTGGGCCGCAGGGCAGTATTCCAACATGATTACGACCCCAAACACACCTCCCAGATCACCACTGCCTTGATAAAGAAGCTGAAGGTAAAGGTGATGGACTGGCCAAGAATCTATACCCTATTGAGCATCTGTGGGGCATCCTCAAAAGGAAGGTGGGGGATCACAAGTTCTCTAACATACACCATCTCCGTGATGTCTTCATGGAGGAGTGGAAGAGGACTCCAGTGGCAACCTGTGAAACTCTGTTAACTCCATGCCCATGAGGGTTAAGGCAGTGCTGGAAAATAATAGTGCCTACACAAAATATTGACACTTTGGGCCCAATTTGGACATTTCCACTTAGGGGTGTACTCACTTGTGTTGCCAATGGTTTAGACATTAATGGCTGTGTGTTCAGTTATTTTGAGGGGACAGCAAATTTACAGTGTTATACAGGCTGTACACTTACTACTTTCCATGGAAGCAGAGTGTCATTTCACATGCAGAATGTATAATTAATCAGTTAGGGATTATTCTAAGCATTGCTCATACTGTGAATGTAAAGAATATAAAAGCATGAAACACGATCTATATATTGTGTTAATAAAATCACACACTTGAATTCTGCAGGGCAGCAAGTAAAAGATATGTAGTATATGTCCAGCATTGACCTGCCAATCCCAGCTGTATACCTCAAGGGAAGTGAGGCTCTGTAAGGCTCCTGTGCAGTATATCTGGGATGATTAGATTTTTGCTTCTTTAAAACACTTTAAAATGTTGCTCTTCTCCTGCAGACTTCAGCCAAATGCTAAGAGCTGAGTGCAAGGGTCAGCTTCAATCATGATATATGTGAGTATATTAAACATATTTAAAATACAGACATCCAAAAGAGAATAAATGAGTAGATTTTTATAATCATTTAACGTTATCATATATAGGTTATTTTCAAGTCAGAGTGATCTTTTAAACATTGTTCATACTGTGTGTGAAGAGAACAGTAAATTATATATACATTGCAAGCAACAAAGAAGTAAAAGAAACAGTTTTATTTGTGTCATCTGTTTATGACATCATTTTGCTTGATATGCAAATAATATATTGCATATCACACCACAAGGTGATCCCATAAACAGGAGAGAAGCTACAGACACGTGTAAATCTATTTCTCTTACACTCTATTCATTTGATTGCAATCCAGCGAATACAATGTATATGTAATTTACTGTTGAGAGACTAAGCTCTCAAAGTCAGCAAATCAGTTGTCAGGGTACAATTTAGGGAGAGTGATCTGTGTTAGCGAATATAGTGAAATGAGTCAGGCTTACCGTGTTTGATCATGTGGCAGCAGTTGTAGCAAGACACAGACATATACAATCACACCAGCATCTCTGTACTAACTTCCTTTAATGTTTTACATTCCTCAGAAAATGCTGAATTTAAATATACATTCTAAGATCACCATGCGTGAAATCCTGAATACAAGTACTGATGACTTTTCTGCCTCTGCAACACAAACACAAATATAATATCTTCCTTATGAGTCTGGTGAGTCAGGGCTGAAACGATTTGTGGAAATACCAAGATAATAATGCAGACGAAGGGTTGGAAGTAGAATTTAAGCTGTTTTAACCCTTTGAGTGGAATAGTGGTGAGCAGAACATTGATCAGGCACTCTAGATTACCATCTAACCAGTATTTAAATGCCAGCAGGTAAATAGTTAACTAAGGTTTAAAAATAATCCTGTGCAAGGAGAGTTGGTACAATTTAAAAAAAATATATATTGTCCATTACCGCAGGGCTTCAGGAATTCTGGGAGTGTTGGCTTCTAAAATCCCTAACATTTCTGATTGTTTTACACTGATCTCTGTGTAAGGTCCATTTCCATGGCTTGTCACCTAAAAATAACCAGACTGGCTCCTGAATTGATCGTCTGGCTCCTGAAGGCTACAGACGTTTTGTCAAATCCTGCCCTACTGGAATTAAAGGGCCTGAAAAGTCCATTTTTGTATTGCTGGCATCTGAGGCGCAAATGATTTCTTAGTGAATAGCCCCTGCAATAATAATAAAGTACACTGGAACTGTTTAAATCATGTGGCTTCCCTCATTATCCATCCTGATACACAGGCAGTGGTATATTTAGGCTTTGTACTGCCCTAGGCCTCACTCAACCCTCATTTGTCACACCCCTTCTTCTTCAGGTTGTTTTAATGGTATAAAGTGAACGGCGATCAAGATTTCCCAAGTTCTAACACACTATATTTCAAAAAGGATCTATGCACGAAAATTTTATTATTTTTCAATAATTATTTTCTACAAAGATAATTGCGTAGTTACTTTCAAAACGTCAAAATATTCACAGAAGGATCAGCGTTCCATCTACGTGGCCTGGTAGGACTCTCTTGTGAAGGCCTGTTCCAATTGCCTGCATGTGCCATTTACAGACGGTAATTAGTAGATTATAAAATGAATGTATACTATGCAGAATTTCTGAAAATTATAGCCATCTAACGTAATATGTGGTAATTATATGAAGACCTGCATGGCCTATCCATGTCCCATGTGTAAGTACAATAGAATTCCAAAAATGTGATCTCTCATTTACACTAATAACTTCAAGATGGCTGGTGGTCGTAACTCAAGCATTCCACCTCTTTTCTACTTTTGTTTCTTTAAAAACAAATTATATGTTTTTCCTGCTACATTTTATATTGTATGTGCTATATGTTAATGTAAGAAAATATATTCCAATTTATGTTACATAAGTAGCACTATATGAAATGCATCAGTTCCTGTGGTAGAAGTAAAGGTTACTTGTTATTCAGTGTGCCTTCAACTTCATGTGCTCATCCGGCCATTTTTTCCCCAAAAAGACTGGTTTAGGTCTTAAAAACACAAGAAGTCTGGATTCCTGCTGAGAAATGTGAGCTGTGTTATGTGGCTACACAACATTATTTGTGTTGGCTTTTGAAAGATAAAGTCATGACTGTCCTTTGGAGAACTGTTCAGAAGCTAATCAAATTTTTTTGGAAGTCAAACTAACAGTGACTTCCAGGCTGCTATGTTGGTTCTCATCGATCTGTCACTGACCCCGAACACGCCTCATGATGATCATCTCCTCCCCTGTGATTGGCTGTGTGCAGGGGGATTTGTATGTGCACACACCAATGGCGGAGAGAAACGGTTACCTTCTTTTGAATAGTGCATATTCAGTTATTTACCGTTTTAATGAGACAGAAGTTGCCTACTGCGTCATTAAAAAAACGGAGTTTAGTCCCTCTTTAACACATTGACATAGGAATTATTCTCATTGGTTTTTACACAAGTTGAGTGAGTAGTTACTTGGCATGTCCCTAACAATATATTGTATTTTCAGGCCCTTGATAATTAGATCCGCCAGTTGATTTATGAAAACATTAATATTAATCAAATTCAACTTTCATAAATGTACCATCGGTAAAAGCAATTTGTTTCACATAGTGACTAGCCTTGTAATATTCTATGTTATCCTCCTAGTGTGATTGAATTAAGGCTATTTAATGAAGCACATGACAAACTCCAAGTGCCAGAGACACACAGCTCAAATGTATACAGCTGATGTGTAACTTTTTTGAATACTTTCTATTTCCATGGCTGTGTCGTTTCTATGTCACCTAAAAAAATCAGGATTGTTCCTTAATATACCCTTGTGTATCTTAAATCGTGAAAACACTTGGAAGACTCCTCTGAACAATTTGACATACCTGAACAGGGTAGGCAAACCACTTCCCTACAGATCACAAGGTGGATGACGCACTTACCACGAAAGGAGACTTGGCCCTCTTAAAGACATGAGAGACATGCTCACAGCAGAACACACTGTGGTTCGAAGGGATGTTACCGCCTTGCACCGCAAAATGGCTTTGACTGAATCTGATGTGGCTACCATGAAAAAGGATTCGTCAGGACATAAAGATCAAGTGGCACAAATGGTGAAGAAAATTTACCCCCAACATCAACAAATGATACTAGTGGACACAAAAGCACGCCAAACAAACTTTAGAATCCCGGAGCTCACCAACCTCTGTGATTATATGACGCAACATAATAATCAAACACTCCACATTGGACAAACTGACCATTTTAAACATCTGCTGAAGAACCCCACACCCGGTTAATAAGGGCACTGAACTACAGATTTATGAAGATTTGGCTCCATCCCTGTTGATCTAAAGGCGATCACTGACCCCCTCACATGCGGACACTTTCGATAAGGTATCGATGGGTCACAACTCATACCTTGACGATCCTAAAGGATGGCTTTATCATATATATATATATAAGCTGTCGATTTGGTATCTGAAAGAAGCACCTGACATAATGAAGGCTTTGGGGCTCCCACAGATGCAACAGTGTCCGTATACAACGTCTGCAGGCCTACCACAGAACTAATCTGTGAATTTGCAGCATGTTCAGCATAGAATAAGTGAACCCATGGAAGCATCTAATGCACTTCTAAAGCCACTCACCTCTAACATACACAGCGGACCAACACTGGAGATAGTGTCTGTATGTAGAAGCTGAACTGGCGCCACCAATCATGGACTATCATTTAAAAGTTTTGACAATCTCAGCTGAGAGACCCTGCACACTTACCGAATTCGTTCCACACTGATGACATCATTAATAAATCCAAGACCCTGACCATACAATATATTGAACATTTTTTTCAAATTGTTTTGAATGTTTCCTGACATGTTGGGATTGTCATTCAAGTTGACTTATTACACTTTTGCATATGATCCAGGTTTCCATAGGGAGAAACGAGTCTAAAGTGTGTGTGATTGTATTTCTCATCTTTGATGTATATTATCTAATACTTGTGTTGAATGACGTCTGCATTTAAAAATAATCTTTATTAGTTTTAGAAATAAAAGAGATTTACACTTTATCACCTAGCCAGGTGAATAGACTATAAAAGTGTTCCAAGAATAAGTGAAAAATAAATAAATAAAAAGGTTTAAAAAAAAGTAAAAAAAAAAAAAAAAGTGTCACTCATTACCTAAACTGCGCTACATTATAATATAGTTTGGATACACTAAGGGGCTGTGGATATTGATTTATTTTGAGTTGTTTCAGAGCTAAAAACACCAGAATCAGATGATTGTATCACCAGCCCCACCATTTACACAATTTTGGCAAGTCTAAAGACTAGCCTTGGGGGATATATGCTGAATGGGATGGTGGGGCAGCTATCAGAGAGTTGTCTACACCAACCAACCCAGGCTCATCTTCCCAGTGACCCCAAATGACCCTTTATGGGAACTTGGATCATTACTCATATTTTTTTAGATTTTTTTAAACTTTTTTATTTTTTTATTTTGTGTACCTATACTCTGTTTATTGAACAAATAGGATTTTGTCCTCACTAGTTGACATTTAAGTCCTTTTTGTACAACACCTCTTAAGGTTGTAGGTAGGTCTTTCCTTGCGTTACCCCTTTCATCACTTTCTCTTTTCCCTTTATATTCATTCTTTACTCTCGGATTGACTCTAGTTTTCACTTTCATCCCTGTCTTTTACTTCTGTTATTTGATCGCAGTGTCTTTTAGTCGTTCATATTGCACTGGTTGAACATTCTAGTTTCTAGCCTGGTTGACCCATATCTCCTTTAGGTTTAATACGACTGCATAGTCTAACTCCATCAAACACTGTAAATGAGTACATGCCACTGACCCAGTTCTCAGCTAGTGCTGATCTTTTTTTTTTTCTTTGTTATTATTGTGATATTTGAAATTTTGTTATAACATGTTATTTTTCAATTATACATATACAAAAGTTACTACGTGTACATGGAATTACAAGACAAACAAAATAAATATATTAAGTAAATACATTATGTAAACATTTATCTACATCTGATCTAATAATTACATATCAGTGTGATGTTTGCAGCAAATAATATCCAGTTAAACTAATTTCAGTATACTCAGTGTTTAATATAGAAGAATAAGTTGGAGTCACTTTCTGTTCTGTGATATGAATATGAAGACTAGATCTTGTTCACAAGCTCTTCCTGTCAGTAGCACGCCATGTGCGCTTGAGAAATCCCAACTGTAAACTAGGGTAAGAGTTACAAAACACTCTTCACATGACAAACTCATGGGCCACTTCTAAATATAGCTTACCCTAAAATGTAAAAAAAATAAAGTTCAGATGAGCTTTTCAGTGACTTAAAGAGGGAGTAAACCCCCAATAATAATTCTCACGAGGCAACAGACCAGTTTTGCTGTCTAAAAAGCCTTTTGAATGTTGCTCCATACTGCACTGTTTAAAAGATTTTTAAGTTGAACCCCTCTGTAATTGCACAGGATAATTATGTATTGACACACAACACAAAATCCAAACTCCTAGAAGATAAGCATCTCCTCACAGGCAAGGTATGTCCAGGTATCATGCATGATCGATGTACAGATACATTTCATGTGGGATTATTAAATTATTAAAGAAAATGTTACTCAGCATATATTTCTCATGTCAAATATAAAAAAACAAACTAATGAGACAAAACTGATTATATAAGGCATTCATACCCTAGGAAGGGGAGGGGATATGTGTCTTTTTTATAGAAAATGTGTTGGCTTAATGCAGTAGATACCATTAGCCTAGAAGACTTTAAGAGGAACTATAAAAGTCATGTAACTTGTTTGATTTTATGATAACTCCCACCATGATGAAAGACTAGAAAAGAGAAAGTCCATTTCAAGATAAAACCTCATTAGGAGTCTTTCTTCTCATTAAAATTAGCCTACAGATGTGGTGATGACTCATCATGAAGGCCTGTGTTTGAGTGAGAAGATTTCTGACATTTGGACCAGTAAATGAGGTAATCAGTATTACCTGAGGGATTTATCTCTGCATATTGAGGTGATATCTATGGGATATAGCTCTACAGTAATTGAGGGTAATGTACATGTTTTTTTTTTTTTTTTTAAGTACAATATTTGATGCTTGATTTGGTGTCATTTGATCTACTTTACTTAGTTTTGCATCCATGTTCCCCTCTTGTATCATTTATATTATGTATGTTATCTCTGTACAGAGTGCAACTTCTGGAATCCATTGGACCATTATACACTTTTAAACTAATATTAGCATCTCATTTTTATGTACTTCATTTGTTTATAGATATTAAGGTCTATATTTATACTTTTTTACTTATGTTTTCTTGCGGTATAACGGTATACTTAAACTAATGTCACTAGAGAAAGTGGTTTATTTATTTGACATTTTATTTACAGGTAAAAAGTATGTATGTGAGCATACTGAAAAGCTGTGTAGAATATGATGGTGATTTATTAATAATAGTGATAGATAATAATAGTGATGTAAAGTGTTATCTTTGCTAACACATTCTAATGCAACAACGAATAGTACTATATTTCCAATGCATTAGCAGAACACAGATGATAGCTGACTAGATCTAATATTACTTATTATAGAAACATTACTGAACTTTTGTTCAGATTAAGGGATCACTCCAGTCTATGGAAGAAAAAAAAATGCATATTTCTCTTGACAATTAGACCACCTACCATGAAATCTTAAGATCTCTGTAAAAAAATGGGGAGTCCCCAGCATTTTCTGGGAGCACATCAGCAAGCTCTCACAGAGAGCACAAAACTAAGAAAGACATACGCAAGAATTCCTTAGATGAATTGTATGCAATAAACAACTGTACAATACGTGAACACCACCACTTAGTTAGAGTGTCAGGTGTTACCCATCATGAATGTAAACAAGGGGCATGGCCAATCGGGAAAAAAATCCATATTTTGCTATATAAGAATAATTATGATATCAAAAGAAAGCCATACATTTCCTTAAAAGAACAATACATCAAATGATAAAGAGAGAAATGACAGTTTCAAGACATAATTAAAAAAAAAAAATCACCCGTAAAGCTCTGGTCCTTAAAGTGTTACTGCAGGGCTTGACAAATCCCAGGTGCAAGGTCGATCAGGAACTGAGGCCTGGTGCCCCCGATGTGTCACCTTGTTCCCAAAAGAGCTGTCTATCACTCTCTACTCCAAGTCTCGGGTCTCTCGGTTTTGAACTACCTACTGCTCAGTTAACCGTTGCTAGTGTCCTGATTGGCTGGCCATAAGCCCATAAAGGGCTTAAGTAGCTCACTTACTGATTGTTCACTACTTCCCCGGGTTAGACACAAGCAGCAACCCAGGACGGATAGCGAAGCAGCCACGGAGAGACCCGTTACACCTGTGTACTAGGGCAATTTGCCCAGCCAGATCAACAGAAAGGTAGCCAGGCTAGCAATTGGTCTAGTTAAGCTTCCCACTATTTCATCTGAATGTCGTTCGTCTAACCATTGGTGGCTGGTTTAAAGGGACTGTGAGAGCTCCTCTCTGATTGGGTCCCCCTAAGCAGGACTATACATGCCCCAGAGGGTCTTCACAGTTTGAATTTATTTCGAATGTTATACATTAATGTGTTATAGCCCTGTTGTGAGATGTACTGTACTGATCATCCGAGCTCCCTAGCAGCTAACCCACAATAAAGGTTAAGCCCATCCGCTCTGATGCTGATTCACATATAGGAGAGGGCAACGACTAGGAATGAGTGGCCGAAAATGTAGGTGCCCTATAGGTCGTTCGTTGTGTCCTGATTGGCGTATCAGTTAAAACCTAGTTACAGGGATTAAAGGGCCTGGCGCCATCAGTTTACTCCCCCCCCTTGTTGCCGATTGGTCGCTGTTTCAGCGGCCAGGGTCTGATTGGTGCATCTTTGTTTTGGCACCAAAATCGATTACTGTATAAGTGCATTATCAATAATGTAATATAAAAAACAATATAAAAAAATGTGCCCTGCTCTCAAATAAATGTAAAAAGCAGACTGCCAAGGGACTTTATTGGGGCAAAGATGTTATTATTTACGGGCTAAGGAGGTGAATACCCATCTTGAGTAAGTCCCTTCACAAAATAAATATAAAATCTTAATCATATAAAATATAGGATTCTGTAAACACACAGCTACCTGGATGAGGTAATCACTAACCAATCAAAATTATTAGATTATTAGAAGCAGGACCTCATAAAAAATAGATTAGACAATGTTCTAATGTCAGTGTGTGTGTATGGGACACTATGTGTGTGTGCATGTGTGACTGATTGTGTATGTAACACTTTATGTGTGACTCTGTGCCTATATTGTGACTGTGAATGTGTGCACATGTGACAGTGTGAGTGTATATGATACTGTATGTTTGACTTTGTTTATGTTAGGGCTTGACATACAATTCCCATGATGCCCACCCAACACCTGTGATGTCAAAGAGTACAGAGTACTTTGCTTAATGCGTACAGTTGGGATTCCTGACCCTGCTCTGTGTTTTATGGGGATCTCGACAATGATCTGTTCCTGGTATTGTGCTTGGCAGGTGGTGCTATATGTGCATTATTTGGGGGCAGATAAATCAATATATTTTGGCTCCTAACTCTTTGCTCTGTCCTAGAACTGAATTAAGTATGTCAAGCTCTGTGTTTATAAAAGTAGTTCTGACAAAAATAAGGAAAGAAAAAAAACAACCAACCAAACACACAATTACATCTACACAGAGTTGACAGCAACAGATTCCAAATGCAAATAGAACACTTGAAATGAACTCTGGACCTTGTATCTGCTCCTTGTAAATGGGATAATGAGGGAATAACACACACCTGGCCATGGAACAGCTGAGCAGCCAATTGTCCCATTACTTTTGGTCCCTTGAAAAGTGGGAGGCACATATACAAACTGTGTAATTCCTACACCGTTCACCTGATTTGGATGTAAATACCCTCAAATTAAAGCTGAAAGTCTGCAGTTAAAGCACATCTTGTTTGTTTCATTTCAAACCCATTGTGTTGGTGTATAGAGCCAAAAAGATTAGAATTGTGTCGATGTCCCAATATTTTTGGACCTGACTGTATATGCATGGAGTCTCTTCACCAAAAAGTGAGTTTCAAGCATCAACCCATATTAGCAAAGTTTTAAAAGTTCAAGAACCTATATTTCCAACTATGCTGTTAATGCCCAGCAGTTCACTTGTCATCTTGTCAGAATTTAAGATTTAATGATCAGTACAAATGCATATGGAAGGAGAAATTCAGCAAAATGTTACAAAGGCAGACATACAGACATTCAGTGTGAGTCTGTGGTACACACATGCCATACATAAGTATATCATACAGCAATGGAATGAAAACATGATTAGGACTTACCAGAACTAGCTAACTCTGCAAAGGTGGTGAAGAATGGAGTCCCTCCCTATGTTCACTCTGATACATGCTGGTTACACCATGCTTACTAATGCATAGCAAAGGAATAACTGACAGGTGCAATTTCCTTTGCATATGAAGATCCATACATTTGCTTGCAATTTAGCTAGTATAATGTATATGTAAACTGTCACCTTCTTCAAGAGCAACAAATAGAAAAACTGGCATTTGTAATGAAAAATCTGCATTGACAAAGCGATTGCCGACATTTTGGGCCTGATAGCGGTATTTCGGCGATGATAGCGGACTTTCGTCTGCACTTTTATGCAAGAGCACACAAAAAAAATGCTGCCAATTTGCATATAAGTCCAGACAAAAGCCCGCTATCCGGGCTGAAACATCAGCTATCACTTTTACTACACAAATTTTTCAATAAATAAATCTTCACTACACATTGGTATGCCAGTTTTTCTATTTTTTGTACTATACTCCTATTGTGTACCACAGCTGGCCAGTCCACTACCGTGTGCATCTCACACTTGAGTAAAACTTTTTATATGAGTATGGGTATATGCAGGTGAAGTAGCACTGAGTCACATATGAAAAAATGATCAACATACACCAAAAAATCAATGCCACTTTTGCTCCACGGCTTGGCAAGTGGCATTGATTGTCTGGTGCACGTGACAGAATCACATAGGATTGATAGAGTGAAGACTGGCCAACTGTCTGATTTGATGCCTGATTTTAATATTCGTTTGTGAGCATATTACCATTCATCACAATGAATCACTTTAATAGTACACACTACACTATGATGTTCTTTTTATTCTATTTTGTTCCTACGTGACTCAGCCCTGTTCACGTATGAGCATATTATATTAATCATTTAAGTGTTACACTACTTACTTTTTCTTTGCATCATCATATATAAGTGCAAAGACTTCCGCCAATACCTTCTTCAAGAGCAAGTATTTTTTCGACGCTCAAAGAGAGCACAGGCTACATTTTACTAACTCGCGGGTTCGGACACGATTTTTTGGCAGAGACCCACCGGGTTTATTATGATCCTGATAAAGACTCTACCGATCACCTTGTGATCAGGGCAAGAAACAAAAAGTGTTGGTGCTTGTGTCCTCCGGGACGCAATCATCATGCGTCACCAAGGGGTTAACAAACAAATGTCTGAAGCAGACTGAACCATATCTGTATTTATAATATAGTACTTCTGATGTGTATTTATTTTGTCTAGGAACGCACATGGAAAATGTACACTGCAGGGCTGTAATGAAGTAATTGATGCATTGTTAATATGCATCCACAATTAAAGGAGCAGTAATTATAGAAAAGAACTGTCTGGTGATGGATAATAAAATATTACGTGTTTACTATACACACTGATTATATATATATATATATATATATATATATATATATATATATATATATATATATATATATTGATGTATATTATATATATATATATATATAATTATATACAGGAAATTTGCATTCAATCTCCTCTGGTCCAGAAGAGCAGGCATCCTTGTTTTGGTAGATGATTTGGAAGCACATTAAGATGTGTCTCTTAGCAGTGCTTGTTGGTGGTAAGACTCCTCCTGCAAAACATACAAAACCCTCCAGTGTTTGGGGACCGGAAACTCCTAATGAGATTAGTCGGTGCGCGCAGACATTACTTAGCCATGACTAAATGTGCTCTCTTCCTGCAGCCAGTGGAAAATTCAAGGGAACTTTTTCCCCCCGGCAGCATCAGGTCCTCTAACCTTATAAAAAAAAAAGTCCTCCCCTCCAAAAACAACACTAAAGGTTCTCTCTCCCCTACCTTTTTGGCTGAGGGTTTTTATTAAATGGCCAGGGCTAAAAAAGCCCTCTGAAGACTACAAAGGAAGCAGCAAGGCGCAAATACATAAACCTGAGTAGAAGGAAACCACAGAGTCTCTTTGTGTGCTCTAGTGACTCATTTTCAAGATGTTGTCTGCTGCCAGTTTCAAACCGGAAGCGCATGGCAATTAGTCTTACTGTTTCCAGACAAGCTAGACTCACACAACTTTCTTTCAGAAGAATGCACTCCCCGGCCCCTATCACAGCTCCATTTACACTGTTTGTTGAATCCTGATCTCAATCTCCACAGATTCACACAAATCCTTCATGCAGTGACAGATAAGCTTGCGTGGTGATTTGGGATGAGCAGCAGCAGCAGTGTTTGTGTGTAAGGGGGAACTTGATGGACTTAAGTCTTTTTTCAACCATAATTAATGTGACTTTGTTATCTGGGTAGCCAATTTCACATCTTCCAGTTACAGATAGTTGTGTATCTGTGACGTGAGTGAATGATATGTCCAGTGCCTCTCCGAATTGAATGGAGCTAATAAGGGCAGAGTCTGCTTTGTCTGTCATCATGACAGTGACTTGCAGACCGTTATTTATTACTGCAATTAGAATGTGCTTTTCAGTGTTTAAAAGGACCGTGCTGCCTACACAGTTTTCAAAGTGTGAATGTAGGTCATACAAATGTATTTATTTAAAAAAGTGTTTTACCAAGAAGATTACATTGACATTTCTCTTGTTTTCAAGTGATTGATGACTTGTCAGAATATTTGTAAACAAAGAGAAGAATGTATTTTTTGTTTGTGTGTACATATGTGGTCACACAGGGGGTGATGGCACAAAAGTGACACAGCAAAAAATCATTTTGAAAATAACATTTTCTTGATATGTGTGTGTGTGTGTGTGTATAGTACATATATATGTATGTGTATATGTATTATATGTAAAACAAATTAAATTAGGAAATGTTTTTTAAGCTCTGAATTCACATTTTAAAAAGTGCTTGGGTGACCCTCTCTAGTTCATAAATAACAATCTGTCAATGCCATATAATATTAGACCTTTGTATAGATGAATATTTACAAATGCAATAGCAAAACCAATTTATAACTTACAAATAATTTAAAAAAAAACCAAGGGTATGAACCCCAAAACATGCAATTTCATACACATACTGCAATTTTGTCTAACCTTTGACACTTCAGCTATTATGGACTGCATTTCCCACAGTGCTCACATCAGGACACTACATTTCACATGATGCTGAGTGTCAGAGACAGCATGTCCCATGATGCTCAGCTTAATGGTCAATCATCATGGGAAATGTAGTCTGCAACAGTTGTATTGCCAAAGGTTACCCAGCACTTCTGTTGTCCATGCAACAACTTGTAGGGTTGTTGCATCCATAATATATAATTCCTAAACACTGTATACACATTTTACATACCCAAACTCCAGGAGGATTGTAGCAAGTTTCTTACTAATTTTCTACAATGAAATTGGTAAAATCCCTTCGTATTCCATGCTGACAGTCTGCAAAGCTTTCTGTTGTAATGAGATCCTGGTTTTTTTTTCTTTCTTTTCTTTTTTTCAGTGTGTGTGTGTGTGTGTATGTGTGTGTGTGTGTGTGAGCAGGAAGTTGGAGCAGTCAGACAGAGAGCCGGCTCACTTCCTCTGCTGCATTATTCCCCAGGCAGTTTGCAGTCTGTGTAAACAGGGTTTTCCTCCCTCTCCTTTCTCTGGCTGCTGATGTTCAGCATGGTTGTAATATAAGACACACACACACATATAGTAAAATGATTAACCCCTTCAGAATGAATGTGCATGCCACCATGCCAATCTGGTTTTTAAAGACCCTATGTCAGCATGCAATACTGGTTATATACCAACCACATCTCTTTTGAGTCTTGCTGCTACTAAACGAGTAGGCATTCCATGTCATTAAGTACTATTCCTTATACTTACCATCTTGAAGAGTATCTGTGTGTAATGTACATACACAAACTTAGAGCATTGCATTAGTGAGGAGATGCTCTCAAATGGTTAACGTATTTTGACATTCATTTTCTATTTTTATTTGTATTTTTGCTTCTCTTTAATTTTACTGATTAGATTTCACCAACTAGGAACAGTGTGACAGAATACTGAATTATTGCAATTTTTTTTTAAATATGTCCTTAGGTTAATTTTACATTTTTACGATTACTTTTCTTTTTTTTTTTTTTGTATACATTAATATGTACTATGCCGCACATCATTATAACAATGGAATGAATTCCAGGGCTCCTTTATTCTGTTTAATAAATATCTTAATCTGGTGTTCAATTATCTGGATTTTTTTCTAATTTAAAGGTGAATTCATATTTTCACCAAGGAAGCGAAATTAGTGTAATCTTTTGGTGTATTATCAATACATAATACTAACAGTAAAACAATCATTCGACTTTATTGTATTTTTTTTTTCTCATGATATCAAGTAAGTTTGTTTTGCTAGTTAGTGTCAATTTGATGATTTGAGCAAAGCATATTCACACAGTACACAGCGTAATAGGAAACTGAATTAAAAGAGTAATCAAAACAATTAACACTAACAAATTAGCCTTGTTTAGCTGACTTACTCTTCAAGTGATGTTTCTATCATGTTTAGTTTAACATATATCACTGATATAGTGGGTTAGAAACAAAGCACTAGGACACTAATTAACATACTTGCCCTTATAGGTCTGTTAGACTGGCAGTCTTAAAGGGACTGTCTACTGTCTAGTGCCCAAAATTCATCTTCCAAATATTAATGCACATTAATGTGCTTTCAAAGTACTTTAAAATGCATGTGTTACATTTTGCATTGCTTAAAATGTAAAATACTTACAGCTAGAAGAAATTGTGAAATTACAGGAGTTTGCAAGAAACAAGGACTGCCCACACTAGATGAGCAAAAGTAATTTCCTTTTTTTTTTTTTTGCTGCAGGAACCAATGAGAATAATGCCATTCAAATGAATGGAATATCCAGTCTCTCTAGTGATATCATTGGACAATGTGTTGCACTGTTAAGAGATCCTACTGTGTAGAAGAGCAAGGTCACTCATAGGCCACTCAATTTGAGGACAGGAAGTGACTAAATGAAACAAAACTTTATATCCTCAGTGTCTATAGAATCAGTGCTGCCGCACCTGCAGTAAACATGCTGAGTAATCCCTGGGGAGGGCTTGTGTCAATTATTAAAAATGTGATTTATACAGAATGCCTGCATCAAATCACACAGGGATAAGAGCCTGTGCACTATACAAGCAGTGATCTCCATCTTGCACCAAAGTGTGTTTGGGGACTAGACTGTCCCTTTAATAGGAGCATTATTGAAGACTTGTCTGTGCATCACAAGACACATTTTTCCATTTTTAAGGAAGGATAAAAGATGCCCACTGCAAGTTAGTAGGAAGTAGTTGCTCCATGTAGGCAGGGCCGGCGCCACCATAAGGCGGCTAAGGCAGCCGCCTTAGGGTGCAGCGGCGGGGGGCGCCAGGGGGGAGAACGAAAAAAAGAAAAATGCCGGTAGAGACACTGGCTGGGAGATGATCTCCCCTCACCAGCCTTCTACACGGCTGGAGTGGAGGACCCTGGGAGGGGGCGGATCTCGCCGTGTGCAATGTCCATCCCCTCCCCATGAAGCTCAGAGCTCATGCTGCTCGGCTCCCTGTGAAGCAGATGCCGCTCTGACCTGCGCCAACCATAAGATGTCTTATCAGTTTCCCCTCTTTTCCTGCTTGCAATAATCAGCTATCAAGTGGTAAATATTCTCATGGATTGGTTTGCTTGGTCATGTGGCATCCCTAGCATTGTGAGCTGTCTGAGGACGAAGAATTAAAGCAACTATGGTAACGGGTCTTAAGGGCGCCAGAAAAAATAATGCAAATCCAGTTTTTCTGTGTGAAGTGTTAATACCGTATTTGCTCGATTATAAGACGACCCTGATTATAAGACGACCCCCCAAACTTTGGATATTCCTTTAGGAAAAAAACTAAAAGCCTGAATATAAGTCTACCCTATAGGAAAAAAGTTAAACTTGTATATATTCACATGTAAATTGCTTTTTTAATAAAATATTATATACAAAAATGCATTTCTTGTGTTTATTTCTTTTTATGTGCCAATGCTGCCTCTCTCTTTCCCTTGCCCCCAGCTTTGTCTCACTCCCCACTCCCCCCTCACCTGTCTCTTCCCCCCCCCCACATGTTTCTCTCTGCCCCCTTCCTCTGTCTCTCCCCCCCCCCTTCCTGCTCTGTCCCCCCTGTCTCTCTGCCCCCCTCCCTCACTCCCTCCCCCTGTCTCTCTGCCCCCCTCCCTCCCCCTGTCTCTCTGCCCCCCCCCCCCCTTACCTGTACCTCAATCCCTGGTGGCTAGTGGGGGCAGCCGGGGGATGTCTGCACGATACTTGCAGACATCCTCCATGCTGCCCGACACGGCAGTCTATTATGACGGACAGCTGTCCGTCATAATAGTCTGCCGTGTCGGGCAGCATGGAGGATGTCTGCACGTATCTTGCAGACAACCCCCAGCTGCCCGATTTACCCTGGTGGCTAGTGGGGCAGCAGAGGAAGTCTGCGCGATGAGCGCAGACCTCCCCTGCTGCCGCCCGGCACGCTCGCCGGGACTTCTGTGACGAAAGCGGAAGTACCCGGCTTCTTCACAGATGCCCCGGCGGTCGTGCCAGGCGGAAGCAGGGGAGTCTGCGCTCGTTGCGCAGACATCCCCTGCTGCTAGAGAGGGGGATCCAGGTCCCCTGCAGCTCTGCTGGGGACCTGGATCCATGTCTTATAATCTGACCTCAATTTGAGGTCAGATTATAAGAGACCTCGATTATAAGACGAGGGGGATTTTTCAGAGCATTTGCTCTGAAAAAAACCTCGTCTTATAATCGAGCAAATACGGTAATAACATGAATGCACTCCTAATGGTTAAAATGTCATGACATCGTGACATTCAGGTGGATCATACAATCCAGTATTTACACTAGAAAGGAGTCTTAACAAGTAGCATGTGCAAAATATACATTGCGTTATCACAGTTCTGAGAAAGACATGTTATGAGACATACGTGTTTTAAATAAGTCTCCGTTTATGACCTCACTTTATTGCACCATGTGCTAATAAGTTTCCATCATAGCTAGGTGAGGCAGAAATTTCAGGTTCATATAAATGATTGGCTTTTAGCTCTGCAGCATCCATTGCTTATACTGTGAATGTAGAGAATATAAAACGATGGAAAAGTATTTATAAATTGCTCAGGGGACCGCGCTTGTAAGGCCTCAGTGTCAGTGCTGCAATGCATGGTAACGCTATCAATCAAACTGGCTGCGCTACTGCGCATGAGCTGTGTGCTTTTTATGATAACTCAGATAGCGGAGAATTATATCAGACCTGATTCCTGCACAAAGTGTGACTGTTAGCAGTCATGCATTAACAGAATTGCAAACAAATGCATAAAATAAGAGGGAAATGTGTTTTAACCCCTAAGTGACATTACTTTTTTGGCTTGTCCGACGCTTGGTAAAATGGGCTGTTTTAACATTTCTGAGGTGTTTGTGTTTTGCTGTAATTTATTTCTGTCTCATTTAGTGTACCCGCACAAACTATATATCGTTTCTATCGTTATAAGAAGGGCTTTCTTTTGATACCATTATTTTGATAATAGCATATAATTTGATGTAAAAAAAATAATAAAATATGGCAAAAAAAATGTAGAATTTTTTTTTGTATGACTTTTATTTGAAAAATCGTATACTCATGTACAAGAGACAACAAAAAAACACTGCTAAATAGTTTCTAATATATGTCCTGAGTTCAGAAATAGCCCATGTTTTATGTTTTTGTGCTTTTTTGTTCATGGTAAAGGGCCAGAACTATAAGTAGTGCAAAGCTATTTTAAAATCCTTTTTTTCAAAATTAGCGATAGTGACATTGTAACACTGATTTCTGTACTAAATCCATGAATGACCCCCAACATGTACATATTTTTGAAAACTAGACCACTCAGGGCATTTAACTTGGGGTATTTTGACACATTTCATGTAGCCATTTTACCACCAATCTTTGCCAAAGTTTGCAGCAAAAAATCTTTTTTTTTTAATTTTTCACATAGATTGCAATTTAGGTAAACATTACCTTAAAATGTGAAGGGGTATTTCCAAATAACACCTCAATATGTGTTCAGCAACATCTCCTGAGTACAGGGATACCACCCATGCATAGGTTTATTGGTTTGTTGTGGGGCTAAAAGGCCACATTTAGGGAGTGTGCATTTTGGTTTTCCAACTTGGAATTCTGACATGCAGAAAACTTGCGCCCATGTCCCATTTGGGACATTTTTGAAGCCAAAAAGTGTATTCTACCCCACAAAACCATATATTTTTGAAAACTAGACACCCTAGGGTATTTCAAATGGTAGTATTTTAACACTTTCCATGCACTGATTATATTCCCAGCCTATGTCAATGTTTTGGGTAGTAATTTTTTTTCATATACATTGTACTTTGGGCATGAATTCACAGATCCTGTTATATGTCAGTGCCAAACAACACCTCAATATGTGTTCAGCAACATCTCCTGAGTACAGGGATACCACCCATGTATAGGTTGGTTAGGTTATTTGGGGGTTAAAAGGCCACATTTGAGAGGTGCGCTTTTTGGTTTTTCAACTTGGAATTCTGACGTGCAGAAAACCTGCGCCCATGTCCCATTTGGGACATTTTTTAAGCCAACAAGTGTATTCTACCCCACAAAGCCATATATTTTTGAAAACTAGACACCCTAGGGTATTTCAAATGGTAGTATTTTAACACTTTCCATGCACTAATTCTACCACCAGCCTATGTCAATGTTATGGATAGTAATTTTTTTTCACATTCATTGTACTTCGGGCATGAATTCACAGATCCTATTATGTGTCAGTGCCAAACAACACCTCAATATGTGTTCAGCAACATCTCCTGAGTACAGGGATACCACCCGTGTGTAGGTTAGTTAGATTATTTGGGGGTTAAAAGGCCACATTTGAGAGGAGCGCTTTTTGGTTTTTCAACTTGGAATTCTGAAATGCAGAAAACCTGCGCCCATGTTCCATTTGGGACATTTGTGAAGCCAGAATGTGTATTTTACCCCACAAAACCATACATTTTAGCAAACTAGACACGCTAGGGTATTTCAAATGATAGTATTTTAACACTTTCCATGCACTAATTCTACCACCAGCCTTTGTCAAATTTTAGGTTAGTAATTTTTTAATGTTTTGTTTCCACATACATTGTACTTCAAGCATGAATTCACAGATCCTGTTATGTGTCAGTGAAAACAACACCCTAAAATGTGTTCAGCAACATCTACTGAGTACAGGGATACCACCCATGCATAGGTTTGTTGGGTTGTTTGGGGGTTAAAAGGCCACGTTTAGGAGGGGGTGCATTTCCAACTTGGAATTTTGACATGTAGTCAGCCTGCGCCCATGTTCCATTTGGGACACTTTTGAAGCCTGTCAAAGTATTTTACCCCATCAAACCATATATTTTGGAAAACTAGACATCCTAGGGTATTTAAAATTGTGGTATTTTAACACTTTCCAAGTGCTAATTCTACCACCAACCTATGTCAAAGGGTTGGGATGTCATTTTTTCCCCACACACATTGTACTTCAAGCATGAATTCACAGATCCTGTTATGTGTCAGTGAAAACAACACCTCAATATGTGTTCAGCAACATCTCCTGAGTACAGGGATACCCCCCTTGCATAGGTTTGTTGGTTTGTTTTGGGGCTAAAAAGCCACATTTAGGGGATGCGCAATTCCAACCTGGAATTTTGACATGTAGTCAGCCTGCGCCCATGTTCCATTTGGAACATTTTTGAAGCCGTCCAATGAATTTTACCCCATCAAACCATATATTTTTGGAAAATAGACATCCTAAGGTATTTCAAATGGTGGTATTTTAATACTGTATATGTACTAATTCTACCACCAGCCTTTGTAAAAGTTTGTGGTAGTTCTTTTTTGGGAGTTTTTTTTCCACATGCATTGTACTTCAGGCATGAATTCACAGATTCTGGTATATGTCACTGCCAAACAACAACCCGATATGTGTTCAGCAACATCTCCCGAGTACAGGGATAGCACCCATGCATAGGTTTGTTTTTTGGCTAGAAGGCAACATTTGTGAGATGCGCATCTCAAAATTCCAACTTGGAATTTTGACATGTAGTCAACCTGCGTCCGTGTCCTATATGGGATATATCTTTGAAGCCAGCCAATGTAATTTACCCCCACCAAACCATATAATTTTTAACGGTAGACACCCATCACTCCTTGTGGCAAGGGCTCAGCAGCCACCGATACATCACTAGATGATGTATCAGAAAGCTGACCAGGGTCAAAATCGAACCCTGAGTCCGCGGCCTCAGAATCAGTGCGTCAGCAGTGATCTCGAGCAAAGAAGGGGTTAATAGCTCTTAGAAGAGCCTATCTAGTACTGTAATACATTACAGTACAAAGTAATGAATCCATAAAACAGTGCAGACAGCAAAACATATTGTTGCTGTGCAAGATTACTGCTTATACAGTAATGAATGGCAGGGAAGGGGTTAATGCACAGTGAAAGACTTTCATAAAACCTGCCAATTTTATAAAATGTTATTTTATATCACTAATACTGATCTGTCTCTTTCCGTCTCAAAAATGTAAGTGAGGAGAGGGAGGCAGATCAATATTTGTGAATATTGATCCGACCAATTTTGATCTGACCAGGGCGAATGGTGAGCTTAATTGAGAAATCACCAAACCGTCTTTGCCACTAATTCGCTGTTACTGATCGCTATGCGCTCAGACAGCTTAAAAAAAAAAAATCTCAAATACTTTTACTTTACATGTAATCCCCTAGCGGGTATGTGTAAAAAAAAAAATTAAAAAAAATATGCAGACAGATAAAAATTGCTTTGGCGTCAATATCATTGAGTAAGCAGTGATCGACGGCAAAGAAGGGGTTAATAACTCTTAGAAGAGCCTTTGTAGTACTGTAATAAATTACAGTACAAAAAATATTAACCCCTAAAAAAAGGCACAAACCGCAAAAATAAATGCGCTAGGTCCGTCCTGTGTCACTAACACCTCGGCACACAGGACGGACCTAGTCCGTCCTGTGTCGCCAAGGGGTTAAATGTGTCTGTGGTGCTCATTGTGGAACATTTACTGATGGTCTATGGACCTTCACAAACCTTGCCATGGACACTCCTGCTTATCACCGCCTATGGCTTGAGATGCACATTTGCCATTGAAAAGTAGTTAATGTGCATATCAAGGAGATTCCACAAATACCGTAGTATCCAAACTTTGGATATTCCTTTAGGAAAAAAACTAAAAGCCTGAATATAAGACTACCCTATAGGAAAAAAGTTAAACTTGTATATATTCACATGTAAATTGCTTTTTTAATAAAAAATGATGATATCAAAAAATGTATTTCTAGTTTTTATTTCTTTTTATGTGCCAATGCTGCCTTTCTCTTTCCCTTGCCCCCATTTTTCTCTCTCTCCCCCTCCCCTTGCCTGTCTCTTAACCCCCTCACTCCCCTTGTCTCTGTCTCTTAACCCCTTCCCTCCCCTTGTCTCTGTCTCTTAACCCCTTCCCTCCCCTTGTCTGTCTCTTAACCCCTTCCCTCCCCTTGTCTCTGTCTCTTAACCCCTTCCCTCCCCTTGTCTGTCTCTTAACCCCTTCCCTCCCCTTGTCTCTGTCTCTTAACCCCCTCCCTCCCCTTGACTCTGTCTCTGCCCCCCTCCCTCCCCCCTGTCTCTCTGTCCCCCCTGTCTCTCTGTCCCCCTCCCTCCCTCCCCCGTCTCTCTGCCCCCCCTCCCTCCCTTCCCCTTACCTTGATCCCTGGTGGCTAGTGGGGGCAGCCGGGGGATGTCTGCACGATACTTGCAGACATCCTCCATGCTGCCCGACACGGCAGTCTATTATGACGGACAGCTGTCCGTCATAATAGTCTGCCGTGTCGGGCAGCATGGAGGATATCTGCACGTATCGTGCAGACATCCCCCAGCTGCCCGATTCTCCCTGGTGCCTAGTGGGGCAGCAGAGGATGTCTGCGCGATGAGCGCAGACCTCCCCTGCTGCCGCCCGGCACGCTCGCCGGGACTTCTGTGACGAAAGCGGAAGTACCCGGCTTCTTCACAGAAGCCCGGGCGGTCGTGCCGGGCGGAAGCAGGGGAGTCTGCGCTCGTTGCGCAGACATCCCCTGCTGTTAGAGAGGGGGATCCAGGTCCCCTGCAGCTCTGCTGGGGACCTGGATCCATGTCTTATAATCTGACCTCAATTTGAGGTCAGATTATAAGAGACCTCGATTATAAGATTAGCATTTGCTCTGAAAAAAACCTCGTCTTATAATCGAGCAAATACGGTACATTTAAGCACATTTTTCTCTTAATGGTGGAGAGAACAGAGATGGGGGTAGGAGGGGGAGAGAACAGAGGAGGGGGTGAGAACAGATGAGGGGGAGGGAAAGAGATATGGGGAAGGAGAGATAGATATGGGGTTAGGGGGAGAATGAGAATAGATAAGGGATATGGGGAGGGGGAGAGTCATGGGATGGGGAGGGGGGGCACCAAAAAGCACTTTCGCCTGTATAGCAAAAAATCCTTCCACCGGCCCTGCATGTAGCCGAGCAAAGAGTAGCTTCTTTCCCTGTAAATGACCAATCAGAGAGAAAAGGCTCTTACTGTCTAGTGACCAAAATTCATCTTCCAAATATTAATGCATATTAATGTGCTTTCAAAGTACTTTAAAATGCATGTCTTACATTTTGAATTGCTTAAAATATAAAGTACTGTATTTGCTCGAATATAAGACAAGGTTTTTTTTCAGAGCAAATGCTCTTGTCTTATATTCAAGGTAATTTTATAATCTGACCTCAAATCGAGGTCAGATTATAAGACTGGGATCCAGGTCCCCCGCAGAGCTGCAGGGGACCTGGATCCCCCTCGCTAAATGCCGGTGGATGTCTGTGAGATTCGCGCAAAATTTTTGGGCAAATTTTCTGGGGTATATTAAATGGCAAATAACACTGGCATATTAGTGAGCAAATTGGCTGGGGAATATTAAATGGTAGAATAACACTGGCATTTTATTGGGCAAATTGGCTGGGGAATATTAATGGCAAATAATACTGGCATTTTATTGGTCAAATTGTCAGGGGCATATTAAATGGCAAATACTGGCATATTTTTGGTCAAATTGGCAGGGGCAGATTAAACGGCAAATAATACTGGCATATTATTGGGCAAATTGACTGGGGCATATTAATGGCAAATAATACTGGCATATTATTGGGCAAATTGGCTGGGGAATATTAATGGCAAATAATATTGTTAATGTGTATGTAATGGGATGATGGAGGCATGTAAATGGGATGATAGGGCATGTCCTTGGTGTGCAACGTGGGTTATGGGTCATGTTGTGGGTGTGCATCGTGGGTAGGGGGGGGGGGTGCCCAAATTTTGTCTGCCTAGGGCAGAACAGAAGCAAGATACACCACTGTCTACAGGAATTTATTTGAATACAGTGCCATTTTTCAAATTCGGGGTCAAAATTAAATATTCTCTGGTAATTTAATCCAGTCTCTGGTTTGAGTCTTTTACCATTCTTCACTTTACCAAGACTCTCTATTCCATTGTCTCTCTCTAAATGTAGCACGTCATAGTTTTGCATAATTATGGGCTTGATTTCAAACTGTCAGCAATGAAGAATAACGTGGCCGTTTGATCGGAGACATGGCTATGTAAGAGCTGACAGTTCAGTGCTGAACTGTCAGCTCTTACAAATGTAAAAGTAAAAAGAAAATAACCCCCCCCTAATAAATGATTTCCCCCCCAAACCCCAATACCAAAATTAACCCCAAAACCCCAATACTAAAATTAACCCCAAAACCCAATACTAAAATTAACCCCAAAACCCCAATACTAAAATTAACCCCCGAACCCTAATACTAACCCGACCCCTAATACTAACCCCCTAAACCCTAATACTAACCCCCGAACCCTAATACTAACCCCCTAAACCCTAATACTAACCCCCGAACCCTAATACTAACCCCCTACACCCTAATGCTAACTCCCGAACCCTAATACTAACCCCCGAACCCTAATACTAACCCCCTACACCCTAATGCTAACTCCCGAACCCTAATACTAAAATTAACCCCCTAAACCCTAATACTAAAATTAACCCCAAACGCTAAAAACGAATTCTAACCCCCTAAACCCTAATTCTAACCACCCTTACTAAAATAAACTAAAATAGATAAAATACTAAAATAAACTTACCTTTAGTGATGAAATGTCCCCCAATGAAATCTCCTGCGACGAGCTGTCGTGTGGTGAAGAGAAGGCGGTGAAGCGGCTGTGCAGATGAAGTGTCCCATCCCCGACGTGTGAGGGTATAACACTCATCAGACGCAAATGATTTATATAATAAAAGCCAATAGCAAATCCTACAGTTGTTAGGAGTTTGCTTTATACATAGGTGTACACGGGGATAGTAAAAGTGTACCTTCTTCATGGATAACCTCCATTTTGTTATAAAAAAAAACCCTCAGTGAATGAAATGTAAATGCCAGGTACGTCATGCAAAAACACGCAGTTTGTGACAATTGACGTGCCTGGAATGTCATGATGTAAATCCCGCACAGGCAGCAGTCGATGTCTATGCTTTGACAGTGTAGCTATGATGACTCGAAAAATTTGCCCCCACAGGACACCACAATCAACCCACATTTGATAGCAAGCAACATATTGGAGAGGAGCGTGCTCCTCCAATATGGCACTGTCCACTATCCAACAAGTGCGACGGAAGTGATCAGAAATCACTTGGGTCTCTCTGTTGCATGACTAGAGGCAGTCAGCAACATTACATCCAAGAAAAAGAAGTAAAAATACTAACCCTATATCTATTAACCCTAGATCTAGAGTTAGGTTTAGGGTTAGAGTTCCATTTAGGGTTGCAGATGAGTTACTGCTAGAATTAGGTTTAGTGCCAGGGTTAGATTTAGGGTTAGGGTTGGAGTCAAAAAGTCACTGTACGAGAAAATGGTTAGGTTACAAAAAAACAGTACTTTTGGGTACTGCCCTATAACTTGCAAAAAACAACAGACTAAACTCAGGACAAATATTAGAAACTACCTTATTTGCTCGAATATATGATGACCCTGATTGTAAGACGACCCCCCCCAAACCAAACTTTGGATATTCCTTTAGGAAAAAAACTAAAAGCCTGAATATCAGACTATCCTATAGGAAAAAAGTTTAACTTTATATATTCACATGTAAATTGCTTTTTCATATTTAATAAAAACTTATGATATAAAAAAAAATGCATTTCTTGTTTTTATTTACCTTTATGTGCCAATGCTGCCGTTACCCCCCAGACTTACCCAATAGTCCCCCCAACGGTGTCTGTCTCTCTCCCCCACCCTCCCTCCCCCAAACGTTCTCTGTCTCCCCCCTTCCTGTATCCCCCCAATGTTGTCTGTCTCTGTCTCCCCCCTCCCTCCCCCCCAATGTTGCCTCCCTGGAGGCTAGTGGGTGCAGCTGTAGGATGTCTGCACGATATGTGCAGACATCCTCCATGCTGCCCGACACTTCCATCTATTATGACGAACAGCCGGTCTGTCATAATAGATGAAAGTGTCGGGCAGCATGGAGGATGTCTGCACTATCGTACAGACATCCCCCGGCTGCCCAAATCTCACTGGTGGCTAGTGGAGGCAGCCGGAGGATGTCTGCACGATATGTGCAGACATCCTCCGCTGCTGCCCGACACTTCCGCCGGGACTTTTATGAAGGTCCCGGCTTCATCATAGAAGTCCTAACAGACGTGCAATGAGCGCAGACAACCACCGGCGGTTACCACCGGCGGTTAACGAGGGGGATCCAGGTCCCCTGCAGCACTGCAGGGGACCTGGATCCCAGTCTTATAGTCTGACCTCGATTTGAGGTCAGACTATAAGACGACCTCGAATATAAGACGATGGGTCTTTTTCAGAGCATTTGCTCTGAAAAAAACCTCGTCTTATTTTCGAGCAAATAAGGTATTTAGACCGGGTCTTTTTTACCATTTGTAAATGCATTTTTTTGCATTTTTCATATTTTGTGATTAAAATAATTATATCTTACGAAATACCTTTTATGGTGATAAAAGCAATATATAATATGTGTGGATTTATTAAATGAAAAATAGTAAAATTACAGTTAAACACAAACTCCATAATTGTCCAGAATGACCAAAAATGTCCCAAATGGATGGTCCATAAGGGGTTAATGGTTATACATGCATGTGCTTTATGCAGATTTTAGCAACTTAATATATGATTGGCAACAAAACAATAAATATATCACAGTGAATTCTTGCTTTTTAATGAATAAAGGAAATGTTCTAAATCATCTCATTGCTGTAGTCAGATTCAGGTTATTTAAGCAATTGTATTAACTATCCACTAATTATATATATGTATTCAGTAATAGATGAAAATATATTCATATAATGTTCAATAATCAGTATTTTGTTTTTCTAACTATAATTCCACAATATTTCCACAGTACTCTGGAGACTAGGTGGAGTACTAGCTTAAAGAGTGTACAGAATTGTTTCCTTATTTCTTGCTGGGTTGTTAGTTATCAAAGTGTTTTAAACAATATTATAAAATGACACTGAAAAAAGGAATATAATGTAAATTACATATAAACCATGATGGGAAAATATGGAAAGTAAGAAACACAATGTTCAAGAAATGCAGAAAAATAGCCCAAACATTTCAGAGAACATTTAATAACTATGAAATACACTCACAATAGTTTCACAGTATTGTACTAATGAAAAATGGAATACTTTATATGTACCAAAAAGCAGAAGGGAAAACATATAAGCATTAGTGGAAGTACAGTCAAAGGATTATGGGAAACAAAGCACCTGGAGAAGCTGATTCAATACAAACCAATGTAACCGGTTGTTTATGCCAGTGATATTTTAAGTAGCTCTGTCATCAGACATTTTCTTTTCTCCATGATACATTACTTTAATTAAGTAATTTAATTAATACCTAGTGATGATTGTTTGTAAAAATTGATGAGCAGGTTATTTTTAACAATAACTGAATAAACAAATGAATAAGCTCAGTCTTTAAAAAATCCTTCAAAACTCACCTCTTTAAGGAAGCTTGCTACTCATCCTACAATTAATTACCATGAAGCTCCCACTTTTCCCAGATACTGGATTGTAACAGCAAGGCTCACACCTATGCAGCATTGTGCTGAGTGCACATGGAGAATACAGAGCTCCAGAATGTAAGGTACATATCAAAGGAAAGTCAGTGTTGCAATTAAAGATTTCAACAAACTTGTGCTTCCATTTCCTTTGGGCACAGTGTTGCATATTGCATAATTTCTCCCCTCTAGCACTGAAACATTGGGAGCATGTAGCTAATCTATGATGTTCCAGTTTATCAGTGACTGCTGCTATATACAGTAACTGTCTCTACTGTTGAAAATTGTCCCCACTCCACATGCACTGAAAAATGCAAGTCCTCTAATATAGCTTTGTTTGTTAATAATAATAACCATATTGTTTTTTTTTTTTTTTGTTTTGTTTTTTTTTCACTTAAAAAACATAAATTGCTTATAATTACAGGACGGTGACATATACACCCTTACATATTATCCATTGTTGTTCCACAAATTACCTCTAAATAAACTATCAAGTTGTTGACTTGTTTTACGTATTTGAGTATCATGCGTTAGATACATACATATAGACATATAAACATATAGACATATAAACATATAAACTTGAGTCCAATTGATAGATTGCTATTTTTCAGAGTATCTGTGGAAATCAGTCAGAGCATCATTGTCCCAAATATGAGCTATATAAAAGAAAAACATTTATGACGGTTTAACAAGGTATCATAACCTCTAAGTAAGCAATTCAATTCTTAAAACACTAGAAATAATTGAATACTAGCTATTATTTACATTCAATAATAAAAAAAGAGATAGCGTAGAATGGAGAAGATAAAGAATAAATAAATAGAGAAGAATAAGGGGAGAGAGAGAGCCCAGGCAAACATGTTTGGCTAATCTACTGGTTTATGAGATCGATTCAAAATATAGGGACCAAAGTCGTGCCACTTCTTCGTACATCTGTAATTTCCCCACATTGTAACAGTGGAGCCTTTCCATTTGTATATTAACATTTATTAAGTTGATCAACTCTTGGAAGGTTGGGGTTATTGTTGCTTTCCAATTTCTGGCAATTAGGTTTTTAACTGCTATTAAAATGTGGCCTATAATTATCCGATAGGACGTGTTTACTTTACTTGGAAAAATGTGTAAAAGGGCTAGTTCTGGGGATTGTGTCAGGTTTAGGGTAGTTATATTGTGTATTATGTCGAAAGCATATTTCCATAACTTTGTAATATGTGGGCATGTCCACCAGATATGAATCATAGATCCGACTCCGTTGCAAGCCCTCCAACATTGATTTGATAAGTTTGGATACATTTTTACTAATTTGCTGGGAACAAGATACCACCTATACAATACTTTCCTAGCCAGTTACCTTTGGAAAGGTGAATGTTTGGTGCCATTGTGTAGGTGTGAGCTTTTTACCCAAGTCTTTTTCCCAAGCATTGACATAAGGAAGGTTTGAGTAAAGAGTTGGCTGCACCGATGCTTAATAACACATGGATAAAGTCTTTTTAGCTTTGGAAATTTCAAGACACGATGTTGTGATTTTATGAGGGGTATACTCTGCATTTGTTACTGCATTTGGATGTTGTTGCAAGGTATGTCGTATTCGTAAGTATTTGTAAAAATCAGCCTTCGGGATGTGATATTGTAGCTGGAGATTTTCAAATGTTTTTAGTAGGGGTAGGTCGTATAGATCTTTCAGCTTGGTGATCCCCGCTTTTTGCCAGGAGCTCAATTCAATATTTGGGATGTACAATTCCAGTGTCCTAATAGGTGTCGCTAGTGTAAATTTATGTAGTTCTCCAATAAATGAAGCATGGTGTGACCATATATTAAATGACGTATTTACACTATTGAATAGCACTTCGGAGTTTGTAGTTTTCTTTCTTGTTTTCCACAGCATTTCACAAACTCTATATGGAGACATAAGTGCGTCTTCAATATCTACCCATGCTATCATCCCTGGGCTGGCATGATGTAGTAGAGTTTATGCCATTCTAGTTGCATAATAGTATTTGTTAATTGAAGGAATACCTAAGCCCCCTTGTGTGAAAGGAAGCATTAACCATTTATTGGCGATTCTAGTTGGTTTATGTCCATGAATAAATTGTAATATGGTTGTCTGGACTTCTGAGAAAAAGACTAGGGGGACATGTATTGGTAACGTCCTAAACAAGTATAAGAATTTGGGTAGGATCGTCATTTTAATGACTGCTATCCGTCCTAGCCATGTAAGAAACAGCTTTGACCAGGTGCCCAGATCTTGTTTGATAGCTTTCCATAATTGGTTTACGTTAAATTCTAAGAGGTCCTGTGGATGCTTCGTTAATTCGGTCCCGAGGTACGAGACATATTTTACTCTCCAATCAAATGTATATTTTAATCTTAGGGTATTCAATAACTCAAGAGGTAACCCCATTGTTAAGGCTTGTGTTTTTGATTTGTTTATTTTATGATACGATATAGAGCTAAATTCCTTTAATAAATGTTGTAGGTGAATAAGTGATTGCTCCGGTTGAGATAAAGCGATCAGAATATCATCGGCAAAAAGAGACAATTTCGACTCCTGATGCAGAGCGAAAATAATTCACTTGATATCAGGATGGGCTCTAATGGCGGCAGGGCCGATCCTAGGGTCACGGGCGCCTGGGTGCAGGTTTTCCTTTGGCGCCCAAGGGTGGGCATGGCTATATTATAAACTCCTCCCCTTTAGACATTTCTGTTCCAGGCATGCCCATTTCAATATTGGGGAGAGGGGGAGGGAGAAAACTTTATTTTAATGTAAAGGACCAACGTTTATTTTAAATAAAGATATATATTTTGCCATAATACTGTGTAGTGGTTTTATTTATTTCTATGATGCTCAGCCAGCAACATGGGAGACTTTTTGCTGGCTAGCAGAATGAGTTTTAACTACTGTTCCCATGATGCCAACCAGCCAAAGTCTCTCATTAGTCTGGCTTTGCATCATTTGAAAAGAAGTACACAAAGAGTGATAAATAATATTCCACCAAGTCACTCACGTGTCTCTCTCTCTCCCCCCATACCCTCATGTCTGTCTGTCTCTCCCCGTACCCTCGTGTCTGTCTCTCTCTCCCCGTACCCTCATGTCTGTCTCTCTCTCCCCGTACCCTCATGTCTGTCTCTCTCTCCCCATTCCCTCATGTCTGTCTCTCTCTCCACTCATGCTCCATGTCTTTCTCTCTCTCCATTCATGCTCCATATCTGTCTCTCTCTCTCCACTCATACTCCATGTCTGTCTGTCTCCCACTCTGCACTCATTCCCCATGTCTGTCTCTCACTCTGCACTCATTCCACATGTCTGTCTCTCACTCTGCACTCATTCCACATGTCTGTCTCTCACTCTGCACTCATTCCCCATGCCTGTCTCTCACTCTCCACTCATTGCCCATGTCTGTCTCTCTCTCCACTCATACCCCATGTTTGTCTCTCTCCACTCATACCCCATGTCTGTCTGTCACACCCCATATCTTTCTCCTACACCTCCTACCTACCATGTATTTGTCTCTTCCCATGTCCCTTTCCATGCCCACTACTGGCCTCATCTCAGAACTCAATTAGCACTGCCTTGATCTCCCTGCACATAGTGATGACTGAAGTCATCACTGTGCACGGAAAGAGCAGAAAGCGCTGACTGAGGTCTAAGGGGAAACATGGCGCCGATCTGCAGAGCTGGCTCTGACAGGCAGCAAAGCAGCACATGGGCAGCCCATTTGCAAAGGTGTACTTAGGGTACACTTTTCCATTAACATAAGCAACAGCCAGTTTGCCTATTAAAAATGCTACAGTTTGCCCAATAAAAATGCCAGTTTGTCCATTAAAATACACCAGTTTCCCAAGTAATATACCAATTATTTAGCCCATTAATATGCTACAGCCAGTTTGTCCATTAATATACAATAGCCAATTTGCCCACTGTTATGTCACAGACAGTTTTCCCATTTATATACCAATGTTAGTTTGCCAATTAATAGGCTACAGCCAATATGCCACAGTTAGTTTACCCAATAAAAGCATATCCTCTCCTGCCTTCCCCAGTACTCACCTTGCTGCTGCTCTCGCGTCCCCCGGCCGTCTCCTCCGTACACGCTCAGTGCAGGAGGCGGGAAATAGACGCCAGCTGGTAGGGGGCTGGTGCCCTCCATGTGATAAATTGATTAGCGCAGTGAGGGCTCCGGGCAAGAACACACTTACACACAGCCACACATAAATACACACAGTCATACATAAATACACACGGTCATACATAAATACACACAGTCACACATAAATACACACAGTCACACAAACACAGTTACACACTTAGTCACCCTCACAGACATACATTTACACAGAAACCCTTATACACACTGTCACACATACATAAATACACACAGTCATACATAAATACACACAGTCACACATAAATACAGACTGTCACACATAAATATACAGTCACATATAAATACACACAGTCATACATAAATACACACAGTCACACAAACACAGTTATACACTTAGTCACCCTCACAGACATACATTTACACAGACACCCTTATACACACTGTCACACATACATAAATACACACACAGCCACCTTTACACACTTAGGCACAGGATAAACTTGCACAGACACTCATGTACACACACTTACACAGACAGTAATACACACATAGTTATACACATTGACACACACATACACACTTATTCACATTCACACACACTTACACAGACAGTAACACACACAGTTATACACATTGACACACACATACAGACTTATACACGTACACACACACTTACACAAACAGTAACACACACATAGTTATGCACATTGACACACACATACACAGACAGTAACACACACATAGTTATACATATTGACACACACATACACAGACAGTAACACACACATAGTTATACACATTGACACACACATACACACTTATACACATACACACACACTTACACAGACAGTAATACACGCTTAGTTATACATATTGACACACACATACACAGACAGTAACACACACATAGTTATACACATTGACACACACATACACACTTATACACATACACAAACACAGACAGTAACACACACATAGTTATACACCTTGACACACACATACACACTTATACACATACACACACACTTACACAGACAGTAATACACGCTTAGTTATACACATTGACACACACATACACATACACACATACACATACACACACAGTAACACACACATAGTTATACACATTGACACACACATACAGACTTATACACAAACACTTACACAGACAGTAACACACACATAGTTATACACATTGACACACACATACAGACTTATACACAAACACTTACACAGACAGTAACACACATATAGTTATACACATTGACACACACATACAGACTTATACACAAACACTTACACAGACAGTAACACACACAGTTATACACCTGGACACACACATACACACTTATACACATTCACACACACTTACACAGACAGTAACACACACATAGTTATACACCTTGACACACACATACACACTTATACACATTCACAGACACTTCCACACTTTCTTTCTTTTTTTTATTTTATATTTTAACACCCCCCAAACCCTAACTGTTACCTCCTCCTTCTTGTTAATCCAAGCACAGAGCAACGGGGGAAAGCTCCGCCCCCGTCGCGTTCTGTGATTGGCTGCAGGGAGGAGGATGTTCTCTATGGTGTCTTGGCAGATACTCTAGAGAACGTCCTCCTCCCGGCAGCAGCCAATCACAGAACGCGACGGGGGCGGAGCTTGCACCCGTCGCGCTGTGCTTGCTTTAACAAGGAGGAGGACGGCAGGGAGAGAGCTCCCTGCTTTCTGCGCCTCTCCTCTCGTGCGCCTGGGCGCGGTGCACCCCGTGCACCCGCCCAGGATCGGCCCTGAATGGCGGCTGCCAGCGGTTCCAATGCTAGCACATAGAGTAAGTGGGAAAGTGGGCACCCTTGCCTAGACCCGTTTGTTATCTTAAATGTTTTTGATAAAAAGCCTGCATATGATACCACTGCTTAAAGAGATAAATATAGAGCTAAAATAGCTTTAATATATACTGTTGGGAATTTAAATTTCTGGAGCACTTTCTCAAGGTATCCCCAGTGAAGGCGATCAAATGCCTTTTCTGCATCTATTGCAAGAATGAGACTAGGTATTTGTTTGGCGTGAACCCATGACATAATATCAACCACTTTCCTGGTGTTATCTGATGCTTGGCGTCCGCTCACAAATCCTACTTGATCATAATGTAATAAACTGGGTAGTATCTCTTTGATCCTATTTGCTAGTATTTTGGCGTAGACTTTCATATCAGTGTTGAGCAATGATATTGGTCTAAAATTTGGACAGGATGGCGGCGGTTTCCCTGGTTTTGGAAGCGTAGTTATGTGGGCGGAAAGCATAGAGGAAGGAAAATTACCCTTTGCACTGCAAGTGTGGAACACCTTTATCAAATGTGGGGCTAAGATCTCAGAGAACTTTTTATAGTAAAGATTGGTGAAGCCGTCAGGGCCCGGTGCTTTGTTATGAGGGAGTTGTGCTATGCATGTCTTTACTTCTTCTAATGAAATAGGATCATCAGCTTACTCCTCTGATGCTCCATAATACTAGGTAAGGTAAGTTTGTGGAGGAACTTTTCAATATTTTCCATATTGGGCTGGGCCGTATCTTTGTCCTCTGATAAATTATATAAGTTAGCATAATACTGTGCGAAAATGTCAGGTAGCTTTGCTGGATTCATAATTTTTCCTCCAGTTTTTGAATATCAAAAGGGGATGGCTCGTTTGGCTTCTTGTTTCCTCAAACGTTTAGCTAAGAGCTTGCCAGCTTTATTACTATTGTTATAACTATTGAATAACTTTCACACATTGAGGCACCCAGACACACGGAGACACCCACACACTTACACACATTGAGACACCCTGACACACACACGTAGACACCCACACACATTTTCTATTTTTTTTTTATTTTTTACTTACCTTACAGTTGGTCCGTTATCCAGGATCTTCTGCCGGATGTCACCTGACATCCGGCGAGCAGCTCTCATAGCATGGGGCGGAGCTTGCACCCGTCGCGCTGTGGTCTCTATGGCCAGGAGGTGCGGTCACCGCAGGCACATGCCTGTGGGCCGCACCTCGAGGAGGAGAGGCTAGGGAGAGAGCTCCCTACAGCAGCCTCTTCTCCCGATCGGCCCTCACCCCCGCGTGAGGTTAATCCTCCGATTCTGGGACCATGTCCCAGGTGGAGGAAAGCTCCCAGGGGATTTTTTTATTTATTTATTTAAACAATTATAGCCCTGGAGTCTCGGGGCTAAAGAATATTTTAGACTCAGAGTCTCCATTCGGGGCTATGAAGGGGGGACTCGAGGCTAAAGCCCCAGTAGCCCACCCCTAGCGGCGCCTCTGCTGCACGGGAAGCCGAACAGGCAGCACGGAGGTTTCTCTGTGCTGCCTGTTCGGCTTTCTGTGCAGCCTGCCGGCAGGCAGAGATAGTGAGGGGGGATCTTCCGACCCGAAATGCATGGCTAGTCTCCTCTGCACGAGGAACACAGCAAACCACAGACGTATATTTCGGCCTACAATGGCCTCGTCTGTGTGGTATGGCTCATGATCCTCTAGGTGCAAGCAAGCCAGGATCCCATGGCCATGGGCATACCCTGTTACCTATGGTGAGAAAAAAGGGGGGTGGGTGCACAAACTCACCGAGACTCTGTGGGTCCCTGCCAAAAGATTGTTAGACCTCCAGACATCACGTGTGACGACACGGAGGCGTGCCCGAACCTGGAAATTCAGGCATGGCACAATTTAGTGAAATGTAGCTGGTGCTCACTTTGAGAACCGGTTACATTTTCCCTGTCAAACTGAAACCACTCAAAGTGGCCTCATCTGACAGGTGGGATCCTGCTGCAAGTCCCTGCACCGGGATCCAAGCACAGCTCATCACGGGGGAGATATGCTGTCCTATCATCCCTTAGGCACTGAAAATCAGGAGGGCATAATACGTCCTAGCATCAGGAAGGGTTTAATAATATGTGCTTTAATGTTAAATGTATTTATACAATACAACTTTTTGTCAATACTAAATGTATGTGAAAAGGTGAGTCACTCATCATGTTTATCCGGCATAAGTCACTGCAGATTACTCACAAGAATAAAGCTTTGTGAGCAGGGAGTGCATGCTGTTAATGCTGAATAAAGTGACCAAACCAGCAAACAGAAATAGAGGACAAAGAGTGATGTGTGAGAAACCCATTCTGTGGGCATCAGGAAATAATAAATCAAAATGAAACTGGGTAATGGGAAAATATAATATGATATCAGAAAGTAGAAAGAACATTGGAAAATGGTTAATTGATGATGAATTGAACAGTTATTATTAGTGTATTTTATTGTATTTACAGATGACAACCTCCGCAAATCAAACAAGCACAAATGACAAGGCACCATTTCCTGCAATATGCAACCTCATATTTGTGCTTGACACAGTGCATGTAATTTGGTTAATACAATTAATATACCATACCTGTGTGGTCATGGTCACTGGCAATGCAAAGGTCAGAGAGATCTATAGGTTATCACCTCTACAACATACTCAGAGGTGACTTTGTCGACAGGCCACAGGGAACTATGCCATCAGTGGATTGCAAAATGTACCGTATTTGCTCGAATATAAGACGACCCTGATTATAAGACGACCCCCCCAAACTTTGGATATTCCTTTAGGGAAAAAAAACTAGACTGAATATAAGACTACCCTATAGGAAAAAAGTTCAACTTGTATATATTCACATGTAAATTGCTTTTTAATATTTAATAAAAATTATGATATAAAAAAAATGCATTTCTTGTTTTATTTCCTTTTATGTGCCAATGCTGCCTCTCTCTTTCCCCTTTCGTTGTCTCTCTCCCCCCCCTTTGTGTTGTCTGTCTGTCCCCCCCAGCATTATCTCTCTCCTTCTCATTCTCTCCCCCCCCCTTTGTGTTGTCTGTCTGTCCCCCCAGCATTATCTCTCTCCTTCTCATTCTCTCCCTCCCCCCAAACTTTTGTCTCTCTCTCCTCCTCGCCTTGTGTGTCTCTCTCCCCCCCTCCCTCACCTTGTGTGTCTCTCTCCCCCTCCCTCCCCTTGTGTGTATCTCTGCCCACAGTGGCATATTAATGGGTAAACTGTGGCATATGTTAATGGCAAAGTGACTGTGGCATGTTAATTGGTACCTGACGGTGACTTATTTTATTTGTGAAAGTGACACTGTGGCATGTTCTGCAGGGGCAGATCTGTAGGGAAAAGTGGCACCTTGTAGTATACCATACTTTGTGGTATGATCTGTGGGGCAAATTGACCCTGTGGCATGCCAAATAATGTGGGTGCAAAACAAGCAGTTTTATGGGGGGTTTGGTTCTATCATTTGCCCCAGGAACCATAATATCTTGGGCCGGCCCTGGGAAGCAGTGTGTAGGCGGAACATTGAGTGTCACCTGACATCCCGGTGTACATAGAATAAGGCTGTATGGTTCTGCAGTCCTGAGTGCAAAACTGGCCCCTGGTGTACGTTCTGAGTGCAATGCTGGCCAATGGATAAATCTCGAGTGCAAAGCTGGCCCCTGGGGTATGTCATGAGTTCAAAGCTGGCCTCTGGGATAAGCCCTGAGTGCAAAGCTGGCCCCTAGGGTAAGCCCTGAGTGCAAAGCTGGTCCCTAAGGTAAACCCTGAGTGCAATGCTGGCCCCTGGGGTAAGTCCTGAGTGCAAAGTTTGCCCCTGGGGCATAGCTGACCCCTGGGGTAAGCCTTGAGTGCAAACCTGGCCACTGGGGTATGTGTGTGAGTGAGTATGTATGCATGTACTGTATGTTTATGCTTGTGTGTGTGGGTATATGCTTGTGTTATTTTTTTTGCTGAACAAATTTCCTTTCCATGTTTAACATGCAGTGTTTGAACTTTGAGGTCTGGAACTTGGTTATATGCAAAAAATTGGGCACTTGGGCCCAGAGGCGTCACTAGGGTTAGTGTCACCCGGTGCAGTAACTCATGGTGTCACCCCCCTGGATTTCCTCCAATACCATGCCAAACAGATTCCTTAGTAATGCCAGTCAGAGGGCCCATTAAATATGTCACATACAGGAGCCCCACAAATTATATCACACACAATAATAATATGCCAGTATTATTTTGCTGTTAATAAGCCAGGCAATTTGCCTAATATGCCAGTAATATTGTGCCATTCAGATGCCAGTAAGATTGTGCCATTAAGATGCCAGTAATATTGTGCCATTAAGATGCCCCAGCCAATTTTCACATCAAGATGTCAGTAATATTGTTCCATCAAGATGCCAGTAATATTGTGCCATTAAGATGCCAGTAATATTGTGCCATGCAGATGCCTGTATTATTGTGCCATTCAGATGCCAGTAATATTGTGAAATTCAGATGCCAGTAATATTGTGCCATTCAAATGCCTGTAATATTGTGCCATTCTGATGCCTGTATTATTGTGCCATTCAAATGCCTGTATTATTGTGTCATTCAGATGCCAGTTATATTGTGCCATTCAAAATGCCTGTAATATTGTGCCATTCAAATGCCTGTATTATTGTGCCATTCAAATGCCTGTAATATTGTGCCATTCAAATGGAGAAAAAAAAAAGGAGGTAATGGAGGCATGCAATGGGGGTGATGAAGGTATGTAATAGGGGTGATGGAGGTATGTAATGGGGGTGATAAGGGCATATAATGGGGGTGATGGGGCATGTAATGGGGGTGATCGGGCATGTAATAGGGGTGATGGAGGCATATAATGGGGGTAATGGGGCATGTGATGGGGGTGATGGAGGCATGTAATAGGGGGATGGAGGCATATAATGGGGTGATGGGGCATGTAATGGGGGTGATGGAGGCATGTAATGGAGGTGATAGAGGCATTTAATGGGGTTGATGGAGGCATGTAATGGGGGTGATGGGGCATGTAATGGGGGTGATGGGGCATGTAATGGGGGTGATGAAGCATGTTATAAGGGTGATGGGGCATGTAATGGGGTGATGGGGCATGTATTGGGTGTGATGGAGGTATGTAATGGGGTTGATGGAGGCATATATTGGGGCTGATGGAGGCATGTAATTGAGGTGATGGGGCATGTAATGGGAGAGATGGAGTCATGCAATGGGGGTGGTGGGGGTATGTAATGGGTGTGATGGAGGCATATAATGGGGGTGATGGAGGCATGCAATGGGGGTGATGGGGCATGTAATGGGGTGATGGAGGCATATAATGGGGGTGATAGAGGCATGCAATGGGGGTGATGGGACATGTAATGGGTGAGATGGAGATATGTGATGGGGTGTCAGGTTCTTCCCCGCAGCAGCTCCCCTGAGTACAACCTCTCTCCCAGCCGAGATCCGTCACACGCGCTTGCCAGCGCGTCCACGTCATCACGTGATCTGTCTCCATGGAGGCGCGCGCCCGATGACGTCACGCACGTCGCATACCCGCGAGGCGCGGAAGATTTAAAAGTCAGAATCACAAAGCAAACAGTGCTTGGTGATTCTCGTGTATTTCGATAGCCTAGCGTTTCCTTATATTTAATTGTTGCTGAACCTGGATTTCCTGACTACCCTTCTGCCTGCCTGTGCCCCTTGATACCTGGACTGTTTCTCGTCATTCTGATTCTCTGGTAACCTGACCCCGGCTTGTCTCTCGTTTTGCTACCTCTCTATTGCCCCTGATCTTGGACTGTTATCGTTTTGCTTATTATCAGTGTGGATTACAACTACTGCAAGTTCCTGCATTTAACCCCTGTCAGTGTGGATTACAACTGCTGCAAGTTCCTGCATTTAACCCCTGTAAATAAATATATCTGTATTGTACCATCCTGCATTTTTGGTCTTCATCCAGTATAGCTCTCCTCACATAATCACCAAGCCCTTTATCATGGAGACCGCGGGACTAACCGACGCTATTGCTGCTCTCACTCAACAATTAGTCACTCTCAACCAGTCAGTACAAGACCTACAGACAGGACAAGCAAACCTACAACAACAGATACAACACCTACAAGGTAATGCCCCTGAACCCGCAGTGGCGGCGCATGCACCTCCTCCAACCCCTATTTTTCTGGAAGGGGCTATCGCATCTGAACCACAAGTTGTCTTACCAGAGAAATTCACAGGCGATAGACAGAAGTATCGTACTTTCATCACTTCTTGCCAGATCCTGTTTAACCTTCGTCCTCGTACGTATGCCTCTGACTATGTGAGGGTACATACAGTAATCTCGCTTCTCCTGGACGAACCACAACTATGGGCTCACCATCTCCTCCACACCAACAGTCCGGTCCTTGACACTTGGGGTTCTTTCCGACAAGCATTAGACTCTTTATACGAAGATCCTTTCAGAGTCACTTCAGCTACTAATGCCATTCGTGCTCAAGGCCGTCGACCGGTGGAGGAATTTATAACTGAATTCCGCAGACTTGCAGACTTGCATTAGAGACCACTTGGAACGAATCGGCACTCCTAGACCAGTTCCGTCTGGGACTATCCGATGGTCTTAAGGACGAATTAGCTCGTGTTGGCATACCTTCCTCATTGGATGACCTTACCCGTTTAGTCACCCAGATAGACCGCAGACTAAGCGAACGAAGAGCAGAACGGTCCAACACTCCTAACTCTGCGGAATCATCTTACAGCCCACCACTATACGAGTCCAGAACCCCAATCCCCCAAAACACAGAGGAGCCTATGCAGATTGGACTAGTCCGAGGCCCCCTCTCTACAGAAGAGAGGACCAGACGTAGAAATCTGAATCTCTGTCTGTACTGCGGTAAACCAGGACATATGTACAAGGAATGCCGTGCCCGTAAACGACTCACAGATGGTAAGACAACTTCCTCTTCTCATGAGAATAATACGGTGTCATCTACAGATAAGACCCCTCATCTTTCCATTCCTCTTTCCTTACAGTGGACTAAAGGTCCTATTCCCATGATGGCGATGGTGGATTCCGGAGCCAGCGGTTGCTTAATCGACACTGATCTGGTCAAGGCCATCGCAATTCCTACCCGTAAGAAGAAATCACCCATGCACATCCAACTGGTAGATGGGAGTCCTTTGAAAACTGGTCCCATTACACATGAAACCATCCCTCTGGTCATGACGATTGGCGAAGGACATAGGGAGATCATTCAATTCGACATCGTACCAGCGCCTATATTCTCTATCATACTGGGACTTCCATGGCTTCGGTTACACAATCCCATCATCAACTGGGGATCCGGCATACTTACATTTACCTCTAATCTTTGCATCAACAAGTGTCTGTTTAAAAACATTGCGTGTTTTACTTCTGAGTCAAAATCACTCCCTACTCTACCTTCAGCCTACTCTCAATTTCAGGATGTGTTTGAGAAAAAGAAGGCAGACTCACTCCCTCCTCACCGGAATTATGACTGCCCAATTGATCTTCTTCCAGGAGCACCCATTCCTTTTGGAAGAATCTACCCCCTCGCTGAACCCGAACTCACTGCACTGAAAGACTATATAGAAGACAACCTAGCCAAAGGTTTTATAAGACCCTCCACCTCTCCTGCGGGTGCGGGTATTTTCTTTGTCAAAAAGAAGGATGGTGGATTGCGCCCCTGTATAGATTACAGAGAGCTTAATAATATTACTACGAAGAATCGTTACCCACTACCCCTCATTTCGGAATTATTGGATCATCTCCGCACAGCACAATTCTTCACCAAAATCGATCTGCGAGGAGCGTATAACCTAGTGCGTATCAGGAAGGGGGATGAGTGGAAAACAGCCTTCAGATCACGTTATGGACATTTTGAGTACAAAGTTATGCCATTTGGACTTTGCAACGCACCAGCTACCTTTCAGCATTTTGTCAATGACATCTTTCGAGATGTTCTGGACCACTTTGTGATCATCTACCTTGATGATATTCTCATCTATTCCCCATCATTAGAGACACACAGACAACATGTACATACAGTTCTCACCCGCCTGAGACAACATCAGCTATACGCTAAACTGGAGAAATGTGAATTTGAGAGTAAATCAGTGGAATTCCTGGGTTTCATTTTGTCTCCAAATAACATCCAGATGGACCCCAAGAAGATTACTGCAATACGAGACTGGCCTACACCCTCTAATAAGAAGAGTGTACAGAGGTTTGTGGGTTTCGCAAATTTTTATAGGAAATTCATCAGAAACTTTTCTAAGGTCATACAACCTATTACCGCCTTGACTTCCAAGAACCGATTGTTTTTCTGGACTAAAACAGCACAGGAGGCTTTCAATACTCTGAAGACTTGTTTTACCACAGCTCCTATTCTAATCCTTCCAGATCCTTCCGGCGCCTTTACACTTGAGGTGGACGCATCCGATTCAGCAGTTGGTGCGATCCTTTCCCAGAGGCACAAGGAGGATGGAAAATTACACCCTGTGGCCTTCTTCTCCAGGACTCTGTCACCGGCAGAGAGAAACTACAATATAGGTGAGAGAGAACTACTGGCGATAAAACTTGGAGGAGTGGAGACACATATTGGAGGGTGCCCTTTTTCCTGTGACCGTCTTTACGGACCACAAAAACCTGGAGTATCTACGTACCGCTAGGAGACTACAACCTAGACAAGCCAGATGGGCACTCTTCTTCACACGCTTCAACCTCCATATCACGTATCGTCCAGGATCCCGTAATTTGAAAGCCGATGCCGACGTACGTCTGAACCCGAAGAGCCTCAAGGTGAGAGATCGAGTACCATACTTCAATCTGAACACTTCTTGAACGCCACACAATCAATTTGGGAGGCTCTCCGTAATCGTCCTTCGACCCCTAGGGTACCCCATCCTGACCAATTGACACACCGTCAAGGACTATATTTTTACCAAGACAAAGCATACGTTCCCCCTGAGGTCCGTTTACAAGTCCTCCAATACTTTCATGATTCCCCTACAGCGGGGCACGGCGGTGTCCGACAGACCAAAGATCTCATTACCAGAACTTTTTGGTGGCCTGACCTACAAGAGGATGTCACGAGATTTGTTGCTTCCTGTGATACTTGCGCCCGTGCGAAAGAAAGACACCAGAAACCCTCAGGTCTTCTTCAACCTTTGCCGATACCCGCTAGACCCTGGAGTGATGTCTCCGTGGACTTCATTACAGATCTACCCCGGTCCCAACGATACAATACACTGATGGTCACTGTGGATCGCTTTACCAAAATGGCACACTTCATCCCGTATACTCACCTACCCTCGGCTACAGAAACTGCGGACCTCTTCATAAGAGAAGTTTTTAGATTGCATGGTCTACCCGAAAACTTGGTGTCGGACCGGGGGACTCAATTCACCTCTCATTTCTGGAAGGCTTTCTGTACGGAATTACATATCCATCGTTCTCTCACTACGGCTTTTCATCCCCAAAGTAACGGTCAGATGGAGCGCACCAATCAAACTCTTGAACAATACCTACGCTGCTTCACCACGCATCTTCAAGATGACTGTAGCAAGTATTTGCCGCTGGCGGAATTCGCTTATAACAATCACATCCACAGCTCAACGGGAAAGTCCCCATTTTTTCTCAACTATGGCTTTCACCCTTCAATGCTCCCTGGGTCCCCTATCCCAAGCACCGTTCCCTCCGCTTCTGTTCATATACGTAATATCACCCGCACATTTGCCTTACTCCGTGATACTCTTCTCCACTCTCAACAACGATACAAAGCCTTTCGCAGACCGACATCGTTCGGATGCTCCTGTGTACAAGCCGGGCGACAAGGTGTGGTTATCCACTAAACACCTAAAACTCTCCTGTCCCACGAAGAAATTGGGTCCTCGATTCCTTGGTCCTTTCCCCATCATCGAGGTTATATCTCCTCTGGTCATGAGACTACGCTTACCTGCATCTATGAGGATCCACCCGGTGTTTCACGTCTCCTTGCTCAAACCGTGGGTGGCTAACCTTTTTCCAGGGAGACGGGGGTCTCCCCCAGATCCGGTTTTGGTCGATGGTATGGAGGAGTATGAAGTGGAGGAGGTGTTGGATTCTCGCCTTCATCGTGGTCGACTTCAATACCTCATACACTGGAAAGGATATGGTGAGAGCGACAGATCTTGGGAACCGGCTGAACTTGTTCACGCTGATGATTTGGTCCATGCCTTTCATGATCGTCATCCCAATCGTCCTGGCCAGTGGCGAGCCAGGAGGTCTCGCTTTGGGAGGGGGAACTGTCAGGTTCTTCACCGCAGCAGCTCCCCTGAGTACAACCTCTCTCCCAGCCGAGATCCGTCACACGCGCTTGCCAGCGCGTCCACGTCATCACGTGATCTGTCTCCATGGAGGCGCGCGCCCGATGACGTCACGCACGTCGCATACCCGCGAGGCGCGGAAGATTTAAAAGTCAGAATCACCAAGCAAACAGTGCTTGGTGATTCTCGTGTATTTCGATAGCCTAGCGTTTCCTTATATTTAATTGTTGCTGAACCTGGATTTCCTGACTACCCTTCTGCCTGCCTGTGCCCCTTGATACCTGGACTGTTTCTCGTCATTCTGATTCTCTGGTAACCTGACCCCTGCTTGTCTCTCGTTTTGCTACCTCTCTATTGCCCCTGATCTTGGACTGTTATCGTTTTGCTTATTATCAGTGTGGATTACAACTACTGCAAGTTCCTGCATTTAACCCCTGTCAGTGTGGATTACAACTGCTGCAAGTTCCTGCATTTAACCCCTGTAAATAAATATATCTGTATTGTACCATCCTGCATATTTGGTCTTCATCCAGTATAGCTCTCCTCACATGGGGTCATGTAATGGGGTGATGTGGGTTATGGGGAATGTCGTGCGTGTGCAGCATGGATAGGGGGAATTTTGTCTGCCCAGGGCAGCACAAAACCAAGAAACACCACTGCACACAGAGTGTACCTTATTATGCTTCCCAGGCCATTAGTGCCACCTACACCTTGAAATATGTCACACCCAGTCTCTTCAAAACCCCATTCTCTCTAGCCACTTCATATAACAAGGTATCTGTCAGACCCCAGTTCCATCCCATGCCTCCTGCAGGGACCCCCTACCTGGTCCAGCAGACTCCAGGTACCGCGCACCCCAGCCGGGAGGGGGGGGGTGGAGGGGGGGGGGGGGGCACAAGATCGCGGTGTAGGCCGCATCCCCAGCCTGTAGTACAACCTGCCTCACGCAACGCGAGTGCAGGTGTCAAACTGATGGCAGGGGGGCGTGGCATGCGGCCCGGTAGTGTGCTCCCTGGTGTGGAGAGGGGGCAGGTCCTACTCCTGCCTTCACTATCTGGCTAAAGCCAGAGGGGGGTGGTGACCGGTGGGCGGAGCAAAGGTCCTGGCACCCTATTTAAACAGCAAGCCCTGTTCATTCAGTGCTTGCTCGTTTTCCAAGCTTGTAGTGTGGCTAGTCCCTCTACAGTGATTCCTACCCATACCTTTGCACCTTGTTACCCTGTGATTATTGATCTCCCAGCTACCGAACCCTTGGACTGTATTTTGACTACGTTTACCTCTCCACTCCTGACCACGGATTATCCAATACCTACCTTGAACCTTTTCTGCCTGCATTGACCCCTTGGACTGTATTTGACACTGTTCTGCCTTACCCCTTGGTACTGCTACCACTCTGGACTTTTCTAGTGTGCGCACCACCTAGTGCCAACACCCCTGCGCTACGCTCCCAGGTACTAATCCTGACCGTATTATAGCGTATTATCATCTTATGACTTACAATGTTAAGCACCAGCCAGCATGTAGCTGAAGTGTCCTCACAACATTTGCATTGCACTCTGCCATCTGCAGCCTCCTCACCTTCCTAAAACCCCTAAACCAAATTTGCAGGTTTCTCCTTGCCAATGTGCAGCACAGAGCATACTGCACATTAGTGCTATTCACACACTGCAGCACATTGCACATTAATGCTAATCACACACTACTAACACTCCATACTGTATTTGTTTTAATAGCAGCATACCACCCCTCATAATCCCCTGTACAGGCTGAGGAAACATGAATTACGAGGAAAGAGTAAACATAAACAGGCCAGAGTCAGAGTGAATGGGAGAGAGAACAATCGGATGAAAGGAGGGATCTAAGGGAAGCTGGCCAAAAGGATGAAAGACAGACATTTAATGGCCAATGGGTGAATGAAATCAATGGTAGTTGGAAGGAGCTAAGGGAACTTGGGCAATTCCATCATGAAAGGGGTTTAGTGGTGAGTGAGGGAAAGAATAAAATAAATAATCATTTAAACCAGAGCTCAAGTAGTAGAATCAATGGACCCAGTAGTGTGTCTGAGCTCAGGGCAGTTTCCCCTTTTATCTGACAGGTGTTTTTTTATGATCTCTGTGTCTAGTTAATGTAATCTAAACAACCTACTGCTTCTCCCTCCCTTGCTGCAGGTCAGTTTTCAAGGGTGGGAGGGGGGCAAGTGTATTTAAGGACAGTTGTACAGACAGGCCCTCTTTATATGGTATCCCCACTGCCACCAACTGGCTCACTTTGATGATTTTGGTGCTCTGTCCCACTGTCTGGCCGAGCTCTACCTCTGCCCTGCTAGTAAATATTAGTTCACATGTAAACTGTTTTTATATCTAATAAAACATTTTTAAAAATGAGGGATGAGAACTGCTGGCTAAAGTGAGATCTAAAAGGAAGGTACAGGTGCAAAAAACAATAGACTGCTTATATGCTCTCTCCTAAAGGGCATATGAATGAAAAAACAAAATGTATAGAAAAAAAAACAGACATGCACACTGATAGATTGTATGTAAATATATTTTATTAGTAATGTAACGACAGTCCAAATTATATAAAAAAAGAAGAACAAAAGGAGAAAACTGTAAAAAAATCAAAACACGTAGATAGAGGGCTAAAGAGAGCACTCAAACATCCAAGTATATGGCAATCAAAACAGTGCTGTAAGACAGAAAAAAATATATTTGAAAAAATAGAGGTATAAAAGTTGAAAATCTAGAAAAAAAATTCTGGAACAAATATGTACAGGAAAAGTGAGAAAAAAGACACAGAAAAGTATGTGTCAAAAAACTAAAAGAAAAATAGTGTGGGTATATATGGGTCAAAGGGTAACTTATTTAGCAGAGAGATAATCAATTTCCTAACCACAGCAAAATGAAAATACAATAATGAAGAGAAAAAATCAACATAGAAAAGCAAAACAAAAATGCCTCTTGCAATAATTAATGTTGGAGTAACCTGCATCCAGAAATAAACATCTAATAATAATTAATTTCTTGTTTTCTTTTCCTTCCACACCACATGCAGCACCCACTGGACTTGACCCCGCAGCACATTGCAGCACCCACTGACTTGCCCACACAATATATTGAAGCACCCACTGGACTTGACCCTGCAGAACATTCCAGCACCCATAGGACTTGCCCACACAACACACTGCAGCACTTACTGGACTTGCCACTGAAATTACTGGACTGCACCTACTGGACCTGACATTGCACCCCCCACACATGGCCTTGTGGAAAAGGATGAGGAGCTAACATGGCCATGTTTTAAACAATGTTAGGACTGTATTATGCATTAAGTAAAATATTGTGAGCTCTGTAAACAAAACATTAATTTCTGTCTGATGCCTCAAAATAATCTGGCGGCGCCCCTCCCGAGATCAGACCCTACTTGAATTTGCCCTTGCAAAAATACTCTTGCATTCAAGCTAAAAGGCATTAAGACAGAACCATGTACGCACTTCATTTTTGCACAAAAATACTGCTCTGCACTTTCTAGGGAGATTTTGTGTGTCTAGTCTTCAGCTCAGATCTGTTAGTCAAAAATCATACTAAAATGTTTTGAGAATAGCTAGTTTCAATAATTAAGCTTATGTGCCAGATAATGGATAAACACAACAAACTACAGCGCTGCAAGGGTCTAGAAAAAGAACGAGAAATGAAAAAAATGTTTTTAATGATATTATTCAGCTGCTGTTTATGTTTGAACTTTCCTCGTTCATCCGGTAGAAACTTCCGCATCCTTTTCCTGTGTCCCTCCAAAAATTTGCACAATAGAGAACCAGAAATGCTCCATACTCTTTACTCCACCTTTCTCCTTCCTGCAGGGATATCCTTTCCACAGCACTCTCACAAAGTGCACACTGAAAATCCAGATAGGGCTTGTCTCCCATTTGTTTCTGGGCAATGCAGTATATATGACGTGTCTTTGTCAAACAAGTACACTATGTACATTTACTGACGTTAACTACAGTAATAACAGCTGTATTATTATTATTAACAATTGGTTTTAGAGCGGAATCATTTTCAGCCCTGCTGTGTCATAAGCAGTCAGATAATTGATGACGGAGGTAAAAACAGAGATAGAACTGGAAAATGCTATAGTGTGTAGAATGCTAGATTTTATAGATCATCGTCTCAGTGATCAACAGCAGTATATAGGAGGCTGTCCAACTCCTGTCTGTATAAAGGAAACCTTTCACTATAACTGAACTGATAAGTGAACTGATAAAACCTATCATTAATAGCAGACTTGGCAGGCGCCTCGCAGGACATTGCATAAGTTAACATTTACAAATGAATTTTGCAAGTAGCCATGGGAGTTGTACATTGGTGTGTCTATACTTGTGTATATATATATATATAGGTTGTAAGCTTGCGAGCAGGGCTCCCTACCTCACGTACCAGCCTGTTCTAGTTTGTCTAACTTAGTATGTAGTTCCCTTCTATGCTCTGTATCTAGTGCTACGTAAATTGTTGGCGCTATATAAATAAATGGTAATGTAATTTATATATACACATACATACATCAATTTGTGCATAGATACATGGAGAGATAGACAGATGTATATGTGTAAACTGAATGGTACCTGATACCAGAACTATTTCACAAGATCTTCCCATAAATCACGAACATCTGCTGGAGATGCTCTAATGCAGCTGGTTTGATCCGCAATAAAATTAGAACATTTTGGCACCTAGTGCACTTAGTTATCCGCCGGGTCTCTGGTTTCAAACTCCCGTTTTCTGCAGCGACATTCATTTTACACCACACAGTTCCACTCAAACTATATTAGCGTACAATATTAATACATCTCCTAAACGACATGATACCACAATTGTGGCGGCAACCATCCATTCCCACTTTGTGGGTCACACTATTTGTGAAACAATTATAATAATAGAGGAGTTAATCTTAACCTCTTGGACCATCATGCATCCACTGGACTGAATTCCTAGAGTCCCCCTTTTTTCTTCACTTACTGGTCTGACATTCCGACACTTTCCCTCCAATATTTTCTCAACAATCAACATTATAACAGCCCCCTGGGCCGTGCCTGGACATTGACTTTTGGGGTTTGAATTTTTATTGTTTATAATGTTATGTATTCATGAGTTCATTCCTTCATCCCTCTTTTCTGTCTTTCCCACACCCCTCTATTTTCTTCCTCTCATTTTTATTTTCCTTAGGCTATTTTCTGTATCAAAGGCACAATTTTTGAAACAGCCTACATGTCAAGACTATGACACATTTTTGGTTTTATAAAGTTTTAATTTTTATATGTGTGAGAATACAAAATTAATAACATTATCATTGTTAAAAAAAAGGTCACACAGATCTTTGGAATTCTGGTAAGCAGGGGCATCACTAGGGTTGGTGTCACCCGGTGCGGAAACTCATGGTGTCACCCCCCTGGATTTCCTCCAATACAATGCCAAACAGATTCCTTAGTAATGCCAGTTAGATGGCCTATACCACACACAGGAGCCCCATAACTTTGCCACACACAGGAGCCCCATAAATTATGCCACACCAGAGCCCATAAATTATGCCACACCAGAGCCCCACTATTTATGCCTCACCTCTGCCCAATTAATTATGCCACACACACAGGTGCCCCATAATTATGCCACACACACACAGGTGCCCCATAATTATGCCACACAAAAGATTTCCTTAATTACGCCACACAAAAGAGTCTCTTAATTATGCCACACATGGTGCCCAATAAATATGCCACACACAAGCGCCCCATAATTATGCACACATGGGACCACCATTAATTATGCAAGACACAGGAGCCCCACAAGGTGACAATTGTACAACACTCAGAGCCCAGTAATATTGTGCCAGTCAGATACCAGGAATATTGTGCCATTCAGAGCCCAGTAATATTGTTCCACTCAGAGCCCAGTAATATTGTGCCAGTCAGAGCCCAAAAATATTGTGCCACTCAGAGCCAGTAATATTGTGCCAGTCAGATACCAGGAATATTGTGTCATTGAGATACCAGTAATATTGTGCCAGTCAGAGCCCAGGAATATTGTGCCAGTCAGATACCAGGAATATTGTGCCAGTCAGAGCCCAGTAATATTGTGCCACTCAGAGCCCAAGTAATATTGTGCCAGTCAGATACCAGGAATATTGTGTCATTCAGAGCCCAGTAAGATTGTGTCATTCAGAGCCCAGAAATATTGTGCCACTCAGAGCCCAGTAATATTGTGCCAGTCAGATACCAGGAATATTGTGCCAGTCAGAGCCCAGTAATATTGTGCCAGTCAGATACCAGGAATATTGTGCCAGTCAGAGACCAGTAATATTGTGCCAGTCAGATACCAGGAATATTCTGCCATTCAGAGCCCAGTAATATTGTGCCAGTCAGATACCAGTAATGTTGTGCCAGTCAGATGCAAGTAATATTGTGCCAGTCAGAGCCCAGTAATAGTGTGCCAGTCAGAGCCCAGTAATATTATGCCATTCAGAGCCCAGTAATATTATGCCATTCAGAGCCCAGGAATATTGTGCCATTCAGATACCAGGAATATTGTGCCATCCAGAGCCCAGTAATATTGTGCCAGTCAGATACCAGTAATATTGTGCCAGTCAGATGCCAGTAATATTGTGCCAGTCAGAGCCCAGTAATAGTGTGCCAGTCAGAGCCCAGTAATATTGTGCCAGCCAGATCCCAGTAATATTGTGCCATTCAGATACCAGTAATATTGTGCCATTCAGATACCAGTAATATTGTGCCAGTCAGATACCAGTAATATTGTGCCATTCAGATACCAGTAATATTGTGCCACTCAGAGCCCAGTAATATTGTGCCAGTCAGATACCAGGAATATTGTGCCATTCAGAGCCCAGTAATATTGTGCCACTCAGAGCCCAGTAATATTGTGCCAGTCAGAGCCCAAAAATATTGTGCCACTCAGAGCCCAGTAATATTATGGCATTCAGAGCCCAGTAATATTATGCCATTCAGAGCCCAGGAATATTGTGCCAGTCAGATACCAGGAATATTGTGCCAGTCAGAGCCCAGTAATATTGTGCCACTCAGAGCCCAAGTAATATTGTGCCAGTCAGATACCAGGACTATTGTGTCATTCAGAGCCCAGTAATATTGTGCCAGTCAGATACCAGGAATATTGTGCCATTCAGATACCAGGAATATTGTGCCATTCAGAGCCCAGTAATATTGTGCCAGTCAGATGCCAGTAATATTGTGCCAGTCAGATGCCAGTAATATTGTGCCAGTCAGAGCCCAGTAATATTGTGCCAGTCAGATACCAGTAATATTGTGCCACTCAGAGCCCAGTAATATTGTGCCAGTCAGATACCAGGAATATTGTGCCATTCAGAGCCCAGTAATATTGTGCCAGTCAGAGCCCAGTAATATTGTGCCATTCAGATACCAGGAATATTGTGCCATACAGAGCCCAGTAATATTGTGGCAGTCAGATGCCAGCAATATTGTGCCAGTCAGATGCCAGTAATATTGTGCCAGTCAGAGCCCAGTAATATTGTGACAGTCAGATACCAGTAATATTGTGCCAGTCAGATACCAGTAATATTGTGCCACTCAGATACCAGGAATATTGTGCCATTCAGAGCCCAGTAATATTGTGCCAGTCAGAGCCCAGTAATATTGTGCCATTCAGAGCCCAGTAATATTATGCCATTCAGAGCCCAGTAATATTGTGCCAGTCAGAGCCCAAGTAATATTGTGCCAGTCAGATACCAGCAATATTGTGTCATTCAGAGCCCAGCAATATTGTGTCATTCAGAGCCCAGTAATATTGTGCCAGTCAGATACCAGGAATATTGTGCCAGTCAGATACCAGTAATATTGTGCCAGTCAGATGCCAGTAATATTGTGCCAGTCAGAGCCCAGTAATAGTGTGCCAGTCAGAGCCCAGTAATATTGTGCCAGTCAGATACCAGTAATATTGTGCCAGTCAGATGCCAGTAATAGTGTGCCAGTCAGAGCCCATTAATAGTGTGCCAGTCAGAGCCCAGTAATATTGTGCCATATAGATACCAGGAATATTGTGCCATTCAGAGCCCAGTAATATTGTGCCAGTCAGATACCAGTAATATTGTGCCAGTCAGATGCCAGTAATATTATGCCATTCAGAGCCCAGTAATATTATGCCATTCAGAGCCCAGGAATATTGTGCCATTCAGATACCAGGAGTATTGTGCCATTCAGAGCCCAGTAATATTGTGCCAGTCAGATACCGGTAATATTGTGCCAGTCAGATGCCAGTAATAGTGTGCCAGTCAGAGCCCAGTAATAGTGTGCCAGTCAGAGCCCAGTAATATTGTGCCAGTCAGAGCCCAGTAATTTTGTGCCATTCAGATACCAGTAATATTGTGCCAGTCAGGTACCAGTAATATTGTGCCAGTCAGAGCCCAGTAATAGTGTGCCAGTCAGCACCCGGCAGCACGGGTGTCACCCCCTCGGGACGCCACAGCTGGTAAGCCCTTTTATGGCTGAAGTTTGTCAGAGGCTACCAAGTGTAGAAGATCTTCCCTTCCCACAAAAGTATGACCCCACAGGCCCCTGGTAACATACATTACATTAATATGTATTTATAGGCCACCAATAATTGATATAGCGACTGGTACAGTGCATAGAGGAGAACTACATACTACACTGGACAGAGACAAAATGACACATGAGGTGAGATCCCTGCTTGCAAGCTTTCATGTTTCCTCTCAGTAATTGCCAATAAAGAACATTAGTAAGGTAGCTACTAGAGCTAGGCAAGACTTATACCTTCTTTAGAGTAACTGGCACCCTGACAAAGAACAGGCAGAACGTAGTAGCTTGTTCTATGGTAAAATTCCCAGTATAGAGCAAATCTTGTGCTATTATATTCATCAGCATCACACACAATCACTGCTTTGCATTCTTTATCTTTGTGCTTGATTATTAGTGAAGGAGAGACAGAGTTTGACAAAAACTCTGGCCGGTAAAAAATTGGCTTGCAACCAATGTTAAGTCTATGAAGTCTTTCGGCTTATGGAATACATGTAATACTATTGGCTTTCTATAAACCGAACTAGAGTCCCCATTCATAAGAATTTCTTAAATGGTTTATGGAATACATGTAATACTATTGGCTTTCTATAAACCGAACTAGAGTCCCCATTCATAAGAATTTCTTATGAATGGGGACTCTAGTTCGGTTTATAGAAAGCCAATAGTATTACATGTATTCCATAAGCTGAAAGTCTATAAACCGAACGACATTCGGTTTATAGACTTTTGCTTTATAGAATAGCAATAGCATTACATGTGTTCTATAAACCGAAAGTCTATAAACCGAATGTCGTTCGGTTTATAGACTTTCGGTTTATGGAATACATGTAATGCTATTACTATTCTATAAACCGAAATAGAGTCCACATTCATAAGAATAGGTCAATTGACCTATTCGTATGAATGGGGACACTCACCCACATTTTACTTCATTTTGCAGCCCTCTAGCCCTTTCCAGGACTTTTTTAGAGGCATTTTAGTGGCCAAAAGTTCGGGTCCCCATTGACTTCAATGGGGTTCGGGGTCAAGTTTGACCCCGAACCCGGACTTTTTTCCGAAGTTCAGCCGAACCCACCGAACCCGAACATCCAGGTGTCCGCTCAACTCTACTATGGAGGAAATAGCAGGGCCGGTATTTTTTTGTAGGTGACAACCCGACTTATAATGTCAGTTTACCATGCCTTTTATAATGGGTCTTCCAACAAGACAACTGTTTACTTTCAACAAAATCATAAAGTAGTTACTGAGTGTACACAATTCTGTATATTTCACTGAAGACTAAGAAAAAATAAATGTTTTTACTACAAATAAAGAAACTTCTAAAGATTATTGTTGATCAGAAATCTTTTCTTGTGCAACAACAGAAACTGGCGAGGCAATATAATAGGGAAGAGGAAGACTGCGGATGTATAACAGTCAACATGTTAGCCAGTTTTTTTGGGTGGAGAAGCGAGGTTCCGATCCCCTTATGACCTCTTTTATAAGAGGAGGAAGTTCCTATACACTTGTCTGTCAAAGTCTTTTAATCAGAGGAACTGGACGTGTCCACAAGTCTTGTTTCCAAAATCCAATGGTACACAGCACATGACTTAGTTATTTATTACATTCTATGTTTAAACTGGAATCTTCTGAAAGAAAAGTTTAGGCAGTTTAGTCCTCTGTGCTATAAATTTTATAACGCCAATACAATTTCCATTCATTCATTGACCATCTTTAACATACCGTATAATAATTTAACATGTCGAGAAATAATCATGGGAATATTTATGTGATAATTCTGATATCCATTGCAAATGTATGTATATATATTTCCATTAATCATGGCTTGGAGCTTTCAAAATGTGTGGATTTTTAGGCTTTTGTGCCAATTCACCAAAAATGTATATGGGCCACATTCATTTTTCATTCATAAATAAATGGTAATGTGAAGCATGTGAGTGTTATCAGACTCCACAGCAATACAACTCACAGTAAAAAACACACATATTAAATACACACATTCACACACAGTCACATGTACACAAATACACACACAGCCACACATACATACACAAATACACACACTTACAAAAATACAGACAATCACACTTACACACATACAGAGTCACACTTTCACACACATCCAGTCACACTGACACACTTAAATACAGAGTCACACTGACACACACTTACAGAGTCACACTGACACACACACACATACAGAATCACACTGACATACACACACAAACTTACAATCACACTGACACACACACTTACATACAGATTCACACTGACACACACTTACATACAGATCCACACAGTCTCGCACTTACACACACACATACAGTCACACTTGCACACACACATACAGTCACATTTGCGCACACACACACTTGCATACACACAGTACCTGTCCAATCACACAATTTTATTTTTTTTCCCATTTTTGAACAGGGTTGAAATCTGCGTGATATTCATGCTGCTGATCCTCTTCTTCTCTCCCTCTGACCCTTGCACTGACCTCACACGCAGGGTAGAGGAGGGGTTTTGCGCATAGACAGAGGAGCTATGTGCAGGGAACTTTGTTCCCTGACGCTCCTTACTGTGCGGCACCGATATGCCCATCAGGCATATTGTCCTATTGTATCCATTACTTAACTAGAAACACATGTAAAAGTTATATGTGTTCAGTAAAAAAAATAGCTGACCTGGCAACCATAGCTGTACAATTGGTGAGAATACATGCATATGCATGCTTTGTAATTGCCCCTGTGCAATATTTGTATGCACACAGTTATCATATTCCACATTTTGCATTTTTCTAAAACTGTTTAAAATTTTACTTTTTTTTCTCCCAGTCTGCAGCCAAATGCTGAGTGTTTAGTGGGAGGATCCATAAGAGCTGCAAATCTGATATTTGTTAGTAAATTAAATTAAGAATACAAATAAGCAAATTGTAATGGATGCCTACATTGTTATAATTATTAACTTTAATATGCGAAAAAAGGTAGGTAAGTTAGAGTTGTTCTTAAGTCACTTTGACAGGCTTAACAGAGAATTTTTTTTTTTACCTGGCGTGACACGGGCCCGGGACGCTAGTATCGCCTGTCACCCCTTGATGGCGGGCCTGCCAACTGTCGAGCTGCATCTCACCATACATTGTTCAGGGACAAACATACTGAGTTCCTCCTGCTAGAAGAGCTCAACTGGCTGGGGATAATCCATACTCTTAAAGGGACACTCCCACCAAAAAATGAAAAGTTTTTTTTTATTATTGATTTCATAGATGTCTTTTGTTATGTGAATGTATTTATTAAAATATTTAACTAAACAAGTGTGAGTGGGTTCCTCCATTTTGTGAAATATAGTGTTTTGGTTGCCACCCCCCAGGGACTTTACAGCACTAGTATCTCACTTTGGGGCTGGGAACAAAGAATTCAGTCTATAATTATGAATTCTGACCAAATTAATTCTGTTTGTGCATTGAAAGGGAGGGTAATGTAACAATTACATCACAAGGGGCCAGAGTTATGATCTTGTTTTTTATTTATTTAGAAAGTGTTTTACCAGGCAGAATACATTGAGATTTCTAACATTTTCAAGTATGTCCTGGGGACCCAGTCCAGAATGGAGTTACACAGAGTTATACATTTAACAGTAGATAAAAAAAAAAAATACATATATACATATATTAAACAACTTGGAAGGAGGACATAAAGGGTAAATCATTATTGATACAAAAAAAAAAGCAACAACATGTACAGTATACGAAGGAGTTTGTAAACTAATAACAGGTGCAATCTGTTTTGAGGATTTGGGAGACACTTATTTTCAGGGATTTTAGACTAGATGATGATTTGGCAGAAACAGGAAGGCTATTCCACATATGAGGAGCTCTGAAAGAGAACGCACCTCGACCTGCTTCTTTTTTGAAGTGAGGGATCACTAGTGAAGGGTTGGTGCAGGATCTGAGATTGTAGGAAGTGCAGGGAGTAAGAGTGAGCATGCCGCTTAGGTAGGGGGCGAGCGTTCCAGAGAAGTGGTTATGCACCAAGCAAGCTTGGTGGAGAGTGCGCCTGGAGGCAAGCGTCAGCCAGTTTAACTCTTTTACCATTTTACAGTGATGTGTGTTATAATCGCACTGTAGTGCAAAACCAGGTCAATCTGCTATCACTTACGTTGATAGACAGGTAAACAAAAGTACACAGCCACCTAGTCCTGCCCACTGGTGAAACACAGGAGCCAGTAAGAGAGCAGGGGTGTATGACATCATCATGCAGGCTCTGGCCACAGTTGTAAAGTGAGACTTGCTGGAAGATTTTGGAGAATGTTGCATCATGGGTAAAATTCGCAAAATGGATTCTGGAGACCAATTTGATTTTTATTTTTATATGCAATTAATTCAAACACAGAAAAAAAACAGTGGCATTTGTCGTTTAGATGCGTTTTTTAAATGAACAGGTAATCTAGTTACATCTTATTAAGTGGTAGTGTCCCTTTAATTATTTTAAAAGAACTCACTTTTTTAACAAAGCATTATGCCTGTCCAACTCTGTTCTGGAGGAACTAACTTAGCTTCCCCTTGCACGATGCACAGATGAAATGGTCATCCCACCTCAACTCACCCTTTAGTAATAGCTTCCCAAAGCTGAAAAGGTAACAATTTCAGTCACAGTGTCCAAATAAAATGGCACATATTAAAAAAAAAAAAATAGGGCAGGAGGAAAAAGACATATGAGACAAGGACCGCCCAGGTTGGCTAATAACTCATGAATCTTTAATCTGCGTAAGTATAGTGATATTTATAAATAAAAGTGACCATATTACCCAATTAAGAGGGAGTTTTTTTGGGTGGGAAATGTATACCATAGAGCTACATGATATTTAATGCTACGCTGTGAGGTATAGCTTGTTTTTAGTGTTGAAAGTGTTCCCTTTCAAATGGAAAATCCTTATATATAGAGATGTATCAGTGTGTGATAAATTGGGTAATGTTCCCTACAGTGATAGAGTCTTGTTCTCAGGGCCGTCTTTAATAGTGATTGGACCCTGGGCAAGCATTTGCTTGGGCCCCGTGGACCCTGTCCCCTCTCATGCATGCAATCACTCCATCCATCGCAATGTTACCCCCCCCCCCCACCCCACACACAAAAAAACCCCCATAAAAATAAGTACACTTACAGTTGGATTTTTCTTGCAGTGAGTATTTTTATTGCATTGAATAAAATGTGTATATTACGTGTATAACTGCAGTGTATAAACTGTATTTTTGGATACAAAATGTGTATATATGGCTGCAATATGTATACCATCTTACTATGCAACACTGCACTACAACTACTCATTACCTAAATGACAAAGATATACACAGATATTAGAGAGCACTTACATATGTTCATATATATTTCAAAATATATATATACACATCTCACTCTCTCTCACTAGTTGCATTTATACTTACATGGACTTCTTAATATTATATTCAACTATTTTCATATGTAATAAAAATGTTATTGAAGAGTTGCATTTCTTGTTTTTATTCCCATCTTCTGCACCCACATTGCACCTGAAGGACTTAACACAGCCCCATAGAGTAGCCACAGCACTTGTCATGCACCTGTATTGCACCCACAGCACTTGTCATGCACCTGTATTGCACCCACAGCACTTGTCATGCACCTATATTGCACAAACAGCACATGGCTTGCACTCATATTGAACCCACACAATTTTGCATGCTACTGTGTAAATTTGCCTCACAGAACATACCAGTGTAACTTTGTTCCACTGAACTGCCCATGCAGAAAAAAGCCACATTGACATTTTTCCCCATAGTACATGTTATTTTTCCCCAGAGAACATGCCACAGTCACTTTGTCATTGCATATGCAACAGACAGTTTGCCTGTTAAAATATGACACCGTTTGTCCATTAAATATGCCACAGTCAATGTGCCCATCAATATGCCAATATTATTTTGCCATTAATATTATGCCAGTCAGAGCCCAGTAATATTGTGCCAGTCAGAGCCCAGTAATATTGTGCTAGTCAGAGCCCAGTAATATTGTGCCAGTCAGAGCCCAGTAATATTATGCCAGTCAGAGCCCAGTAATATGGTGCCAGTCAGATACGAGGAATATTGTGCCATTCAGAGCCCAGTAATATTTTGCCAGTCAGATACCAGTAATATTGTGCCAGTCAGATGCCAGTAATATTGTGCTAGTCAGAGCCCAGTAATATTGTGCCACTCAGAGCCCAGTAATATTGTGCCAGTCAGAGCCCAGTAATATTGTGCCAGTCAGAGCCCAGTAATATTATGCCAGTCAGAGTCCAGTAATATTGTGCCAGTCAGATGCCAGTAATATTGTGCCAGTCAGAGCCCAGGAATATTGTGCTAGTCAGAGCCCAGTAATATTGTGCCAGTCCGAGCCCAGTAATATTATGCCAGTCAGAGCCCAGTAATATGGTGCCAGTCAGATACGAGGAATATTGTGCCATTCAGAGCCCAGTAATATTTTGCCAGTCAGATACCAGTAATATTGTGCCAGTCAGATGCCAGTAATATTGTGCTAGTCAGAGCCCAGTAATATTGTGCCACTCAGAGCCCAGTAATATTGTGCCAGTCAGAGCCCAGTAATATTGTGCCAGTCAGAGCCCAGTAATATTATGCCAGTCAGAGCCCAGTAATATTGTGCCAGTCAGATGCCAGTAATATTGTGCCAGTCAGAGCCCAGGAATATTGTGCCAGTCAGAGCCCAGTAATATTATGCCAGTCAGAGCCAGGGCGGACTGGGAACAAAAACCAGCCCTGGAAATATTTGTATACCAGCCCCATAGCATTGCGGCAACAGATTACTGTTTAGAAAAGGGAAAAACATGCATTTTTAAGCACATTTGAAGGGCGTATTAGTTATAGATAAGACTGATATATACACCTGCACAGGGCAATACATAGCCCCCAGTATGCACACAAGGTTACATGTATTGCCCTGTGCATGGGGTATATACAGTGGCGTCCCGAGGGGGGGGCGGGGGGGGCGGCCCGCCTCGGGTGCCACTGACTAGGGGGGTGCCACCGGTGCTGCCGGCACCCCCCGCACTGCTTACCTTTTTTTTTTTTCAGGCGGCCGAATCCTCTGGATGCGGCCGCCGGGTGAAAAAAAGAAAAAAAAAAAAAATCACAGCGACCGGATGTGACGATACGTCACATCCGGCGACTGTGTTTCCCTCCTCCGTGCAGGAGGGAAGACTGCACAGAGGAGTCGTCAGTCCGGGAGAAGCAGCGATTTGGTAAGTGATGGGTGGGGGGGGTGGGGAGGAGTGGCACAATATTACTGGGCATCTGGCTGGCACTATATTACTGGGTTCTGGCTGGCACTATATTACTGGGTTCTGACTGGCACAATATTACTGGGCTCTGGCTGGCATTATATTACTGGGCTCTGACTGGCACTATATTACTGGGTTCTGGCTGGCACTATATTACTGGGCTCTGACTGGCACTATATTACTGGGCTCTGGCTGGCACTATATTACTGGGTTCTGGCTGGCACTATATTACTGGGCTCTGAGTGGCACAATATTACTGGGCTCTGGCTGGCACAATATTACTGGGCTCTGGCTGGCACAATATTACTGGGCTCTGGCTGGCACTATATTACTGCGTTCTGGCTGGCACTATATTACTGGGCTCTGACTGGCACTATATTACTGGGTTCTGGCTGGCACTATATTACTGGGTTCTGGCTGGCACTATATTACTGGGCTCTGACTGGCACTATATTACTGGGCTCTGGCTGGCACTATATTACTGGGTTCTGGCTGGCACTATATTACTGGGCTCTGAGTGGCACAATATTACTGGGCTCTGGCTGGCACTATATTACTGGGTTCTGGCTGGCACTATATTACTGGGCTCTGAGTGGCACAATATTACTGGGCTCTGGCTGGCACTATATTACTGGGCTCTGACTGGCACTATATTACTGGGCTCTGACTGTTACAATATTCCTGGTATCTGACTGGCACACTATTACTGGGCTCTGACTGGCACACTATTACTGGGCTCTGACTGGCACAATATTCCTGGGCACTGACTGGCACAAAATTACTTGGCATCTGACTGGCATAATATTCATGGGCACTGACTGGCACTATATTACTGGGCTCTGACTGTTACAATATTACTGGTATCTGACTGGCACACTATTACTGGGCTCTGACTGGCACACTATTACTGGGCACTGACTGGCACAATATTCCTGGGCACTGACTGGCACAATATTACTGGGCATCTGACTGGCATAATATTCCTGGGCACTGACTGGCACAAAATTACTTGGCATCTGACTGGCATAATATTCATGGGCACTGACTGGCACAATATTACTGGGCATCTGACTGGCACAATATTCCTGGGCTCTGAGTGGCACACTATTACTGGACACTGACTGGCACACTATTACTGGGCACTGACTGGCACACTTTTACTGGGCTCTGACTGGCACTATATTACTGGGCTCTGACTAGCACAAACAATAATACTGGCTCTGACTGGCACAATATTCCTGGTATCTGACTGGCACAATATTACTGGGTTCTGAGTGGCACACTATTACTGGGCTCTGAGTGGCACACTATTACTGGGCTCTGACTGGCACTATATTACTGGGTTCTGAGTGGCACTATATTACTGGGCTCTGAGTGGCACACTATTACTGGGCTCTGACTGGCACACTTACTGGGCTCTGAGTGGCACACTATTACTGGGCTCTGACTGGCACAATATTACTGGTATCTGACTGGCACAATATTACTGGTATCTGACTGGCACACTATTCCTGGTAACTATAATTGTACAATTTTCAAACATTGAAAAAATTGTGGGTGTTTTCTTGCATTTTTATTGTGGGGGGGGGGGGGGGGGGGGGGTGCCACACTCGGGGTCCGCCCCGGGTGCCAAATGCTCTAGGTACGCCCCTGGGTATATACCAGGGCAGTGTGTGAGATATAACTTTGTGTACATACTGGAGCATATATTACCCTGTGAAGGAGTATATATCAGTGCATGAGATATAACCTTGCGTACATGCTGGCTGTAAATATTGACTTATCTCAGCATCCAAATTGCACTGACATGGCGTGCCCCAGTACCCAGATTGAACTCATAGCACTTTCCCCAGCATCCAGAATTTGACCCAGCACTGATATTGCACTCACAGGACTTGCCACAGCACCCAGGAGGAAATACCCTAGCACGTAGATGGACACCCAATCAATGGTGCATGCAGGAAAGATAAAGGTGCCAGATATGACATATTGTGCCCTGCATATTTTGCCGCCATTGGCTGATCCTGCCCTCAGCGACAAATACAGTGTCTCACACGTACAGTCAAACATATACACAGTCACATACACACACCGACACATACACACATTGACATTTGTCATAACAGAGCTGTCAAGAGCGAGTCCCCTGCTCTTTTTATAGCCGGGAAACACTGTGATATACCCATTTATTACACTCTGCCCCTCTCTCACACACCTGCACTCTGCCGCTCACTCACCCACCTACACTGCCACACACGTACATGCACTGCCACTCACACACATACACTGCCACTTACTCTCAGTCCCACGTTTACACTCTGATATCAACTCATGTATGTATTTTCTCCCCCCACCCCTGTCATTTCTTTCCCTTTGTATTTTCTTCCCCCCCCCACCGTCATCTCTTCCTTCCCCTGTATGTATATTTTTCTCCCCCACCCCTGTAATCTCTTACCCCCTGTATGTTTATTTTTCTCCCCCCACCCCTGTCATCTCTTACCCCTGTATGTTTATTTCCCCCCCCCACCCCTGTCATCTCTTCCTTCCCCTGTATATATATTTTTCTCCCCCCACCCGTCATCTCTTACCCCCTGTATGTATTTTTTTCTCCCCCCAGCCCTGTCATCTCTTACCCCCTGTATATATTTTTTTCTCCCCCAGCCCTGTCATCTCTTACCCCCTGTATATATTTTTTTCTCCCCCTGCCCTATCATCTCTTACCCGTATATATTTTTTTCTCCCCCCAGCCCTGTCATCTCTTACCCCTGTTCATATTTTTTTCTCCCCCCAGCCGTCATCTCTTACCCCTGTATATATTTTTTTATCCCCCCAGCCCTGTCATCTATGTATTTTTTACCCATTATATTTTATCCCCCTTCCCCTTCTCCCCAAACTCCCAACCACCCGTTATATTTTCTTACCTTCTATTTCAGGCATCATAGGCTGTGGACGCACGTGGAGTTGTGCTCTGGCCGCAGCGTCATAGAGCAGCCGCGGCCACACGTCTTAAAGCGGCGACGACCAAATCTCTTAAAGCGGCCGCAAGCCTTAAAAGCGGCTGCATAAAGCAGCCCCAGGGCCGGCGGCCTACAGGGAAATTTCCCAGTATCCTGGTAGGCCAGTCTGGCCCTGGTCAGAGCCCAGTAATATTGTGCCCCTCAGACCCCACTAATATTGTGCCAGTCAGAGCCCAGTAATATTGTGCCCCTCAGACCCCACTAATATTGTGCCAGTCAGAGCCCAGTAATATTGTGCCCCTCAGACCCACTAATATTGTGCCAGTCAGAGCCCAGTAATATTGTGCCATTTAGATGCCTGTATTCCCCCAACACGGCAAGCAGGGGATGGGGGCCCACGGGACAGCTGCCTTGAGCCCCCCAGGAGTAACTGGACCCAGGGCAGCTGCCCCGTTTGCCCCGCATTAAAGACGGCCCTGCTTGTTCTTATCATATTCTCTGCAATTCATGTAGTAGATTTAATGCATACATTATGGACAAGTGTGGAGTGTGCAATACTCATACTAAACAGACTTTGCAGTTGGTTCACAGATTATTTTTTTTCCCCAATGGTTGCAAATAAGGGCAAGGCGGTGAATGCACTTCTGAGCTTTGTAATAATGGCAACAATTGTATAAACGTCGTAGAAATGTATAGTGTCTGAGCCCGTGACAATCTTAGTGCACCCACTCTTTCCTTTTCCCTGTTTGCGATGAGGACTAAGTAAAGATCTAGTGGTCACAGATGAGTGCTCTAGTGGAAGGGTCCAGAACATATCATAGGATGCCCAGAGGAGTGATGGACATTCTCTATCTGTGATCTGTGTGCTCTCTTCTTCTGCCAGTAGGTGACAGCAGTGTATCATAAAAGTTAAATATTATTACAATCTATCTCAATTATGCCTATGATCTATGTCTGTGAGCCCAATCTACATAATTTAAAGGACATCTGTACTGATATTTTTTAATATTAAAAAAATATTGATTAAGTAGTATATTATTTTAAAAAATGTACCATATTTGCTCGAATATAAGACGACCCTGATTATAAGACGACTCCCCAAACTTTGGATATTCCTTGAAGAAAAAAAAAACGAAAAGCCTGAATATAAGACTAGCCTATAGGAAAAAAGTTTAACTCGTATATATTCACATGTAAATTGCTTAATCATATTTAATAAAAACTTATGATATAAAAAATGCATTTCTTGTTTTTATTTACCTTTATGTGCCAATGCTGCTCCTACCCCCCCCCCCCCCCCCCAGACTTACCCAATGTTCCCCCCAACGGTGTCTGTCTCTCTCCCCTGACCTTCCTCCCCCCAAAGTTGTCTGTCTCCCCTACCTTCCCTCCCCCCAAAGTTGTCTGTCTCCCTGCATCCCCCCACATTGTTTGTCTCCGTTTCCCCCCTCCCTCCCCCCAATGTAGCCTCCCTGGTGGCTAGTGGGGGCAGCCGGGAGATGTCTGCACGATATGTAAAGATCACTTTCGTCAGACAGCCGGTCAGTCATAATAGACAGAACCCCCCGCTACCCAAATCTCCCTGGTGGCTAGTGGAGGCAGCCAGAGGATGTCTGCACGATACGCGCAGACATCCTCCGCTGCTGCCCAGCACTTCCGCCGGGACTTCTATGATGAGGCCGGAAAGGTCCCGGCCAGAGGTGTAACTAGAAACCACCGGGGCCCGGTGCAAAAATTGCCCAGGGCCCCCCGACCCCACCATGCAACTCCACCCTAGAAATGTCACTTACATGCCTTCCAACTGTTCTGCTTTATGCCTGGCCTTGTCTTATATCTAGGATAGACGTATCCCTATCCCATGCACGCCTAAACTCCTTCACTGTATTAACCTCTACCACTTCTGCTGGCAAACTATTCCATGCATCCACTACCTTCTCTGTAAAGTAATACTTTCATTAGTCCCTGAACTTATCTCATATCTAAGGTAGCTTTAGGCCTATCCCATGCATGCTTAAACTCCTTCATACATTAACCTCTCACCCACCACCCTCTCAGTAAAGTAATACTTTCATTAGTTTAGGATATTGATACTTTGGAGAGAGTTCAGAGAAGGGCTACTAAACTGGTTCATGGGTTGAAGGATAAAACTTACCAGGAAAGGTTAAAGCATCTTAACATGTATAGCTTGGAGAAAAGACGTAACAGGGGCGATATGATAGAAACATTTAAATACATAAAGGGAATCAACACAGTAAAGGAAGAGAGCATAGGCGTGCGCACGGGGTGTGCCGGGTGTGCCTGGGCACACCCTAATCCAGGGCTCGACAAACCCCGGGCGCCAGGTCGCCATGGCGACCAGGAAATCAGACCTGGCGCCCGGGTATCGTGAGCCCTGCGTGGTGCCCTCGGCAATGGGCAGGGCCGTCTTTAACGCGGGGCAAACGGGGCAGCTGCCCTGGGCCCATTTACTCCTCGGGGGCCCCAAGGCAGCTGTCCCGTGGGCCCCCAGCCCTGCTTGCCGCGTTGGATGCGACGGCCGGAAAAAAAACCCCCAAAAAAACTGACGCCGGATGTGACGTTGCGTCACATCCGGTGTCTGTTTCCCTCCTCCGTGCAAGAAGGAAGACTGCACGGAGGAGACTTCCGGCGGGGGACACGGAGCAGCTTCATGTAAGTACGGGGGGGGGGGGGGGCTGGCTGGCACACTATTCCTGATATCTGACTGGCACTATATTACTGGGTATATGATTGGCACTATATTACTGGGTATCTGACTGGCACAATATTCCTGGGCATCTGATTGGCACTATATTACTGGGTATCTGATTGGCACAATATTACTGGGTATCTGATTGGCACTATATTACTGGGTATCTGACTGGCACTATATTACTTGGCATCTGATTGGCACAATATTACTGGGCATCTGATTGGCACAATATTCCTGGGCATCTGATTGGCACTATATTACTGGGTATCTGATTGGCACTATATTACTTGGCATCTGACTGGCACTATATTACTGGGTATATGATTGGCACAATATTACTGGGTATCTGATTGGCACTATATTACTGGGCATCTGATTGGCACTATATTACTGGGTATCTGATTGGCACTATATTACTTGGCATCTGTTTGGCACTATATTACTGGGCATCTGACTGGCACTATAATACTGGGCATCTGACTGGCACTATATTACTGGGCATCTGACTGGCACTATAATACTGGGCATCTGACTGGCACTATATTACTGGGCATCTGGCTGGCACAATAATACTGGGCATCTGACTGGCACAATAATACTGGGCATCTGACTGGCACTATATAACTGGGCATCTGCCTGGGCACACCCTAATCCAGGGCTCGACAAACCCCGGGCGCCAGGTCGCCATGGCGACCAGGAAATCAGACCTGGCGCCCGGGTATCGTGAGCCCTGCGTGGTGCCCTCGGCAATGGGCAGGGCCGTCTTTAACGCGGGGCAAACGGGGCAGCTGCCCTGGGCCCATTTACTCCTCGGGGGCCCCAAGGCAGCTGTCCCGTGGGCCCCCAGCCCTGCTTGCCGCGTTGGATGCGACGGCCGGAAAAAAAACCCCCAAAAAAACTGACGCCGGATGTGACGTCGCGTCACATCCGGTGTCTGTTTCCCTCCTCCGTGCAAGAAGGAAGACTGCACGGAGGAGACTTCCGGCGGGGGACACGGAGCAGCTTCATGTAAGTACGGGGGGGGGGGGGGGGGCTGGCTGGCACACTATTCCTGATATCTGACTGGCACTATATTACTGGGTATATGATTGGCACTATATTACTGGGTATCTGACTGGCACAATATTCCTGGGCATCTGATTGGCACTATATTACTGGGTATCTGATTGGCACAATATTACTGGGTATCTGATTGGCACTATATTACTGGGTATCTGACTGGCGCTATATTACTTGGCATCTAACTGGCACTATATTACTGGGCATCTGATTGGCACAATATTACTGGGCATCTGATTGGCACAATATTCCTGGGCATCTGATTGGCACTATATTACTGGGTATCTGATTGGCACTATATTACTTGGCATCTGACTGGCACTATATTACTGGGTATATGATTGGCACAATATTACTGGGTATCTGATTGGCACTATATTACTGGGCATCTGATTGCCACTATATTACTGGGTATCTGATTGCCACTATATTACTTGGCATCTGTTTGGCACTATATTACTGGGCATCTGACTGGCACTATAATACTGGGCATCTGACTGGCACTATATTACTGGGCATCTGACTGGCACTATAATACTGGGCATCTGACTGGCACTATATTACTGGGCATCTGGCTGGCACAATAATACTGGGCATCTGACTGGCACAATAATACTGGGCATCTGACTGGCACTATATAACTGGGCATCTGGCTGGCACAATAATACTGGGCATCTGACTGGCACAATAATACTGGGCATCTGACTGGCACTATATTACTGGGCATCTGGCTGGCACAATAATACTGGGCATCTGGCTGGCATAATATTACAGGCATCTGGCTGGCACTATATTACTGGGCATCTGGCTGGCACAATATTAAAGGCATCTGGTTGGCACTATATTACTGGGCATCTGGCTGGCACAATATTACTGGGCATCTGGCTGGCATAATATTACAGGCATCTGGCTGGCACTATATTACTGGGCTCTGACTGGCATAATATTACAGGCATCTGACTGGCATAATATTACAGGCATCTGACTGGCACAATATTACAGGCATCTGACTGGCACAATAATACTGGGCTCTGACTGGCACAATATTACAGGCATCTGACTGGCATAATATTACAGGCATCTGACTGGCACAATATTACAGGCATCTGACTGGCACAATATTCCTGGCCTCTGACTGCACACTATTACAGGCATCTGACTGGCATAATATTACAGGCATCTGACTGGCATTAGAATTACAGGCATCTGGCTGGCACTATATTACTGGGCATCTGGCTGGCACAATATTACTGGGCATCTGGCTGGTACAATATTACTGGGCATCTGGCTGGCACAATATTACTGGGCTCTGACTGGCACAATATTCCAGGCATCTGACTGGCATAATATTACAGGCATCTGACTGGCACAATATTACAGGCATCTGACTGGCACAATATTCCTGGCCTCTGACTGGCACACTATTACAAGCATCTGACTGGCATAATATTACAGGCATCTGACTGGCACAATATTACAGGCATCTGACTGACACAATATTCCTGGCCTCTGACTGCACACTATTACAGGCATCTGACTGGCATAATATTACAGGCATCTGACAGGCACCATATTCCTGGGCTCTGACAGGCACAATATTCCTGGGCTCTGACAGGCACACATTTCCTGGTATCTGACTGGCACAATATTATTGGTATCTGACTGGCACAATATTACTGGTATCTGACTGGCACATTATTACTGGGCTCTGACTGGCACAATATTGCAGGCATCTGACTGGCACAATATTGCAGGCATCTGACTGGCACAATATTGCAGGCATCTGACTGGCACAATATTACTAGGCTCTGACTGGCACAATATTACAGGCATCTGACTGGCACAATATTCCTGGCCTCTGACTGCACACTATTACAGGCATCTGACTGGCATAATATTACAGGCATCTGACTGGCATTATATTACAGGCATCTGGCTGGCACTATATTACTGGGCATCTGGCTGGCACAATATTACTGGGCATCTGGCTGGTACAATATTACTGGGCATCTGGCTGGCACAATATTACTGGGCTCTGACTGGCACAATATTCCAGGCATCTGACTGGCATAATATTACAGGCATCTGACTGGCACAATATTACAGGCATCTGACTGGCACAATATTCCTGGCCTCTGACTGGCACACTATTACAAGCATCTGACTGGCATAATATTACAGGCATCTGACTGGCACAATATTACAGGCATCTGACTGGCACAATATTCCTGGCCTCTGACTGCACACTATTACAGGCATCTGACTGGCATAATATTACAGGCATCTGACAGGCACCATATTCCTGGGCTCTGACAGGCACAATATTCCTGGGCTCTGACAGGCACACATTTCCTGGTATCTGACTGGCACAATATTATTGGTATCTGACTGGCACAATATTACTGGTATCTGACTGGCACATTATTACTGGGCTCTGACTGGCACAATATTGCAGGCATCTGACTGGCACAATATTGCAGGCATCTGACTGGCACAATATTGCAGGCATCTGACTGGCACAATATTACTAGGCTCTGACTGGCACAATATTACTGGGCTCTGACTGGCACAATATTACTGGCATCCGAAAGTTACAATATTACTGGCATCTGAATGGCACAACAATTATGGCATATGTGTGTGTGTGGGGGGGGGGGGGGGTAACATTGCGATGGACGGCGGGTTTGCATGCAGGGGAGGGGGCAGGTTCCAGGGGGCCCAAGCAAATGCTTGCCCAGGGTTCAATCACTATTAAAGACGGCCCTGGCAATGGGATCGGGTTTTTTTTCTTTATTCCTGCAGCGGTGCGCGAGGGAGCAGAGTGAGTGCACCGGCTGCACAGACTTCCTGCTCCGCCCCCTCGCGCACCGCGTTCTAGCGCTGATCACTGGGGAGCATAGCATGGAAGCTGCTCTGTGCCACCGGGCTGCAACGGATACCGCCCCCCTCTCTCTGCATTGAGGTGTAATCGCAGGGAGGGGGGACACTGATAGGTGAACTTTTTTTTTTCTTTTAAAAAAAAAAAAACGACAACCAAAAAAAACCCTGCTGTCTTGTGTATGTCTGCGTGGATGTGTTTGTGTGTATATATGTGTGCCTGGATGTGTTTGTGTGTGTGTGTGTGTATATGTGTGTGCCTGGATGTGCTTGTGTGTGTGTGTATATGTGTGTGCCTGGATGTGTTTGTGTGTGTGTATTTATGTGTGTGACTGAATGTGTTTGTGTGTGTATATATGTGTGTGACTGGATGTGTTTGTGTGTGTATATATGTGTGTGACTGGATGTGTTTGTGTGTGTATATATGTGTGTGCCTGGATGTGTTTGTGTGTATATATGTGTGTGCCTGGATGTGTTTGTGTGTATATATGTGTGTGGCTGGATGTGTTTGTGTGTATATATGTGTGTGGCTGGATGTGTTTGTGTGTATGTATGTGTGGGACTGGCTGGATGTGTTTGTGTGTATGTATGTGTGGGACTGGCTGGATGTGTTTGTGTGTATGTATGTGTGGGACTGACTGGATGTGTTTGTGTGTATATATGTGTGTATATATGTGACTGGATGCGTTTTGTGTGTGTATATATGTGTCTGGATGCGTTTTGTGTGTATATATGTGTCTGACTGACTGGATGCGTTTTGTGTGTATATATGTGTCTGACTAGATGTGTTTGTGTGTATGTATGTGTCTAACTGGATGTGTTTGTGTGTATATATGTGTCTGACTGGATGTGTTTGTGTGTATGTATGTGTCTAATAGGGTGTGTGTGTATGTATGTATGTATGTATGTGACTGACTGGATGTGTGTGTGTGTATATATATGTGTGACTGGATGTGTGTGTGGGGGGGTGTTTTGTATGTATATGTAGAAAAACAAGGTGTAACAGGTTTCGCGTTCAGAAGTGGAGGGTGCACAGAGAGGACTTTCACCCTAGTCCTCCAAATCAGAATAAAGGATCCTTTATTCTGTATGTATATGTGACAGACTATGTGTCTGTGTGTGACTGCGTGTGTTTGTGTTTATGTGCCGTTGTCTGGCTCCTAGATTTTTTAGCTGGCTCCTAAAACTCAGATCAATTTGTCAAGCCCTGCCCTAATCAAGCCTCAAAATTGAGGCTCTCTCACCTCCGTGCTGCACTGCCGTCTGCCGCCCGAGTTTGTCTCCTAATCCGATCCTTCACTATGCGAGCGGAAGCGCCGCATAGTGAAGGACGGACTTTCTCCTCCCTCAGACCTCCCCTGTAATGTACGCGTTCGCGTACACGCGTTCCGTGACGTCACGCAGAGGCGGAGTCACGGCAACGCATGGATGAGGCCCAGCCGCAGTGCCAGAGGAGAGGGTGCAGAGCGGAGCACAGGCACATCGTTTTTTCCCAGGAGGGGTTCTGGGGCGGCCGGCTGGCTGGTAAACTTTAAGTAAGTGTTTTTTTAAGTTAAAAAATGTGAAATGTTTGTTTACATTGCTAAATGCTTAATTAATAAAAAAAAAAGTTTAATACAGTTTTTAAATGTTTGTTTATATTGATAATTATATGAATGCGGGTCTGTATGTAAGTATGCAGAGTGCATTTGTGTATGTGTGTGTGTGTGTATAGATATATAGATAGATATAGATAATGCAATAGGCTGCGCACGCCTATGGAAGAGAGTATATTTAAAAGAAGAAAAACTACCACAACTAGAGGACATAGTCTTAAATTAGAGGGGCAACGATTTAAAAGTAATATCAGGAAGTATTACTTTACTGAGAGGGTAGTGGATGTATGGAATAGCCTTCCAGCAGAAGTGGTAGAGGTAAACACAGTCAAGGATTTTAAGCATGCGTGGGATAGACACAAGGCTATAAGACCGGGAACAGGGGACTAATAAAAGTACTCAAAAAAAATTGGGCAGACTAGATGGACCGAATGGTTCTTATCTGCCGACACATTCTATGTTTCTATGTTTCTATGTAAGTTACTATGCTTATCTTATATCCAGTGCCGGACTGGCAATAAAAACCAGCCATGGAAATATTTTTAAACCAGCCCCATAGCATAACATTATTTTTTGTTCACAAAAAGGAAAACTACACATTTTTAAAAGCACATCTGAAGAGTGTATTATTTATAGATATGACATATATACCCCTGCATATTGCAATTTGTACCTCCAGTATGTACACAACAAGGTAATATGTCACACCTGATACATGATATATTACTTATGGACAGGGCAATACAGAGGCCCCAGTATGTACCCAAGGTTATATGAATTGTCCTTTGTAGGGATATATACAAGGGCAATATGTGAGACATAACCTTCTGTACATACTTAGGACATATATTGCCATGTGCAGGGGTATATATCAGGGCAGTGTGTGGGATATAACATTACCCCAGCACCTAGATTGCACTCACGTGGTTTGCCACAGCACCCAGGACATACCCCAGCATGCAGATTGCACTCACAGGACTTGCCCCAGCACCCAGGACAGCACTCACAGGACTTTCCCCAGCACCCAGAACTTACCCCAGAATGCAGAATGCACTCACAGGACTTGCCCCAGCACCCAGGACAGCACTCACAGAACTTTCCCCAGAACCCAGGACTTACCCCAGCGTGCAGATTGCACTTACATGACTTAACCTCAGCATGCAAATTTCACTGACAAGACTTTCCCCCTAGCATGCAGATTGCACTCACAGCACTTATCCCAGCACACAGATTTAATTGACAGGACTTGACCCAGCACCCAGGACTTACCCCCAGAACAGAGACTGTACTCACAGGACTTGCCTCAGCACCCGGCCCACTCCAGATATTGCACCACAGGACTTGCCCCGCAGGGGCGGATCCAGAGTATGTTGGCATTGCCCATGTCTGTCTATCTTTTTCTCTCCCCCCATGTCTGTCTCTATCTCCACTCCCTCCTCATGTGTGTAGTCTTCCCCCTATCCTTTCTATTTCTGTAGTCTCTATCATCTCTCAATTCTTTAGACTCACTCCCCCTGTAGTCTATCTAAAATTTCTATCCCCCTGTAGTCTGTTTGCCCCTGTAGTCTGTTTGCCCCTGTAGTCTGTTTGCCCCAGTAGTCTGTTTGCCCCAGTAGTCTGTTTCCCCCTGTAGTCTCTTTCCCCCTGTAGTCTGTTTGCCCCTGTAGTCTGTTTGCCCCTGTAGTCTCTTTCCCCAGTAGGCTGTTTCCCCCTGTAGTCTCTTTCCTCCAGTAGTCTCTTTCCCCCAGTAGTCTGTTTCCCCCAGTAGTCTGTTTCCCCCTGTAGTCTCTTTCTCCCAGTAGTCTGTTTGCCCCTGTAGTCTCTTCCCCCAGTAGTCTGTTTGCCCCTGTAGTCTCTTTCCCCCAGTAGACTCTTTCCCCCAGTAGACTCTTTCCCCCAGTAGTCTCTTTCCCCCAGTCGTCTCTTTGCCCCTGTGGTCTTTTTCCCCCAGTAGTCTCTTTCCCCCTGTAGTCTTTTTCCCCCAGTAGTCTCTTTCCCCCAGTAGTCTCTTTCCCCCAGTAGTCTGTTTCCCCCAGTAGTCTCTTTGCCCCTGTAGTCTGTTTCCCCCAGTAATCTCTTTCCCCCAGTAGTCTCTTTCCCCCAGTAGTTTCTTTCCCCCGTGGTCTCTTTCCCCCATAGTCTCTTTGCCCTGTAGTCTCTTTCCCCCAGAGTCTGTTTCCCCCATGCTATCCCCCTCTTTCCCGATGCTTTTTCTCCTCACGGGTCTGATCTCCCCCTTCCCCTACTCAACATCCGTGCTGACTTTCACTTCAAACAAATTCGGCCGCCGCCGGAAGTCAGCAGTCAGACGAATTTGTTAAAGCGGCGACGGCCGCCGAATTCAGGTAATTCGGCTGCCTTCACCACTTTAACTAATTAGACGGCGGTCGCCGCTTTAACGATTTCGTCTGACTGCTGACTTCCGGCGGCGGCCGAATTAGTTGAAGTGAAAGTCAGCACGGATGGAGAGTGGCCGCATCTCAAAGCGGCCCCAGGGCAGACGGCCCACCGGGATTTTTCCCGGTATCCCGGTGGGCCAGTCCGGCCCTGCTTATATCTAGGATAACCTTATACCTATTGCATGCATGCTTAAACTCCTTCACTGTATTAACCTTTACCACTTTTGCTGAAAGACTATTCCATACATCAACTACCCTCTCAGTAAAGTAATACATACATTGGTCCCTGACCTTATCTTATATCTAGGGTAGCTTTATGCCTATCCCATGCATGCTTAAACTCCTTCACTATATTAACCTCTACCACTTCTACTGGAAGGCTATTCCATGCATTCATTACCCTCTCAGTAAAATAATAAAAAGTTTCTGACCTCCACTGTATTAACCTCTACCATTTCTACTGGAAGGTTATTCCATGCATCCACTCCCCTCTCATTTGTTATTTGCCCATTTGCCAGTGTTATGTGCCCATTTGCCAGTGCTATTTGCCAATTTGCCAGTGATATTTGCCCATTTGCCAGTGGTATTTGCTAGTGTTATTTGCCCATTTGCAAGTGTTATTTGCCCATTTGTCAGTGCTATTTGCCCATTTGCAGTTATTTGCCAGTGTTATTTGCCAATTTGCCAGTGTTATTTGCCCATTTGCAGTTATGTGCCCCTGTTATTTGCCAATTTGCCAGTGTAATTGGCGCATTTGCCAGTGTTATTTACCCTTTTGCAGTTATTTGCCCATTTGCCAGTGCTATTTGCCAGTGTTATTTGCCCATTTGCCAGTGTTATTTGCCCATTTGCCAGTGTTATTTGCCCATTTGCAGCCACCGGAAGTGACGTTTCCGGTGGCTGGATGCGGATCTCCCGGCTGCTGCCTGATAGTGACTGTCTCCGTGTGTGCCCTACAGCAATCATGGGGCAGGGAGACACTAATAACAGTATTGGCAGCCTGCATAAACATACTCCATGTGAGACAGTCACACGGGCAGCGGGGGCTCATGGGGCAGCTGCCTTGGGCCCCAAGAATGAATGGGTCCTGGGCAGCTGCGACACCTGCACTGATGGTATGAACGCCACTGGTCCTGGCTTCATCATAGAAGTCCCGACGGACGTGCAGACATCCACCGGCTGTTAGCGAGGGGGATCCAAGTCCCCTGCAGCTCTGCGGCGGACCTGGATCCCAGTCTTATAGTCATCCACAATCTGGAAGCACCAGTTCGGGCCCGATTATTGGCACATACTGAGTCTAACCTAATATGGACAAAAGTATTGGGACACTCCATTTAATTTTTAAATTCAGATGTTTCAATCAGATCAATTTCCACATGTGTATAAAACCAAACACCTAGCCATGCAGTCTGCATTTACAAACATGCTATTCCAGTATGACTGGGCCCAGTGCACAAAGAAAAGTTAGAAAGACAAGTTTAGATAAGTTTGGTGTGGAAGAACTTGACTGGTTCGCACAGAGCCATGACCTCACCCCATTGAACACCTTTGGGATGAACTGGAATGGAGATTGTGAGCCAGACTTTCTTGTCATCAGTGTCAGACCTCACAAATGCTCTACTGGATGAATATGCAAAAAGTCCCACAAAAACACTGCAACATGTTGTGGAAAGCCTTCCCAGGAGAGTAGAAGCTGTTATAATGCAGCCATTCTCATTCAGTACAAAATGGAATCCAGCTGAATGAATATATAGCGTAACTACCCATATTCTCCTTAGACTTATAAGTAAGTATGTTTATGCAGGCTGCCAATACTGTTATTAGTCTCTCCCTGCCCCATGATTGCTGTAGGGCAGGGAGAGACTAAAGATGTCAATGGCTTTGACATTTAAACACTTCCACTAGCTCTGATTGGCTGTCACAGCGATTGGATGTGACAGAGGAGGTGTCAGCAGACATGACTGGAGTTCCTTGGTCCCGAGGCACTCAACCATGTCAGTTACACCCTCTGGCATACTGCCATTGGAACAGAAGGATGTGCCAGATACAGCATTTGTCGGCAACAGCACCGTTCGCAGGGATGTGGCTGACATGTCCTTTATCTTCAAGGGGTTAAACTCTACTTGTAATCATATCCACAATGCAGTGAGAAATGTTTTAGTTTGAACGTTTATCCTTCACTTTCGTTCTTTGAAAGCTAAGACATATAATGTGAACTGAATGAAATAAGCTGCAATCAGTCTATGTGTGGTCTGCATTACCATTGTAACTGAATACAGAGGAGTTGCAAAAGGGATGACATGTGTCAAATGTTTGGAGAACAACAATCTATTGCTAAATTGTTTCCACAGACCACAAAAAGGAACCATGTTTTAAAAGTTGCATATTAGGACAAAATCAACACCAGTGTATTGGAATAATGTATTTATATATCATGCTTATTCATAATTACGACATCTCATTTGTATTACTTAATCCCTGGGAGGTGTGATTAATATTCTCTGTGTGGCACACACACTCACCAGCTGAAGAAGTTCTTTTACAAAACGCATCCTGAGGGGTGTCCTGTTTTTCGTGTTTGTGCAAATAGTGTATATTTCATACATATGTTCTGTAACCTGGCCAGGTGAACAACACTATACTAGCAGTGGGTAAGGTTGCATTATAATATATTTTATTTTACCTTACATCCATTTTTTCCCCTTTTTTTATATTTATTCATTTATATATTTATATATATATATATATATATATATATATATATATATATATATATATATATATATATATATATATATATTACATACTTTTTTTCTGTGTCCATGTAACCATTTATTGTCATTTGTCTTTTTGAGGAACTGGACTTTTTTGTGGTCTTTTTACCCTATATATATGCATGTTTTTTATTCTGTGATGTATAATAAACTTTCTATATTTTTATAATTCTATGTCTTGTTTTTTTCTGGGGTATACTTTTAGCGCTGTCTCTTTTCTTATTAATTCTCTATGATATACATCTAAGAATCAGAATTCTCACATAATACACCACCATTTACTAAAATAATTAATAATAATTTAAAAACATACAATACAGAATCTAAATTATACATTACAATAGTTTTAGAATGAAATGAAGAATGGGTGCAACTTAAAGAACGTATAGATTTCAGTAATGTTATTACTCCACTGTCCTGGTATATAGATACATTTTTCCGATAGCATAAGAGATACTGTTCTTGTCATAAACAGAAAATAACTAAAGGAGTATAAATGTATTAAAAAGCGTATACACCAATCAGCCATAACATTATGGCCACTTGCCTAATATTGTGTAGGTTCCCTTTTGGTTCAAAAACAGCCCTGACCAGTTAAGGCCATATCCGGACTGGGAACAAAAACCAGCCCTGGAAATTTGTTTGTATACCAGCCCCAAAGCATAACCGTGAATAGTTTTTTATTTATAGATAAGACTGATATTTCCCCGTTTAGGGGAAAATAGAGCCCCAGAATGTACACAAGGTTATATCTAACACCCTAATATATAATCCATGCACAGAGCAGTACATAGGCCCCAGTATGTACACAAGGTTATATGAATTGCCTTGTGCAGAGCTATATATCAGAGAAGTGTGTGAATTAGTCTTGGGGGCTATGTCAACTTTTATTAGTTGAATTAAAGTTGACACAAGTCTGAAAGTTTTCCATATTGCTCTGATATCTACAGTTCCCACAGTACCCAATTTCCCCCTGTTCCTGAGCTCAATACTCGATCTGTTCCACATCATGAAGGAGTTTAAGCATGCGTGGGATAGGCACAAGGCTATCCTAGATATAATATAGGGAACAGGGGACTTATAAAAGTATTTAGAAAATTGGGCAGACTAGATGGGCCAAATGGTTCTTATCTGCTGACACATTCTGTTTCTATACTTTACTTCTCTATACATCACTCTTTGCACCTGCTGCACCCTCTGGTTCTGCTCCTGATCCTTCTACCGCAAACCTTCCATTAAACACTGGGAATCCACCTAAATCATTTATGCTCCAGTGCCGTTGGTGCACATAACTAAAGTCTGTGCATCTCCACAGACTGACTGCTTCATCCCCTCGCGCTCAGTGCTTGAAAGAGTGCCAGGTCTCACATGACAGTATTTTAATGTCAGACCCAGGCAGCACAATGTATTGGGCCAAGCCCTGGTGACAGTTCATATCAATAAATTGTCCATTACAAGGTCCAGTATATGTCCACCATGAACAATGTTAGTCAGAGGCGGCTCTCTAATTAGGCAAGTTAGGCGGTCACCTAAGGCCTCACGCTAAGGGGCCTCACAGCTGCCTAATTTGCCTTGTTGCCTTTGCTCTAACACAGCTGTTACTCTCCCTGCCATACTAACTTCGGCAGGTTAAGAGCGACCCTTTTTTTTTAACCTATTCACTCTGTGCGCGATTGCGAGGCTCCGCCCCCACTATCAGCATCAGGCGCACTTAGCAAAAGCCAACAGGCAGCACAGGAGCCATCACAACATGGTCTGTCCACTTTTAACTTTGAGATCCTCTTCTTCTGGCTGAATGTAGACTGGCTGAGTGGATCAGTAAGTGAGTGCGTGCTGGCTGAGTGGGTCTGTGAGTGAGTGTGTGCTGGCTGAGTGGGTCTATGAATAAGTGTGTGCTGGCTGAGTGTGTGCTGTTTGGGGACAGATATGGTCCTGCCAAGCTAGTTGAGGGTAGTGTCATGTTTAAGGACAATGACAGAAGTGATTAGCTGTTTGGGGACACTGATGGCAGTAATTAGCTGACTTGGCTCAAATATGGCACTGATAAGATGTTTGAGCACAAATATGGCATTTACAGGGTGTTTGAGTACAATGATGGGCCTGACGAGCTGCTTGGGCACTGAGATGGCATTGGAAATACGAGTCTGTGTGTGTGTACACGATCAGCATATGAATGTGTATATATGTGTTAGTGTTCACATTTAGGAGACATCAATAAAGATAGTGAGCTAGTCAGCCAGATACTGTTTATCTATAAAAAGTGTTTTTGTTTATAGATATTTGTAGAATAATTATGAGAAATAAAATTCTAGGATCTGTGAATTCCTAATTGCTGGATTTTAAGGCTTGTTTTAAATATGAAATGTATACAGTTTATTTTTATTATTTCATATATTTTATTTATGAGAGTCTGTGAGGGCCTCATGTTTAAGTTTTGCCTACTGCCTCACAAAGTCTAATCAAACAGAATTTCATTAAAGACAAAACTTGTCTTTTAAAGAGTTAAATAAGGCATTTTGTATACATGGACACAGATAAAGAAGTACATTCTAAAAATTCAGTCATCATACTTACAGTATTATTACTCCAAAGTGTACCTGTATGAAGCTGGGAAAATGCTATACATATGTAAGCCTGATTAATAGTTCTGTAAAATTCAAATAAAATTTGGAAAAAAAAATTCTGTGCCTCCCCGTCGGGGAATCGAACCCCGGTCTCCCGCGTGACAGGCGGGGATACTTACCACTATACTAACGAGGAATTGCATAGTACAAATCACTGAAGTAACCCTCTTATGGCTACGTCACACCTCAGAGCTACATGAGTTATTTGAAAATAACTCATGTAAAAACGTAAAACGTTTTTCTATTTACGCAAACGCCGTAATCTTGGAGCGGCAGACATTGCCTACTGATAGATCTGCTTATAGCCTGCAGGACTACAATTCCATTGGTGTATGAGACCTAAGACGATATCTCCCAGGATGCTTTTCGCCAAACACATGACGTGAGTGTCAGTCTTTCTAGTCATGGTAACTCCCGAGTTCGTCGTTTTCCCCGAGACCATCACCACAACGAAAATACGGCGTGGATTTCTGCAACCTGGTGACCTGGCTGTTCCATTACAGAGTGTCCGTGTGCCTGGAGTATCGAGGGAAATGGGTTAGGAGTGAAGCAGGGGTGTTAAATGTATAGGGGAGGAATAGATTTGGGGCACAGATTAACTGTTGACAGGAAGATGACAGTGAAAGAATAAATTAGTAAAAAGAAAAGTAAAATTGAAGACTGTCATTGTACCCCAGCCTTGTAACTTTAAAGTGGACATGTTATTCATAAAATGTTTGCTGACAAGGTCTTCTCTGCACATTAAAAAAAAACAATATCTGAATTTTCTAGATATTTGTTATTATATTACTATAATATTACTATTATATTACTATAATATTACATAGAAACATAGAAACATAGAATGTGTCGGCAGATAAGAACCATTCGGTCCATCTAGTCTGCCCAATTTTCTTTTTTTTGAGTACTTTTATTAGTCCCCCTTTCCCGGTCTTATAGCTATTTTTATTTTTAGAGCTATTCCCGGTCTTATAGCTATTCTTATATTACTATTATATTACTATAATATTACTATTATTAATAGTATAAATAATCTTTTTTTATCTAAAGTTTATTCTGTTTGTTTTATTTTTTCTGTTTTGTGAGGGATTTTTCACATTTTAGTCACCTTTTAAAAAAAAACAATATCTGAATTTTCTAGATATTTGTTATTATATTACTATAATATTACTATTATATTACTATATATTACTATTATATTACTATAATATTACTATTATTAATAGTATAAATTAATCTTTTTTTATCTAAAGTTTATTCTGTTTGTTTTATTTTTTCTGTTTTGTGAGGGATTTTTCACATTTTAGTCGCAGAGTATAAAAACCCCCAGAAACAAATAAACATTTTTTTAAAATAATTACCGCAGCTTTAACTTCCACTAATATTAAAAAGTAAATAATACAAATCTTTGGAAAGTGTAATTGGATCATGAATACCCAGTACTGTATTTTGGGTAATAATGAATTCCAGCAATCGTTTACTATATAGAAACAATAGCTTTATGGTCTAATCAATAAAGAGAGATTTACAAGGAATTGACACACTTAAGGCCAGAGTAGCTGAATAGGAAAATGTTCCAATTCAGTTGAAGTGGATCATTTTTTCCAACTCGGCTTCATTAGCCTATAGTTTGAAATTTCCATCTCAATTCCCTGTAAATCTCTTTACTGAGTAGACCCTTCTGTCAAATGTGTTTTAAACGGTTTCTTCAACAGGGAACAGTAAATGAGTGGTAAGAATCTGGAGACAGATGTTCAGGTGTGGTAAAAGATCAATAGAACACAAGCCAAGAGAGAACTGTGACATTTATATTAATTAAGGATATTGTGCGTCAAGGAGATGGCAGTGTCAACTGCAGGAGAGAAATCAAGAAGTATTAGTAAAGAGAAGTAAAAAGGATTACCATTCTGCAGTACCAAACCTTTTTCAATTCTTGTCATAAACTATTGCTTACAGAACAGCCGCAAACTCATTCAAAAGTAGAAATATACTACTACTCATATCATGCCTAGTCATCATTTCATAATGAAATATATCCCAACGAGATTTTCATCTTTTCATAATTTAACCTACAAGTTGCTAGAGAGCACTATGTACACCACTTGACTGACTTTTTTCCTCCTACGAACCCCTTGACTCTGCTGACCTTTGCACTGGGTTCTAGGATCTAGGAGGGTGCCACCTGCGGTGTGTAATCCGCAAGTGGTACCAGTGATAGATTTGTTAGGATATCAAGAGTTCTCCCTAACGGAACCTGCTTCATTTGCCCACTCCCAACTTACAGCCTGAGTTGGACCTGTTTTTCTCAGATCTCAGTCAGCGCTGGCTTGCTTTTCTCATGCTCCTCCCGCGAGTAATTATTCAGAGCAGCAGTATATGTGTGAGAGCCAGCGCTGACGGAGGTCTGAGTTTGGCAGTGAGTGAGTGGGACCTTAAAGATAGGAACAAGGAGAGAGATGCATGGGGGAGAGCAGGCATAGGCAAAGTATCCGTACAAGGGACCAGTGTTTATGAAGGTCCATAGAACATTATTAAATTGTCCATCACAGTCACAATTAAATGTCCACCATGATCAGTGTTGGCCAGTGACTGGCACAAAATTATTGGCATCTGAATTACACAATATTACTGGCATCTGACTGGCTCAATATTACTGGTATTTGAATGGCACAATATTACAGGCATCTGACTGGCACAATATTACTGGCATCTGACTGGCACAATATTACTACAATATGACTGGCACAATATTACTGGTATTTGAATGGCACAATATTACAGGCATCTGACTGGCACAATATTACTGGCATCTGAATGGCACAATATTACTGGTATCTGACTAGCACAATATGAATGGCATCTGACTGGCACAATATTATTGGCATCTGACTGGCACAATATTACTGGTATCTGAATGGCACAATATTACAGGCATCTGAATGGCACAATATTACTGGCATCTGACTGGCACAATATTACTGGTATTTGAATGGCACAATATTACAGGCATCTGACTGGCACAATATTACTGGCATCTGACTGGCACAATATTACAGGCATCTGACTGGCACAATATTACTGGCATCTGACTGGCATAATATTACAGGCATCTGACTGGCACAATATTATTGGCATCTGAATGGCACAATATTACTGGCATCTGACTGGCACAATATTACAGGCATCTGACTGGCACAATATTACTGGCATCTTAATGGCACAATATCACAGGCATCTTAATGGCACAATATTACAGGCATCTGACTGGCACAATATTACTGGCATCTGACTGGCACAATATTACTGGCATCTGAATGGCACAATATTACTGGCATCTGACTGGAACAATATTACAGGCATCTGACTGGCACAATATTACTGGCATCTTAATGGCACAATATCACAGGCATCTTAATGGCACAATATTACAGGCATCTGACTGGCACAATATTACTGGCATCTGACTGGCACAATATTACAGGCATCTGACTGGCACATTATAACAGGCATCTGAATGGCACAATATTCCTGGTATCTGAATGGCACAATATTACAGGCATCTGGCTGGCACATTATTACAGGCATCTGAATTGCACAATATAACCGGCATCTGAATGGCACAATATTACTGGTATCTGAATGGCACAATATTACTGGCATCTTAATGGCACAATATTACTGGAATATGAATGGCACAATATTACTGGCATATGAATGGCACAATAATACAGGCAGGGCTCGACAAACCCCGGGCGCCAGGTTGCCATGGCGACCAGGAAATCAGACCTGGCGCCCGGGTACTGTTTGTCACAGGGAGCCCTTGCCGGCTGCCATCCGTTTTTCTTTTACTTTCTTTTTCAGCGCGAGGGGAGAAAGTCTGTGCGGATCACACAGACTGTAAGCTCCGCCCCCTCGCGCAACACGTTGTAGTGCCGAGTGTCATGTGACAACACGGCACAGGAACCGAAAGAGATCGGGCTCCAGCATAAATGTCCCCCTCCCGTGCAATGAGGTAAGCAGCAGGGAGGGAGGACACTGTAAGAAATATTTTTTTGTTCTTTAAAAAAAAAACACAAAAATGGTGTGTATGTGTGTATATAACTGGCTGTGTATGTGGTCTGTGTGTATGTATGAGTGAATGTAACTGACTGTATGTGGTGTGTATGTGAATGTAACTGACTGTATGTGGTGTGTGTGTGAATGTAACGGACTGTGTGTGTATGTATGTGTGAATGTAACTGGCTGTGTATGTATGTGTGAATGTAACGGACTGTGTGTATGTATGTGTGAATGTAACTGGCTGTGTATGTGGTGTGTGTGAATGTAACTGGCTGTGTATGTGGTGTGTGTGAATGTAACTGGCTGTGTATGTGGTGTGTGTGTATGTAACTGGCTGTGTATGTGGTGTGTGTGTGTGTGTGTATGTATGTATGTGTGAATGTAACTGGCTGTGTATGTGAGGTGGGTGTATGCCACTGTGTCCGTGCGACTTTGTGATGTGCCGTTGTCTGGCTCCTAAATTTTTTGGCTGTATGTGGTGTGTGTGTGTGAATGTAACTGACTGTATGTGGTGTGTGTGTGTGTGAATGTAACTGACTGTATGTGGTGTGTGTGTGTGTGTGTGTGTGTGAATGTAACTGACTGTATGTGGTGTGTGTGTGTGTGTGTGTGTGTATGTAACTGACTGTATGTGGTGTGTGTGTGTGTGTGTGTGTGTGAATGTAACTGACTGTATGTGGTGTGTGTGTGTGAATGTAACTGACTGTATGTGGTGTGTGTGTGTGAATGTAACTGACTGTATGTGGTGTGTGTGTGAATGTAACTGACTGTATGTGGTGTGTGTGTGTGGATGTAACTGACTGTATGTGGTGTGTGTGAATGTAACTGGCTGTGTATGTGGTGTGTGTGAATGTAACTGGCAGTGTATGTGGTGTGTGTGAATGTAACTGGCTGTGTATGTGGTGTGTGTGAATGTAACTGGCTGTGTATGTGGTGTGTGTGAATGTAACTGGCTGTGTATGTATGTATGTGTGAATGTAACTGGCTGTGTATGTGAGGTGGGTGTATGCCACTGTGTCCGTGCTATTTTGTGATGTGCCGTTGTCTGGCTCCTAAATTTTTTGGCTGGCTCCTAAAACTAAATTAAATTTGTCAAGCCCTGAATACAGGCATCTGAATAATACTGGCATATTGATGGGCACATTGACTGTGGCATATTTAATTGACAAACGGTCGCATATTTTAACAGGCAAACTGTCTGTTGCATATGCAATGACAAAGTGACTGTGGCATGTTCTGTGGGGAAAAATAACATGTACTATGGGGGAAAGTGACAATGTGTATTTTTTCTGCATGGGCAGTTGAGTGGAACAAAGTGAAACTGTGGTATGTTCTGTGGAGCAAATTTACACTGTAGCATGCAAAATTGTGTGGGTTCAATATGAGTGCAAGCCATGTGCTGTTTGTGCAATATAGGTGCATGACAAGTGCTGTGGGTGCAATACAGGTGCATGACAAGTGCTGTGGGTGCAATACAGGTGCATGACAAGTGCTGTGGCTACTCTATGGGGCTGTGTTAAGTCCTTTAGGTGCAATGTGGGTGCAGAAAAAGGGAATAAAAACAAGAAATGCAACTCTTCAATAAATTTTTTTATTACATATGAAAATAGTTGAATATAATGTTAAGAAGCTCATATAAGTATAAATGTAACTAGTGAGAGAGAGCGAGATGTGTATAGATATTTATAAATATATATGAACATATGTAAGTGCTCTCTAATATCTGTGTATGTTTTTGTCATTTGGGTAATGAGTAGTTGTAGTGCAGTGTTGCATAGTAAGATGGTATACATATTGCAGCCATATATACACAATTTTGTCCAAATATACAGTTTATACACTGCAATTATACACGTAATATACACATTTTATACAATGCAATAAAAATATTCACTGCAAGAAAAGTCCAATTGTGTGTGTGCTTATTTTTATGGTTTTGTGTGTGTGTGTGTGTGTGGGGGGGGGGGGGGGGGGGGGGGGGGGGGGGGGGTAACATTGCAATGGATGGCGTGATTGCATGCATGAGAGGGGACAGGGTCCAGAGGGCCCAAGCAAATGCTTGTCCAGGGTCCAATCACTATTAAAGATATAAAAATATTGTACCCTTCTCACTACTTATATCAACTCAGGCTTGCAGTGTAGGGATTTTGCGTCCCAATACTGTTTATTTTTCCAGCCCAGCTGAGGCTAACTTAGCATTGTGGGTGAAATTAATGCTTCTTGGCTAGTGTTGAGTGAACCTGAACCGCACCGTTCGGGTTCGTACCGAACTTTACGGTTTTTGGAACCCGAACACGGACATTTCACTGTATGTCCGTGTTGGAGTTCGGCGATTACATTGTATGTAATCAGTGCCGATCCTAAGGTCACAGGCGCCTGGGTGCAGGATTTTTTTGGCGCCTTCTTGTGGGTGTGGCTCTGCTAATAACTCCTCCCCTTTAACAATTGTTTTAAAAATATATAAATTAAAATACCAAAACTTTATGAAAAAATGATTTAACAAAAAACAAAAGATGTTAAAAACAGTGGAACCCAGTGTGATTACCAATAGAGAAAATGTGTTTAATCACTATTATTCATATAAAATGTGCTATCAAGTGTGAAAATAAAAACAATGCTATTATATTTATTCTTATTTTCAAACTTGATCAGCACATTCAATATGAAAGTGATTAAACACACTTTCTCTTCATATATGCTACAATATTAGTTAGTGCATAGCACATAACAAGTTAAAGGGGCTGTTTCACCTAAACATTGTTTTTACTATGCATGTAGAAAATAAAAAAAATGAAAATCATCTAGACATTGAGTTTGCAAAACTGCAAGCAAATGCCTAAATTAGGAGAAACATGTGTTTTAAATATGTCTGTGGAGTCTCCTGCTTATGACATCAGCTGTAGCCTGATATGCACAATTACACATTTCCCATTGAAAACCAGTTTGTTTGCATATCAGGCCATAGGAGATGTCATAAACAGGAGTCTCCACAGACATAGGCTCGCTAACTCCAGAAATTTCTCAAGCACACAGAGAATTTACCCCAGCACCCAGATGACACCCATGACTTGCACCAGCACCCAGGACTTACCCTAGCACATATATAAAATTCACAGTAATGTGCACTGTGCGAGTGTATGACAGACTCCGTGGCAATAAAACTCACACTCACGCTGCACATTACTGTATCACAACACACAATAAATCTCACAGCAAAAAAAAAAACCCATACACATTAATTACACTCAGTCACACTTATGCACATACATACACAGCCACACATACATACTGGAAAAATGAAAGAAAAGAAGAAAAGTGCTAGAATAAAATAGTGCTCCAAACACCGTGCATCAAATAAAACAAACATAAAGATTAGTGAGCAAAATAAAATAATTAAGAATACATATATATTTATGTGTGTGTGTGTAAAGAATATAAAGAATAACAAAGGAAGATAGATATTAATGATAGTGTGATATGTGAAAATAAAGTAATATGATCACCCTTAAAGTGTACACTTATATAAAAAAAATACTTATTTTATTCCAAACATTCCTTGAAGTCTTGCAATACCAAAACTCTCCACAAAGGGTTAACATGCAAAAGAAAACAATAACAGGGAGAACATATTGTGACCTGTTTTAATAGAAAAAATACTTATATTAAATATTTTTACATATCACAATATTAATAAATATCTATTATTCCTATTATTTTATTTTGCACACCCTAATATATATTTTTGTTTACCTCCGTTTTTTAAGTTTGTCGCTTATGTAGTTTGTAATATGATGAGCTGTTCCTCCAAACTTCTCCTCCTCCTCTTTTTTTTTTATAGGAATAATCTTTATTAAATTTATAAAAATTTTTATTCATCAACAGACATCAAAGAAAAACAAAAAAAAAGAACAAAAACAAAACACAAAGCAGAAAACAGTACAGTACAAGCAATACAAAAAACACCAACAAACCAATACGATAAATATAGATAAATATAGCTAGTCATGTTTACGATACCAATCAATCGGTTCTTATTTTTCTTTTTTCTTCTCCTCCTCCTCTTATACACTTCCAGGAAGGAGGAGTAGCTGCTGTGTGGAGTAGATCATCCTCCACTGCCACGACTAGATTTTTATAGGTGCAGGGGCGGGCTCACGTGACCTGCGCCCCTGCTTTGACGGCGGTGGCGCATCATGTTTTCTGTCACTCCTCCATTTCAGCGGAGGAGGACAGAGAGGATTACTTTAGGTGCAGCGTCAGAACCTAGGTGGACAGAGGCGCCGCTGCCCTGTCAGAGCATAAACGCGGATACGGTGCTCTGCTCTTTCAGTTTGACAGGAGGCAGCGGCGCCTACTATTCCCGCGAGCGTCACTCGCTTGGCGCCCCTCTCTATCTTCACTGCCTGGCGCCTGGGCGCGGTGCACCCCGTGCACCCGCCCAGGATCGGCCCTGTATGTAATGCTATTGGCTTTCTATAAACCAAAAGAGAGTCCCCATTCATAAGAAATTCTCTATTCTCTATTCTTCTATTTCGGTTTATAGAAAGCCAATAGCATTACATGTATTCCATAAGCCGAAAGTCTATAAACCGAACGACATTCTGTTTATAGACTTTCTTTTTATAGAAAAGCAATAGCATTACATGTATTCTATAAAACGAAAGTCTATAAACCGAATGTCTTTCGGTTTATGGAATATTGCTATTCTATAAACCGAAATAGAGTCCCCATTCATAAGAATAGGTCAATTGACCTATTCCTATGAATGGGGACTCTATTTCAGTTTATAGAAAGCCAATAGCAGTACATGGCTATTGGCTTTCTATAAACCGAAATAGAGTCCCCATTCATATGAATAGGTCAATTGACCTATTCGTATGGATGGGGACACTCACCCACATTTTACTTCATTTTGCAGCCCTCTAGCCCTTTCCAGGACTTTTTTAGAGGCATTTTAGTGGCCAAAAGTTCGACCCCGAACCCGGACTTTTTGCCGAAGTTCGACCGAACCCGCCGAACCCGAACATCCAGGTGTCCGCTCAACTCTATTCTTGGCTAATTGACAGCACAAAATGCCACATATCTGTTTGTAACATTTAATAATAACTGAGCAGAGTTAATTATTTTTCTTCTCCATGTGAAACAGGATAGCCTAATCATTTTTACCTGCTGTACTTTGCAGTACTTAGATTTGTTGATCTAGTTTCTTGTATAAAATTATTTAGATTTAGACTCCTGTATCTATCACAAGGTTATAAACTGTCAGCCAGGCCTAAGTACAAAGTCTATCAGCAGTTTATCAGCAAATGTTTGCAGTGCAATTGTTGGGTTGCTTATTCTGCAAAAAATTATTTTATTAATTTCTGGGACAATGCACTCGCATTTCATTAACAGTACACCTGACATGTCATGGGGTATGATGGACATATAGGAAAATTCTGGCAGATACTTTTTGCTCTATAGCAAATCTATAATTTATAATGATGTTCGACTCACTTTAACTGTAGGAAAACCAAAGGTATGCCTATGACGTAACTTAATGTACAACATTTGTTGGAATCATTAGAAGTTACTTGAATGGCCGAAAAGAGGCCATTTTAGGTAGTGAGTAACTAAGGGTTTGTACTATAATTGACATGGTAAAAACCTCAGCGTTCTGACATGATTATAGAATTGTGTTTTCTCTTTTGAGAAATAGAGTTATAAAATATTTACTTTTGCACTGTATGTTGTATTCATTCATTAAGGTTTTATGTTTGCATCCCATTGAGTGGTGCGTGATGATCGCACGCGCCAGGAGGTGGAGAGACTGGTCTGCTGGCGGGTGCCGAGGCTCTAAGATGGAGTAGTGGTGAAAGTACCGAGAAGAGTGACTGAGAAAATCAAAAACCCTGCACCTCTGCTGAGAAACCGGATGAGGACACAGACGCCAGATCCATGCGCCTACAAGCGGAGAAATGCCCAGGGACGTGTGGGAAGGAACTGACCCGAAATAGGGGATCACAGCAGGATTTTCACGGCGGCCCATCGTGCTGAAACCCGAGCAGATAAGTTTCAGTTACATGTTTTTCAAGCATGTTATGTTGTCTCTATAGCCTAGATAATATACGGGGCATATCCTGAATATTGTAAATATAGTTGGTGTTCGTAAAACTACTGCTGAAATCAACAGGCTATGGCTACAAAGAAGGGCTGAGGTGCCTAAAGACTACCTAGGAGAAATACATAGCCCTTAGAATCTGAACAGTAATATAACGGACATAAGCTCTAAATATTTAAAATGTATTCACGACGGAAAGTTTTATGTACAACTAGCTTTACTACCTGGCTTCGCTCCCAGGATTTAGAGTCTTGTATATATAAATGTCATATTACCTTATATTAAAACTCGAAACAAAATTTGATGCTTTGAGGCTACCTATAGTTAACATTTAGAAGTGCCCACTTGGTTTCCAATGAGGCCCCTAGAAAAAGTGGTCACCTTCATTTACGAAAATCAACCATTGGTAATGTTGTGCAAAAATTCACAAGAGAGGAACATGCAACGAAAAGGCAACCCATAGCTACCCACAAACTAAAAATATTAATTATGTAATTTGCCACAAAAACATCTGTATCTAAGGAATCTAGTTCTGTAGAAAGACGAACTATTAATGTGGTCAGATTTATATCATTTAAGGAAGAAGGAATTTGGAGTTGTCGGATTGATGAATGCATGTAGGGCAGTGAGAAGAGGCTCCAAACTTATACATAAAAAAGTGTTTGTACATCTCCTTAATTACCACATATATGGATCATTACAGTTACACACACAGTGTGTGTATTTAATATATCTATTATCAATAACGTAGTATTTTTAAATTCAGAAAAAAAAGACGTATTGTCTACCTGGAACGCAGGATCAGTAAGCCTCTTTCTCGTGAAAAATTGTGATGAACCGTAAGAACACTGTTTGGACTTGGCGAAAAGTCTACCAAACCCAACCCGACCCCTTTTTCCCCATAGCCTATACATCTGTTTTGTTCCATTCCCCAGAATCATGCCCCAGCTACCACTTTCAAAATAGGTTAAGGCAGGGCTTGACAAATTTAATTTGATTTTAGGAGCCAGAATTTTTTTTTAGGAGCCAGACAATCACGCAAACATAAACACAATTCATAAACACACACGCCTACTTCACATATATACAAACACACCTACTTTACATATACCCATATATACAAACACCTCACACACACATATATTCAAACACCTCACACACACCTACTTTACATATACCCATATATACAAACACCTCACACACACATATATACAAACACCTCACACACACATATATACAAACACCTCACACACACATATATACAAACACCTCACACACACCTACTTTACATATACACATATATCCAAACACCTCACACACACCTACTTTACATTATACACATACCGTATATATAAACACCTCACACACACCTACTTTACATATACACATATATACAAACACCTCACACACACCTACTTTACATATACACAAATATACAAACACCTCACACACACCTACTTTACATATACACATATATACAAACACCTCACACACACACCTACTTTACATATACACATATATCCAAACACCTCACACACACCTACTTTACATATACCCATATATCCAAACACCTCACACACACCTACTTTACAATACATACAAACACACACCCACCTCACACAGTCTTTTCTTGGGGGTTTCTTCTTGATGTGTCCCCCTCCCTGCTGCTTTACCTCACTGCAGGGGAGGGGGACATTCGTGCTGCAGCTGATGATCGTTGGTCGGCGTGCTGAGTGCCAGGATGTCACGTGACGACACCCGGCACTCAGACACGCGTTGCGCGAGGGGGCGGAGCTTGCAGTCTGTGCCATCGGCACAGACTTTACCCGCTCGCGCTGCGGAAAAATCGGATGGCAGCGGCAAGGGGACCATGAGGCCGACAGCACCCAGGCGCCAGGTCTAATTTCCTGGTCGCCATGGCGACCTGGGGTTTGTCGAGCCCTGGGTTAAGGCCAGTCGCTGGGTACACTCTTTAAGGTTTGACTGTAAGGCTTGATTGGGATGGGCCAAGGGTCTAAAGCCTACTCCATGTTAAGAGTGAGTAAAACGTTGCTCCTATTTCGATTGGTCACCAAGTTAAGGGACCAAATTCCAATGGGGCGCCAGTTAGCCTGAGCCCTAGTCCATCACACATTGGTCGCTAATACTCTTGCACCAAATTGAATTAGGATTCGCTATTGTGAGATAATCCGTTTAGCTTTCTATTTGTTCAATCAGCTGTTATCCTGATTTGTGAATGTATAAATATCCTGACTGTACTACAATAAATTGTACTTGTTTTTCTCTTCAAGAGAATCGTGTCTGTGGATTATTTGCGCATATATAACAGAGTGCCAGGCGAACATTTGTGGGTATTTAAGGGACCCATGGCGGGCTATAAGTGGGATATTTAATACCTGCTGAGCGCAATTACCAACCCTATGTATCCGTCTCATCACACAATTTAAGAGGGTACAGAAAATCACAAAATTTGGTGTGCTTCAACTGAAAACATTGAAAATACATTTTTATAGGGGAAATTTGCAAAGCAGAAATTGCATATCCTGTGTTTATATTTCCTTTTGTCCTTCGAAAGTGTGTTGTCTAAAGAGTAGTCGAGTTTATTGTAGTATTTCAAGTTGTTTTTCCTTAGATTTGGTTCCAGCTACTTATGTTAAAAGGTAATGAAGTTATGTCAACCCACTGTTAGATAGATAGGTAGAAGATGTAAGGGGAATATAGGTTTCATTTTGCAGTATGTTTTTACCAGTTTAATAAAGAGGAACTATTGTAACAAGGAGATAGGAGACATGACTGTGATGGACGGGTGAACGATAGGGTGCAATGGACCTAAAAAGTCCAATAATACGTGGGAATGGATTCAGTTGACCCGTTTACGATATTAGTAGGATGTTGAAAACTTCAGAATGACTTCTGGAATAGTGCAGGAAACCAATAATGACAACACAGCTCATATACTAATCCATTTCACAAGTCTGAAGAAATCTGTCAGTCTGGGACCAGCACATAGCCAAACATAGCTTTAGCAGCCACATACAATAAAGGTCAAGCCCGGCTGCTGAGCTACATTTCTCCCTCTAAAATGTAGACACAGCGCTGATTGGTTACTAGTTTAAAGGACAACGTAAAAAACGCGTCCTGCTAGTCCGGAGTAAACAGTGTATCTTAATAGATACACACTGGTTTACTCTCTGCTGTGCCTCACATCTGAGACACAGTTCCTAATTGTCGCACGCTGACAGTGTCATGGGCTGTGTGGACACACAACGCGGTTTGCATTTACCAATGCTTACTGATTCTTGATTCATTGCCCACCGCTAAAATGGTTATTCGGGTAGATCATTTTCGCACCTGTTCAAAAAACGCCACATGAAAAATGTACTGCGGGTAAATTGTTGCACAAACAGTGATTCAATGAGCAGCGGTAACCATTAACTAGCAATTATTTGTGCCCGTTAACTTACCGCCTCAAAAAACATGACCTAAATGTGCATCAGCAGCTTTATACTGAGGTCAAACATGTAAAAAAATCCACCAATAAAGCACTGTATAAATGTTTTAATAAAAAAAAATACCTGACATACCTCAGCGACAAATGCAAACTGAAATCACAGCCCAGTAGGTTTGGGATTTCAAATGCCTAAGAAGGCATCTGATGAGCTAACTGTCAGCCAATCAAAAGCCTCTCTGGTAACATTGGCTTGTTTTGAAAGTGAGTCAGCCAATCAGATGCCTCCTTAGGCATTTGAATTCCCTACTGGGCCGTGATATTAGTCTGCATCCATCCTCTGCTGAGTACGACAGGAGTTGGTTTTTTTATTTGTATGTGGTGCTTTTTTTAGGTGGATTTATATATTTTTTTTTTTGGGGGGGATGGTCCCTTTTCCTGGACTGAAGAGGACACAAAGGTGTCACAAATCTTCATGTGAAATCTTTTTTAAAGTATTTTTTTCCAACATGGGCACCCTTTGTGTGCCAGAAGGGTAGGCAGTGTGTAGCAAATATCGAGATTAGCTTTTTAAAAAATCAACAGTTACTTACTTGAATTTGACAGTTCATTTTCTGGCTCATGATGGGTTATTTGGCGTCCTCTTTGTCTCATCCATCTGCCATCCATATGTTTTTTAAAATACAGCTCAAACACAGTCGGAGCTGCCATAGCACAATACGAGCTACAACTAACTACAATCTCAGTCTGGTAAATGCCACGGAGCTCAGTATATACTGGTACTATCCACCCAGGCTTGATGAAGTCACAATAGCATTAATGACATCACTACAAGTGCCTACATATGGTTGAATAAGGCTCTGGACAGGATACCCATATGAGTTAATCAGCTGGTCCAAGGTGGTTTATTATTTGCTATTGGATATTCCATGTAGCATTTACTTCTTTATGACTATAAGTGGCAGATCTAGAGAACTGGGATTCAGGGGAAAGAGAGGGAAAGGAGGAGGAGTAGGAGGAAGAGTAGGATGTTTCCAGTACAGTCTTTTTTTTGTCAGCAGGTTTCTGTGCAGGACTGCATATATTCAATTATGCTCCCCTCATTTTCCTAATCATTGTGTTCACCCACTGAATATCTTGTTCACAGATATGAAATTATAAATAAATGTTATTCTGTTGAAATGCTGGTTAGTCCTGGTTAGTGAAATCCTGCACTGTGATAGTGCTACCAAATAAGCCAACTGGCCCTAATCTTCTGCCTCAGAAAAATATTGATGCTGCTGCACTGCTTGTGATGATATCTGCCCAGGATCAGTCTTCTACAGGAAACCAATACAAATCTGATTGAGATATTAAAGAGAGAACATTGCTAATATGGAATTTTGCTGCAGCATATTACTGTATGATAGATATATAAGTTGTCAGCTCCTTTTTAGGTCCGTACTTTCAGAACTACCTGAATTATAGATGCTATTATTACCAATTGATGGTAGTCATTTATCAACCTTGCACGGATAAAGGGCTGCATTGACCCTGCTTGGATTTGAGCTTACATCATTATGGTTTGAACAAGCTCTATCATCAGGGAACTTACCAACTGAGCTATCTCACCAGTGAAGATGGATCAACTCATGTAGTGGTTTCCCGTGCCCATGATCCAAAATCCTCTTCAGAGGAAGACATTCTCCCCTCTTTATCCGAATCCCACATACAGTGTGATGGGGGTTATAAAATACATTTATATTGGTCCATACCCCTATTTACAGCCTTCTGACAATAATCTACCACAATGGGAGGTGATAAAGGCTACTTCATTGATCACCAGTGATGTAATAATCTCCTTACGTCCATGCCACCCTTAGAAGCCTTAGAAACCTGTACCATAAGGTCTTCAGGATAGGAATCTAATTTGCTGTTGTCCTACTGCATTGATAGAAATATGAAGGAACCTATGCAAATTTCAGAAATTATTTTTATAGATATCAGTCTCAGACTGACCTGAATGCTGACCATATGGACAATGGGGTATGGACAAGAGATTATGACATCACTGGTGATGTAGAACAATGACTCATCAATTGCAAGATTAAACTAGTTGGCACGAAGTTTGGAAAGATCCGGGGTCATATCGGAATTTCGAACAACACACCGAAATACACTGAACCGAGGAACATCGACAAGCATCTAAATCCCGGGTGATGCTGTATTGTAAATTTAGTTACTTTATTCAAATGAACCTCTATGATGTAAGGGTATCACCAAGTGCCACAGCAAAACATCATTGTCATGTGCAGTGTGTAAGTGTATCACAGATACTGGTACATGCTAGTTCCCTTCAGTACATGTTTAGCCAGATACAAAAAGTGACACAGGTTTGGTGGTCTGTATAGAGACCTAAACTATGGCTCCCACGGAGCGATCGTGGGAGCCATATTGACAGAGCAGCATGCTCCGTCAATATGGCTATGCCCTATGGTGGTCTGAGCTTCGGAAGTGAATGTAAATTCATTTCTGTCGCTCTGAATATGCTGCTTGACTGCCCCTAGAGGCAGCAACCAGCATAGCAATGTTAAAAAAATGTAAAAAAAGATTTCATTAGCTTAAAACTGGTTATATAGTTAGATTAGCCTATAGGGTTAACATTAAATAATTTTTAGCATAAGGGATAGGTTTAAAATTAAATAAAAATATATTAAGGGCTAGTATAAGGGTTAGAGCTGGGTTTAAATTTAGTGTTAGGGTTAAATTAAGGGTTTTGGGTTGGGGTCAAAAGGTCAATATAGGAAAAAAACAAAAAACACTATTTTTGGTTTTTGCCCCATAACTTGCAAAAAAAATTACCGAAAAATATGGAAACATGCATATTTCTGAACTCGGACAACATTTAGAAACTATTTAGATGGGGTCTTTTTTAATGACTGTATTTGTGTAAATTATGTTTTAGGTCAACGTTAGAAAAAGTGTTTTTTTTAAATTTTTCATCATATTTTATGATTTTGTAGTAAATTAAAAGGTATGATGAATATAATTGTATCTAATGAATGCCCTTCTTATGACGATAAAAACAACAACTAATTTGTGTGAGTACAGTATTTGAGAAATAAGAAAATTACAGCTAAACACAAACACCCCATAAATGTCAAAACAGCCATTGTCACCAAGGGAAAGTCAAGGTGAGGAGGGGAGGGGGAATTAGGTCATGATGGGGGGGGGGGGGGGGGGACGTTCGTGTATAAACAACTTCTCTCATATACATTCCAAATGTTTCAAACACGCACTATTCTTTTTCAAGGGGAAACTCCACTCCCACTAAAGTCCACATCTGGACCAAAACTGCAAATATATATTGTGAATATAAATGGACCCACAAGAAAAAAACACTCACTGTGGGCTGGACTCGCGTATAAAGATAGAAATCTGTGTTTATTATATCACTTTGCTCAGGACGAGATAAGCCACACAGCAGCAATCTGCGTATGTGCGGTAGTACTGTCACTCCCAAGCCAAATCTGGGATTACTGAAAGGAATGTTTAAAGTGCCAATACAGCTAAAAAAAAATGTTACATTTGGTTTCTGCCAATTTGAGCATGTAAGGAAATAGGAATGCTCTACCCCAGCTGTATATTTTTAATTCTTACAGCATCATTAATCTTTTCTAAATTTACATGAAAAGATCAATTCCTGGAAGAAACAATGCAAAAAGTTTGAGGACCGCTGTTGGCAAAATATGAAGTCATGATTAATTGAAAGTTTGCATCAAGTGTTGACATTTTAAATGTAAATACTTTAATAAAAGATCATAAATAAAGTATCTTTTTGAGACTTCTTTCCTCGCATAGTTCTCTCAGGGGCAGACATCTTTATCATTATCTGACCCTAGATTCGAAACAACATTGCTGTTACCTAGGGTTGCCACCTTTTCTTCAAAAAAATACCGGCCTTGGTACTGTCTCCATAGACTTAACATTGGCCTGATGCCAATTTTTTTTACGGGCCTGTTGGTAAAATACTAGCCAGGTGGCAACCCTACTGTTACCTGATACTGCTAAATGTGCAAAGAGGGACAAACTTTATTTCTATTTTTTTCATATAGCATTTCTATTTAAAATGTCGACACTTGCAGTGTTTAAATTGAACATAACTTTTTTTTCTGGCATTTGTCTTTTAAATATAATTAAAAAGCAAACCTGTTTTTCAATTATCACTAGACATTTGATCACAATGCTGCTTAAAATGTTTTCAAATACCGGTAGTTTATTTAAAATTGATATGAAAATAACAGATACATTTTACATTGCTGCTAATGAGGTGATGCAATTATTTATCCATTTTAACAGTGAGTGTCATGTGAGGTAGATTTTTTCTTCCACAGATTGTTTACTACTACGGGTAAACTACTTCTTTTGCTTGCATCCACACATAGTATTTTATAAATAATAGCAGCGGGTTATCTGATCGTAACTTGGGCGAGTCGGGACGTCACGTGAATACATTAACCCAACATGATTCGTTACAAAATGGTAGACGTCCATGAGCCATAAAACTACATTTCCTATGAGTCTTTGCGCGGCAGTCCCACAACCTTTGCATGCTGGGATTTTCAAGCTTTATTAGCAACCTCTTACAAGCTGTACCGGTCAGTGTTCCATAGTGCGAGGTGGTGGTGCTTGTGTTCATTCCGCAGTCATGGCAGATCCCAGCTCGTTCGCATCTCCGCATCAGTTTATTACCAGACACCTCAACCTAAAATTCAACGTGGATTTCTGCAGCCGAGTCATCAGAGCTTCCACCGGGCTGACTGTGCGGTCCCTGCAAGACACCCTCACCCAGCTGGTACAGTGAAATGGCACATGTGACTGGGCATTGGTTCCACCCTAGTTATGCAAAGGGCTGGGAACCACTGACTTAATTTTCTTAGTTATATTCTGTTGTTTTTTTTTCCTATGTGTTATGAAAGGCCGTTCATTTTTTAGACTATATCCTGCTGAAGTGCCAAAACGTGTCTATCACTGACCTAGAAGTCAAAGTTTTTAAGACCTGAGTTTTGGATGTTTTTCTAATTACTAGATAGTTATTTACCTTGGTGCTCCCTGTATGATGGCATTTTAACCAATGATGAAACATCCCACAGCACCAGACTGACAGCTACTTATTTATGGCATGTCAACAGAAAAAAGGACCTTAAGATGTAGCTTTGTCAGCTAGGATGTCCTGGGTATACCAAATCACATCTTCCATAGCTTAGTGGAGAGGGAGTATAATATATGTTCTTTTCTGCTTGAACTTTACCTATCAGGGATTTAAAAAAAAAAAAAAAAAAAACAATTCTAGGACACTTCTTAGCAGCTTCTTATGTTATAATTTAGTTGACAAATGGAATCTGTAATGTTCTGATCAGCTTTATGTTGTAGCAGCCAATGCATTTATGTATGTAGTCACCTGTCATTTCTCTATTTGCCATAAACCTATGTTCTGTGTACAACCCTGGAAGTAAGTATTGTGCTCTATAATCACACATGGCAAATTCCTATATAGAAGCATACCTTATATGAAAAACTTTGGATTTAACGCATCCTTGTTCCACTTAATGCAACACAAATTATGTCCTTAGCAATGGTAACAGCAGTTTCTTTATACGTGTCCTATTCACAGTATTATAAAAGAAAAGATACTTCTAATTTAATTTTCAGTCTGTTGTGATGCCTGTCACCATTGCTCTATATACTCACTGTGGTGTAATTATATATCTGCTGTTTCTGTGTCTTGACAGAACTTGTACATGTTGTTGTTGTAAACTAAACTGTGGAAGTAATGCAAAAAATATGTCCAAATATTATATAACCATTACAACTTTGGGAATTGGATAGTGCCATTCAGTGAACATAACACTGTTAAAGTGTGTATATTCAGAGTGTTCTAATGCTGCAGTGAAAATGTAGGATTGTTAATTTATGTCTTAGACTCTGCACCTTGGACTTTAATTAGTTCAGTATTGTCTACATTGAAATCTGCAAAGCAGTAAAGCTTTGAGGAAATGTTCCAACTTGGTTGCTTATCGGTCATAAACTTAGATATTCAGGCTTGCTTACCAGACTACAAGTTCTTTCATATATTTTTTTTTTAATGGCAAAATAATGCTGGGAATGTTATACTAAATAAAATTGTAAAAAATGCAGTGATTCTGTTTTTAAATTTTTTTTATTGTTGGAATGAATTGAGGATTTCAAAATGTAACTTTAGTATACAGTTATTGTACTATTGCTAATACATTTGGTATGTCATCTTTCTAGACTTTTGACACCAAGGACCTTGATATAAAGAAAGTTATTGTAAATGGGCAAGAGGCAAAGTTTTCTCTTGGCGCAAGTCACAGTTTTAAAGGAACCCCTCTGGAAATAACTCTTCCCTTTCCCCTGACAAGGTAATTTACTTGGCTCAGTAAAATAAATGTCATATTTATTTTTAAATATTTAGCACTTTTATTGTAGTGTGTGTGTGTGTGTGTGTGTGTGTGTGTATTCTTTATATAATGGTTTGATCATTTTTACAATGATTTACTGCTAACTGAAACCAAGTGATGTAGACTTATGACATGGCTGTCTGGTGTACTGACTTTTTTTGCTGGCTTTTCCTTAGGGAATTTATCTTGTTACAGTGACCTTTTTTACGTTGCTGCAACAATGGTCATCTCCAGCATCTTTTGGAACCTTTCAGGGGACTCCTGTAGTGATGAATGGCAATGCCCAGTGTGCTTTGAGCACTGCTGTATCTGTCTGTAGAAGCATGTGACTGGCTGCACATCTGTCATAAATGCCCAGTGCTGCTACCATTGATTGCAATGGGATTATTGATGTACATGCACAGTTCTTTGTGATCAGCTGTATACACCGAATGTGCAAAAATGGGCCAAATGCTTTGCAACTCCAATTTTGTCATGATAATGTTTCATAAAGTGCCATGTATAAATTCTATGCCGGCCGTGTCATATCTCAGTATACAACGTTTTGGTTACCTAAGAAGTAATACCATTTTGTGAAATGCTGTAGAATGTAGAAATTCAAGCTAAAACAGTAATGTACTTTAAAGTAATTTCACTAACTTGTAGAGGACATGCAGAATCAACTCATTCCAAGGAATGTGCTTATCTGGAAATCCAAATGTGAGGCTTGCATAATAAACCTTGAATTCCCTGAAAATCCAAGCTATCTACACTATATACATTGGTTTATAAAGTGGGGACCATGAGATGCTTGCAGTAACCCATACAAGAAATGCATTTATCAATTGTTGTTAAATAGGGGAGGAGGGGGGGGGGGGGGGTTAAATGTGTAGAACTATCTACCGCTAACAAACTTTTGACATGGTGGTACTTGACGGACATGCAAAGAGTCTCTCCTTGGGTATCAGATGCTGGAGGTGCCAGACTGCCCCTGGAGACTATTGCCATATATTTTGGACCTGCCCATTAATTTACAATTTCTGGGAAAATGTGATAAAGGTGATTCAGCAGGTCTGTGATGTAAATGTTGTTTAGTCTCCACCGTCTGCCCTTTTACACTGCTCTTCACACCTGATTTGTTCCTATAAAAAATAAATTTTAAATCCCTTGCAGTGCATTTATTAAATGAAGCAAAATCCGTTTCCAGTCTACTGGAAAAACTGCCTCGTATGGCTACACACTGTAGAATAAATCAGGTGAATAAAACACCTGGTACTTTAATTACCGCTCAAGGCAATGACTACATCACAGCCGCAAGTGGTTGTTTTGCTATGAATATCTAGCTAAGGAAGGTCAAGAGCACTGGCTGCAATAAACCACCTGGATTTAATTCCTCTGCTCTTAGACCTTTTTCCTAAAGTTTAGTGACCCTGTAGATCAGTATTCTCCCACTTTAACCTCTTCGACACATGATGCACCTAGTACATCATGTGTCCTTAATGACCATCGGAGGCGATCATTTTTTTTTTAAACCTAGTTTCCATTGTTTTTATTTTGGCATGGCGGTGTTTTTCGGTATAACATTAATGCACTCTATTCTAACCTCAATACATTCTTAACTTATTTCACACAATCAAGACAAATCTGCTCTGACCTCTGAACTGTAGGAGCGGTGATCTCCTCTGGCAAGGAACCAATTACCATTTTCGTGTTTTTTTAAACTGCTGACATGCAAAATAATATTACAAGTGGAAACTGCACTCTATAGCTCTGTATTGGGATGCAGATTTTAATGTCTTCAGACTATTATCCGGAGGAAGTGCATCTGTTTTGAGACGTGAAACTTCCTACAAATCAACTTACATGTGCTTGCTTGATGTACACTTGTACTCTTGTGTAATTTCCTCAAACTGCCTACCAATCTTTTTTTTTTTGTGTTGCTTGTACATCTGTCTTCACAGGGTAAAACTTAATACTTAAATATTTCACCTATTGCGGAACAGTAGCTTCCCATTGTTAGTCTACAGCTAAGTGTCCATGTCTTCCGATAAGTGATGATGATATGGGGAAGTCCATCTTCAAGCAAAGCCACACCGTATAGAGTATCTCAAGCCTATTGGGAACAGTGGATCATAAAATGTTTTCAGATTACAGCAAGGCTGGGAGGCATTCAGAGAGCTGCAAAGGGGAGAAAATACTTGCATTTAAAGGATTTGTGATTTTAAGCTACACTAAATATTGTACTTAATGCTATTTATCAGACTATACTAGATCAGAGGGGTAGATTTGCTTAACTGTCATGCACTCTAAATGGGGAACAAATTGGTTTCTATTCTCGCCTTCCAATATCCACATTGAATGGGTTATCCCAAGTGTGCCTCTCTCGAAATTAATTATTGCCTTCTACCTGCATTACCATTTTTGTTTATTTTTACGGTATTTAAAGTTTCCTGGCAGAACTGGTGAGTTGGTTGTGTGTTTGTGTCCCTCCCCTCCATGTTTTAACTGAAATCCTTTTTTCTGGCTAGGGGACAAGAGATCATTGTGGAAATCTCATCTGAAACCTCTCCCAAATCATCAGCTCTTCAATGGCTTAAACCAGAGCAGACTGCAGGGAAGACTCATCCTTATCTCTTCAGCCAGTGTCAGGTGATGAGATCACATGTATCTTTGAGGTTTTGTACATAATAGTAACTGTCAATTACAGTGGGAAATCTTAAGCTGCTATGGGTCTACTAAGAATGCGAGTAACTTTCAGAATGCCACTTCTCAGACTTTTTTTTTATTTTTTTATTTTTTTTTTACATGTACATTTCATTGAACAAAATCACTTAAATCCAGTTCACATTATGGGTTATGCCAATTTAAATAATATGAAAGAGCAGGTGTGTTTTATAGAGATCTCTCATACTCCCCACACCCTCCCCTTCCCCCATGTAAAAGTAGACAACAGCGGTAGTGTGTGTTTATTTTGTTTTCTTTTCCCAAACAAGTTTGTTTACATTCTGTATATGTTTATTTATTTATTCTTTTGATATTAGGCTACCCATTGCAGAACAATTATCCCTTGCCAAGATACCCCATCAGTGAAATTTACCTACTACTGCCAGGTTTGTGACATGAACTGTCAAGCATGTGTACTTACAGGTGTTTTAAATATGCTTATACTCTAAAACTGCAAATGGCCCAATAGTGCATATTTGTAAATATTTTCTTTACAGAGTTTCCTCACTTTGCCTGCATTTTAAGATACTTGTTCAAACTGTATATGTGGTGTGTTCACTAAACTGCAAGCTGAGATGAACAGAGTTGCAGAAATCCTGCCACAATAACCGCAGTGGATACATAGTTCAAATTCCAGCTCGGTTCATTTCACCTGATATCTGTAACTGTCAATTGACCACAATGCAATGCTGCGTGAAAAAGCACCATGTTGAACACTTCCTGTTGCATATAAAAAGCTCTTTTGTAATACATAATCTTCTTTAACACTGCTTAGCATGTGCATTTGTACCAGAGCAAATTGCATTACATTTATTTCTATAGCACCAACAATTTACATAGCGCTAGGTACAAAGCATTGAGGCAAACTCCATACAAAGTTAGACAAACTAGACTGTTACATGAGACGGAGAGCCTTGCTCACAAGAGTGCAATCCAGACGCTTGTGTTTTCCCTTTTTGTACTATGAAAAAGTGTGTAAGCTTTGTCAATAAAGAATAAAAAAAAAAGTGCTGTGCAAAAAAAAAAGAATTATACTTATTGACGCAGTGACTTTAGCGTAGATGGGATGTGTTCCACTAAAGCACATAACAAATAAATAAAACCTAAAAATGTGTGACACTGTATGAAAGACAGACAAATAATGGTAATATGGCGCCCAGTGGGAACAAACTCGCATGGAGCAGAGCCAAAACTACCGGCTCTAAGTGTGAAACGTATAGCTGGGGACTCCAATCCCTATTATCCACGGATTGAGGGATGTTGGTCACTGAGACACTAATTCCCCAAATCCACTTGCTAGTAGAGGGTGGTGTTAATCCGGAGATATTGTAGGCTTGTACAGATGGGAGCTATATATTTAGAGCTGGTAATTTTGGCTCTGCTCCATGTTTATTTCTATTGGGGGCCATATTATCATTATTTGTCTCTCTCATACAGTGTCACCCATTGTATTGTATTTTTATGTTTTATGTGCTTTACTGGAACACATCTATGCTAAAGCCACTTTTTTATTTTTGTCTATTTACACTTTTGAGCGATCACTTTATTTCAAATCACTCATGTGTAAGCTTGTGTGTCTGTGTGTATGTTTAAACAGAGAGAAGTGTATTAATTCAGGTGGTAATGTCCAATAAAATCTAAAAAAACTAAACAAACTTGCATGGCTCTTGCTGTGTAAGCCACTCGCTAAATCTGCTCTCCATGAGGTCATAGAGCACTTTTGCAGTAGCCTGTAAGCTGATTTAAACTATTTTTAGGTTCAGTTCCTCTTTACAGTCCATCTAGTGTCCTTTCTACAGAAAATGATTGGGGGGGGAAAAAATGCTCTTTGGGCACAAGTCAGAGCAAATTTATGGTCTTGTAATCGGTACCACCATTTTGTTTAGAAATTGCTGGGATGATGTAAGGCTGATGTGCTTGCATAGTGTGTGTGGTGTGGTTTCCTCTTGCCTCCACTTCCCTCAGGGAATAAACTTGAGTCTGTGAATTCTATGGCTTTTTTTTTGTTTTTTTTTATTATGAAATTGGTAAAGCTGTGCTTCTCCCACTAGGTTTCTGTTCCCAAAGAATTGGTGGCTTTAATGAGTGCGCTTCATGATGGAGACCTACCTGACCCAGAAGATAACACGAGAAAGATCTATCGTTTCAAACAAAACGTGAGCTCTTAGCGTGCCATCCCAAAGAGTTTGTGAGATTTTGGCTCTATTATGCGAAACCTTGATCACTTAACTAACCTCTTCGTAAGAGCTGTGATCTAGACAGATGTAGTATTCTGGCTGTAGCAAGTATCTTCGAAATGTTCTATACAAGTGTCCTTTTTTTTTATTTATTTTTTTTATATAGGTTAACTTGTGTGGGTTTTTTGTTTCTTAGGTCCCAATACCTAGCTACTTGATTGCTCTGGTTGTTGGTGCATTGGAGGGCAGGTGAGTTGTTGGAGATCTGCATTTATTTCTGTAAGTTAGAACTTTATTTAACAAAATTACATGAAACGCTGCTTTACATATTAATAGATAACATGCAAGAACTTGCAAATATTGAGCAGTCTGACGTAATAATACTATGATGGCAGGAAAAAAGCTCTCCCTTGCCTAATAAGACCGTTTATTGATCTATTAAAACACACGCCCCCCAAAATGGGATTAGAGTAGTGAAAAAAACAGTCACCAGTGTTGAGTGACTAAAATGTTTGAAAAGGAGATCTATATTCATGTGTGTATAAAGTGCTGAAAAGTGTTTAGGTACCACCATAAACTTGTCCGTAGTACAGCTGAGGTTAATAAACCAAAATACAACCCTAAAGATAACTACTTTGAAAAATCCAGCTTCAGGAGAGGCGTTGTCCTGTGCTGTCACTGGAGTAAATAAGGAGTTTTGAAGAAGTCGCCCATTATCAACACTCAACACAATCAAAATGGCTGCTCTGTCCAGATAATGGTGGTCAAGTCGCTTATTTAAATGGTCAGAATGGGAACTAACACTATATGGATTCTGTAGCAAGTATGCTACAAGTAAGGAAATTTCAACTTAAGGCCAAAGTTGCAAACATTCTCCCATTCCGCTGACTGAATGAATCAACAGAGGATCTTGAATAGGTTCCCTCTGCTGATCCCATGTAAAAATGAAGTCTCTCTCTGCATTAGCAGAGATACACGCCCAATCGGATAACCAGGACAAGCCACCCCTCTGATTGGCTGTGTGCATTCACAGCTGATGCGGAGCCAAAAGTAAACCTTCGTGTATTTCAAAAGATGTACGTCGCGTTGCTTTGGAAGTAAAAGGGTTAAAATAAAAAAGCAAGGGTTAAAAAAGTTTAGTTTGTCCTTTTTTTTAAGTTTAAAATTCCCTTCTAATTTCCCTGCAGTTCTTTCATAAAAGCCCTATGTTAATTATATTACAGATGAGCAGCCTTACAATTCCATGAAATCATTTTTATATATTAAGAGGTTACTTGGGGATCTTGTTATTGTTGGTAACTGAACATCTCTCTTTAACAGGCAGATTGGTCCTAGGACAACAGTCTGGACTGAAAAGGAGCTTTTGGAAGCATCTGCATATGAATTTGCTGAGGTTGGTTCTCCAGTTATCTACTGAGTGCTGGTGTGTGATGTGTTGAGCATCTCTCCTTAAAATAATCCGGCCTTTTACAAAATATATATAGCAATAGCCGTGCAAGTACAGTTGCCAGTGTTCTTATTCTGTTTTTTGTTACCTTTTTTTTTTTATTCCGGTCAGTTTGTTTTTTACATGCTGGACTGCAGTTTTTAGAATTCATGTTAGTCGCATAAATCATTTGATTGATAAAGGCAGCAGTCATGGGAACTCATACTTGGGACAATCCGTTCTACATGCTGCAGGACAAGAAATGGTCCATCCGCAATCCAAGCCTCTACTTTGCTATAGCTCTTTCTATGGTACTATAGTATAGTACTATTTATTTTATCTTGTTATATATTAAATATTTGTTAACTTGTGGTGGTCACTGTTACAGAACGTTAACACTTTTTTTCTGCTGAACTGTTATTGAAGAGTCACGATATGCTATGAAGACATCTGTATGTTTAAATATATTTACTAGTTCACCCAAAGGTGACAAGCAGAATAATTCCCATTATATTTATATTTGTATTTTATGTTTATGTAGACGGAGAAAATGCTGAAGTATGCAGAAGATCTGGTTGGTCCCTATGTTTGGGAAAAATATGATCTGCTCATATTGCCCCCATCATTTCCATACGGGGGCATGGAAAACCCTTGTCTTACCTTTGTCACCCCAACTGTACTGGTAAGATTTACATTGGTTAAATGAAATGTCATCATGCACAAATGATAAGATTTTGTACAGAACTGTCCTATAAACTATTCTACTTCTTGGTCATTTTAAGAAGAGACCAAGCTAAAAGAATCTCCAGAAATAGATGTGCATAATATATAAAGTTATTGGAGGTCACAACAAGAAATGTCAAACTGATTAGACACCGAAAAAGAGGATTATCAAGTGCCACTGACACATCAGTATAGTAACTAGTCACATGGACAACACATACAAGAATAAAATTAGATGGAGAGAGATATATATATATATATATATATATAATTCCTTACCCACTGGGTTTGTTCACCTGGCCAGGTTTGAACAATCGTACATCTAAAACGATATTGCACTATAACAACTATATACCCCACAGGACATGTTTTGTTAGTCTTCCTCAACTGGTGGCCGTCGGTGCATAAACCCAGTGGGCAGGAGAGTCTCATTTTAAAGCCTATTGATGGGTTTTCATTGAAGTAAATCCTGACTTGCTTTACTTCTCCACATTATGTTAGGCTTACTACCCTTGTCAAATGTAGAAGTCCTTGTTCTATATGTTTGTATTTGTATTTGCTTTCATTATGTCATGTTTTGCTTCTAAATAGCAATGGAATATCCTGTCTGGGACAAAGATTTAAAATGGTGTCAGTCTAACTTTTTTTAAAAAAAAATTTTTATTGGGTTTTCAAATGTTAACACCGTAATAAGGAAGGGTGGGGGCTGGGTAAAGTCCTACACAGTTGACTAACAGTCAAAATACAATAACGCACTGCATTATTTAAATGGTAAAGATACAACAAAGAAGGGATTGTCTCTTATTAAAGAGCTATTATGGGTTAGTTCTTCTAATCTGCTTGTTCTTTTAGGTCCTATTTTGATGTAAACTTTCTTTTTCAATTGCAGGCTGGCGACCGTTCTCTAGCAGGTGTATGTATTCATCCTTGAAGTGTGTGTGTGTGTGTGTGTTGTACTAATACAAATATTTTATTGATCATATAAGTTGTGGTGTTGCATTATTTCATCATGTTAACTTCTGGCTATGTGAATCGTGACCTTTCATCTTGGCTGAAATATGTGGCATGGTTTTGTAAGCTATGTTAGTCTGAATATACTACACCTTAAATAAATGTAATATTTTAAACCAGTAAATGGAGGAAAGCTAAAATAAGGGGGAAAAAAAACATTTTAACCCAAGTCCTGCTTAGACTACCAAATTGTTCACTCATCACCTGGGTGATATACATATCAAATAGTGATCGCACTTTTTTTTTAATAAAAATCCCTGATACTTTGCAGTGCGGACGTTTTTATACAGGTTTCCCTATGTGCCATCTGTACCTTATGGTCATCATAAGATTGTGTACCTTGCTCAATACATTGTCATGGATTTATTTCCATTTTGCCAGGCTATAATATTGTTGGTTTGTTTTAGTGCAATTGGAGCTATGATCTGTTCCACTGTCTGTCTTATGTTTTAATACACGAATGTAATGTCACTCTGTGATCAAAGCAGTAAATTCTCTCTATTACCTTCTTTGTTTTAGGTTATTGCACATGAAATTTCCCACAGCTGGACAGGGAATTTGGTCACGAACAGAACTTGGGAACACTTTTGGTAAAAAAAAAAAAAACAAACATATTGTTCTAAAACCATAAATGCACTTGCAGGTGCAATCACTAGCACTTACCATAAGGAGAAGAACACTGCCAAGAATTCCTGCACAACCTGTACTTTCTTCAGAATTACTGAAAGGATAGGGTGGTTTTACATTTGGCAGATTTCCATCCAGTTACAGGACCAAATGTATTGTGAAACAAACCTATTTGCTTTACTGTTTATTAGTAGAAACTACATAGTCAAGCTTTTAAGTCAAATGCCCATTTCTTTCACAAAAAAGTGTGTGTATAAATGTATATTTTTATGCCTTATTCATTCTTATTGAATCTCTTACTATGTTTGCCAGCTCCTGAGACTATGGGTTCCAATAACTATAAAAAAAAATTATTTTTTTTATAGATATATATATTTATTTATTTTCAGGTTAAACGAAGGTCACACGGTTTATTTAGAACGCAGGATCGATGGATTGCTTCATGGTGAACATTTCCGCCAATTCCGAGCTTTAGGAGGATGGAAAGAATTGCAGAATGCAGTATGTGTCATACTAATTTTATAAAAGAGAAATATCCTAGTTTCCTTAGTCTGCTTCGTTTAAGTTAAGTAAACGCTGCATTTTATTCTGTGATCTGCAGAATCAACCCCCTTTCGTTAAATGTTTTAGTCAACCGATTCAATATGCTAGATGGTTTTTGTTTTTAAATTCCCATGTAGTGTGTGTGTGTGGTGTTTGTGTTTTTTTTTTTTTGTTTTTTTTTATTGTGCATGTTGCAAAACCTTAGTGTCAACTGCCATTAAGCTCAAAAGCAGCACCAAGAGGAGGTGTGAGTGCTTTAAGTCCTGTTCCTTACTCTGCTGCCAGTCTAACCAACTTGAAGTAAAAACAGAATGCCTTTCCATGCCGAATTGTATGGAAATGTAGTAATACAGTGCTGCATATAAAACCAGTTGTGACCTAAAATGTATATGCTATGCACGAACATAGCGGTGCTCCGTCCCCCCTTTTTTTTTTTTTTAAATGCATGGTTCTCACTCTTGCTCTCTCCAGGTTAACACTTTTGGTGCCAGCCATGCCTTTACGAATCTGGTTCCAAACCTGCATGAAGTGGATGTTGATGAAGCATTTTCCTCAGTTCCTTATGAAAAAGGCTTTGCTTTGCTATTCTACCTAGAACAGCTTCTTGGCGGCCCTGGTATGTAGCCACAAAATCAACGCAATGCATTTTCTATATTTTGTTTTGCCATACAGAATCTACAAATGTGATTATGATATGATCAAAATAATGTTATCCAACGAAAACCCTTATCCTGAACAAAAAAAAAATATATAATTTGTGTGGCTTCAGTAAATGAGGAAAATTACAGCTAAACATACGATACAACATGGCCAAAATGGTCTGGTCATATAGGGGTTAATAAAAAAAAAATCTCCCTGACAAAATAACAAAGCAAAATGTGCCTATTGCATGCAGGCTATAACATTGGTCAACTGTCTGGTAGCTAGTAAGTGTAGTTTGATTTAAAGGGGCTTCATCCCCCAATTCAGCTGCATTATCTTCTAATTTGAGCATTGGGAGATTAATTAAGCGGTCTGTGCTCATTTATTGTTCTATATGTATTTCTTATAATATGGCAAAGTATGAGCATATCTCACAAATCCTGGATGAAATCTAATTTTCTATTTAGTGGTATATAGAGCATTACCACCATAGTTTCTGTTGGATGAACATTTTCTTCTGCAAGTTTTCAAGAGCAGTTTCTAGGTCCCTTCCACGGGCATTTATGAGGGACTAATACATGCACAATACATTGTTTAAATTTAAAAAAAAAAAAAATGGAATTTCCCAGATTGTAAATTAAATTTTGAATTATTTTACATTCTATTTGCAGAGATTTTCTTGGGGTTCCTGAAAACTTACATTCAGGTATTTGCTTATAAGAGCGTGTCTACAGAGGATTGGAAGAAGTTTTTGTATTCCTATTTCAAGGACAAGGTACTGGAAGAAGCCTTAGTTACAATTATGGCAGCACACCTTACTTGGCTTGTTAATGAGCGGGAAATAGAAGTGTTGTAACTAACATGGAGTATTTTCTTCAGATGGGGTAATATTTATGGCATGTTCTGTGTTCAGGTTGATCTTCTGGACCAAGTTGACTGGAATGGATGGATGCATACTCCTGGCATGCCCCCTGTACAGCCGCAGTAAGTGGGTGCTCCGGAGGGAATCGTAATATCTCTGCACACTGTATTATTTGGAGGTCTAAAGAAATCACTTCTCAACCAAGGAAGATGTCCATGTGATTGTTACCACATTGGTGTAGGTGTTCTGATAGTCTGGGAATTGCGCATTCTCGCGATCACTCGGTGTGGTTCACTCGCTAGTAAGAGTATCTGGACTTTTTGTCAGAACACAGGCCTTATTCAATATTACTGTCCTGTTTTTACGGTCTGAAAAAACACAACAGGTATAGTTGTTTTTTTTTTTTTTTTTTTAATGCATTCTTGGTCATAAGTAGAGCTAGATTTGCTAATGCTTGTATTGCACTTGTTGAGAAGAAGGGAACAATGTGTAACACACACACAATCTCATGACCATACATAGAACATGACTATGGCAGTTACTGACCATTACATGACACATCTATATGCAAATACAATACAAAAACGTGGATAGTGCTCTTCCCAAAAAACACTACACACTCGTCAAGTGTCTTGAGAAAGCCTATCTAAGCTGAAACGCGTCTTGTACGGAGAGGAGCACTTTACAGGACACTGTGCACTTTACTATTTGGGACTCCTTGCACTTTCAGCTGGATGCTGCTTGTTTTTATGTAGGTTTTTTTCATATTCTGCACATTAAAGAGTGGTTTTTACTGAAAGTATACCTCCTTCCTCCCCTGTCCTTCTATTTTACATCCATCTGGAGCATTTGTGAAATACCATCTTATCTAAAGACCCCACGAGGGGCTCCCAGATGCCCATTACACTGAGCAGGATACTGCTCAGGAGAATGTGAGTGTATCCGTTCTCTCATAGATATAATCACATATATTATTTTATACTATACTACACTAAGTTTTTGTATTTTTTTTTTTCTCCCTTTTATATACACCACTGAGAGGATTACCTCTACTCATAGGGTAAATACGAGTGTGTAGTGTTTTTGGGAAGCGCACTATCCACATTTTTGTATGGTTTGTATTTTTACCAGGAGTAGAACACCGGTTGTGTTTTGGTGCTGCTGCTCTAATCACAAAAGGCACAGTGTTTTCTTACCATTTACTGTCATCTATATGCAAATGTCTGGTTTTCATGTAGGATTTTTTTTTTTTTTTTAATTAAGATATACATAAAAATGGTTTACGTAAACTGCAGTCAGAAATAAAACCATCAACTTCCACTTTAGTATCGCACTCTTATGTGGTGAAGCTTTTAAATATCTGTAAATCTTGATCACTATGAACTATGACTCTCACACCAAACAATATGTGCATCTCCAACAAAAAAAAGTGTTAATGGAAAAGTACCACATATGGTATAAACTTGGAACTAGGCAACTCCTCTCAGACTGGGGAGTTGGTAGGAAAGGAACAAACCCAGTGTAACTTTAGCTATTAAAAATGCAGGGTACCACTCAGCTGTTGGAAATCCGCTTCCTCCAGATGATGCAAAATCATTATATTTTCACTCACATTTTTGGAAAAGTTCACAAGAGGAAATCCTAATGTATGGAATCTGCTGGTAAATATCCAGGACCAAGAACAGATTCTTAGTAGGTATGCACAAAATTCAAAGTTACATTTTAGAAAATATCAAAAACTGCTCTGTAAAGTGCACTTTTAGGTTGGGATGCACCTAGTGGGCAAAACAGTTATTCAAAAATCAGTGCTCCAGGCTACATCAAGGTTTAAATCACTTTGCATATAAAGTTTTTATAGGTGGCAACTTGCAGTATAAAAATAAACTTCCAGTATCCAACATATTTACTATCTTTGGGCCCCTGGCGGCCTGGATCATTGGGAAGTTTAGAATTTCCAGATGGAGAGTAAACCTTGTTCTTGCTGAAAATTCTTTATTGTGCATGAATTTGTTTCTGTTCTTCTAGGTATGACATGACTCTCGCTAATGCTTGTATTGCACTTAGCAAGAAATGGGTTCAGGTAAGAAATATGATTGGATATTTAACTCTATGGAATAATGTTTTAATCTATGACCCTTGTTGATTTCTGTATCTACCTTCATATCTTTTAGTCTACAGAAAGTGATCTTTGCTCATTCAGCGCTGCCGATTTGGATGACTTCTCTTCACATCAAAAAATTGAGTTGTTGGCACTCTTGCTGCTTCAGGTAAGGTATTTCCTTTTAATCTGTTAATCATTTTACTTTCTTCTGTAACTTCAGTAGAGGTAATGGAAGAAAATAAACTCATAATTTGTAAGTGGTAAAACACAAACTAAATTATGATCATTGGCCTGCTGTCTGTAACTTTCTAGGTTGCAGTTTTTTTTTATGAACGAACTGGGGACAATTGGCCACAAATTTGTTTTATTTTCCCACTGTTCCCCCTGGCCAAAATTAGAGTGGTCTATAAAGGCAAGTGGGACAAGGAAATTGTGACTGGTTTTAGTAGATTGGTAACTATATATACTGTTTGTTTTTTTTTTTTGCTTGTTCAGGAACCACTCCCAGTTACTCACGTCAAGCGAATGCAAGAGGTGTACAATTTCAATGAAGTAAAAAATTCTGAAATTAGATTCAGGTGTGTATAAAACTTTTTTTTTTTTTTTTTTTTTTTGTTCCCCTCTTTCTGCCTTAAGTTTCATATTGGCAACAAAAATAATGAAATATGCATGTGTGTGATTTCAATCTCTAATGATATAGTTACATTTAAATTCCAGATGGCTGCGTCTCTGCATTCAGGCTAAGTGGGAGGAAGTTATCCCCTTGGCACTCAAAATGGCAACTGAGCAAGGGCGGATGAAGTTTACCCGTCCTTTGTATCGGTGAGTTCCATGCTATTTTCATTTTGACAGACATACCTTAACATTACCAAGCTACCAAAAATTCAGAACATTTCTAAACATTCACTTTTTTTTTTGTTTAATACTTCAGGGCCCTGTACAACTTTGACAAGGCTCGTGATCTTGCTGTCAGCACCTTCATGAAGAACCGCTCCTCCATGCATCCTGTAACTGAACTACTTGTGGCTAAAGACCTTCACATCAATAGCTAATATATTGCTGTTTTGAGATGTGAATTTTCTACTCATTAACAGTTTTGCAATGAAAAATGGGATTGTTTTTATATACTTGATCAATTCATCATGGCAGAATTAAAAAAACACTGCATAAATATAAAGTTACCTTGAATTATACATGCATCTTGTATTAATGATATTTTTTAGTTTTTTACTGTGCAAGCAAAACAAATTTGACACCGTGCTTCATATAGAATGTAAAGGGGTGTTGCAAACCCAGTTCGAGAAATTTGGAGGGTGGGACATGGTCACAGGCTTACAATCTACAGTAGTGATGGCCATCCTTGGACCTGCAGATGTGTGGGCATTACTACATATACCATGATGCGCAGTCAGCCTTAAGACTGACTAAGCAGCATGGGATCTGCAGTGCCAAGGTTATTCATCACTGATCTATACTGCATTGATGGCCCAAAGGGTTTTATTTTTATAGTGTGGGAATTTACATACAACTGCTTACAGGGGATGAGTGGATCATATTGCAATAAGCAAGCTCTGTAGTGGGGAGACTGATTAGATTAGATGAAGGGATACATTCTAATGTTTAGAGGTTAAATACTCCTGCCAGACAGGGAATTGCCGCAAAAAAAGTTTTATTTAATTCTTTACTCTCCCCTATCAGAATGGTTTGGTCTCCTCTCGGTCCCTCTTACCACTGAGCAAAAGGGGAAACTGCCGAGTTCAGGGACACTGCAGGATCCACTGAATCTGCTACTTTAGCCCTATGGCTTCATTTTCTTCATATTCTCACTTACCAGGGTGAATGATAATAGATTGGTTTTAAATTCTTTCCCTAACTCACAACTGAACCCCTTTCATTATAGTATTGTCAAAGTTCCCTTAGCGTCTTCCTACTACCATTGATTTCATTCACCTTAGGGGCCAGCTTCCCTTAGATCCCTCCTTTCATCCTATTGGTCTTTCTCCCATTGACTCTGACATCCTTTACCTTGGTTTTGCAAAAAGGGAGTGGGTGCACCAATTCCTGAGAACAGACAACAGTTTGTCCTCTAGGATAGTACCTACTCGGGAGGACAACTCCGTTTTTTTTGCTTGCTTACACCTTTTGCAGAAACGGCAGACCAGACCTGAAATGCCCTTTCTGCAAAAGGTTTCTGCGAAACGTATGTCTGTGGTTTGCTGTGTTCCTCGTGCATACGTTTCGGCCTAGAATGGCCTCGTCAGTGTGGTATGGCTGATGATCTTCCTAGGTGCAAGCAAGCCAGGGACCCAGGGCTGTGGCCATACCCTGATACCTAAGGTGAGCAAAAAGGGGGTGGGTGCACCAATTCCTGAGAGCAGACCGCACTACAATAGTTTTACAATAGTAGTTTTTAAACTAAAAGAGGGGGGGGCAAAATGGCGATAAAACATCAATCCAATTGCCCCCCAAAACAGGGACAGAAGGTACCTGTAGTCAGTGTGCTGAAAAATGATAAGCTTAGGGTCATGTCTACAAATGCTTGCAGTTTAGGGAATAAGATCCATGAACATGTGGCAATATTGGCAACTGAGAATGTAGATTAAGTGGCTGTTACTGAGACATGGTATAATGAAAAACATGACTGGGACATATCAATACCAGGGTACTCTTTATATAGAAAAGACAGAGAAGGTAAAAAAGGGGGAGGGGTGGCCCTGTATGTGAGATATAGCTTAAAATGTAACGTAATACAAGTTAGTGAGGCGAACATAGAGTCAGTTTGGGTTACATTAGAATTTGGTAACTCGGGTAGGTGTGATTTATAGGCCCCCTGGACAAATAGAGGAGTTAGATAATTTACTAGTTGAGGAAATAGCTAAAATGACAATGAAGGGAGAAGTGATCATCATGGGTGACTTTAATCTTCCTGATGTGAACTGGAAATACAAAATAGCTACTTGCGCCAGGAGTACGCATATCCTAAACTCCCTACTGGGATTATCTCTAAAACAAGTAGTGGAGGAGCCAACCCGAAAGCAGGCCATACTAGATTTAGTGTTCACAAATGGAGATTTGTTATCAGATATTACTGTAGGTGAAAGTTTAGGATCTAGTGATCACCAGACAGTGTGGTTTAATATAAGAACAGTGACGCAGTCACACCACACAAAAACAAAAGTTTTAGATTTTAGAAAAACAGACTTTTCTAAAATTAGATTAGGTGTAAAGGAGTCATTATCAGACTGGAGCAATTTAAATGGAGTCCAGGAGAAATGGGATTATCTAAAAGTTGCACTACTGAAGGCAACAGAAAATTGCATAAGGCTTGTCAGTAAGAGCAAAAAATTGAAGAAACCACTGTGGTACTCTGCAGAGGTGGCTAAAATAGTAAAAAATAAAAAACGTGCATTTAGTAATTATAAAAATACTCAGCGTGAGGAAGAGAGAAAGATCTATAAGAGTAGGCAGAAAGAGGCAAAGCAAGCTATAAGAGCTTCCAAAGCACACACAGAAGAGACTATAGTCCAGTCAGTGAAAAAGGGGGATAAAACATTTTTTAGATACATAAATGAGAAAAGGAAAGTAAAACAAGGATTAGTTAGATTAAAAACAAAAGAAGGATGCTATGTAGAAGAGGATAAAGGTCTAGCAGACTGCCTTAATGAATATTTTTGTTCAGTTTTTACAAATGAAAATGAGGGTAAGGGACCTCATTTAGGGAAAAAGACTAATGAGTCTTTTGATTCATGTAAGTTTACAGAGGAAGAGGTTTTACTTCAGCTGTCTAAAGTAAAGACAAATAAGTCGATGGGACCTGATGAGATACATCCAAAGTTATTAAAAGAACTTAGTGGTGTACTAGCAAAACCGTTAACAGATCTATTTAACCAATCATTGTTAACGGGAGTAGTTCCAGAAGATTGGAAATTAGCTAATGTTGTGCCCATTCACAAGAAAGGTAGTAGGGAGGAGGCGGGCAACTATAGACCAGTAAGTCTTACGTCAGTAGTGGGGAAAATAATGGAAACCTTGTTAAAGAATAGGATTGTTGAACATCTAAAGTCGCTTGGATTTCAAGATCAGAGACAGCATGGGTTAATTTCAGGGAGATCATGCCAAACTAATCTTATTGATTTTTTTGATTGGGTGACTAAAATAATAGATCAGGGTGGTGCAGTAGACATTGCTTACCTAGATTTCAGTAAGGCTTTTGACACTGTCGCACATAGAAGGCTTATCAATAAACTGAAATCTTTGAGTTTGGATTTCAATATTGTTGAATGGATTAGACAATGGCTGAGTGACAGGCAACAGAGGGTTGTAGTCAATGGGGTATATTCGATGCAAGGTCTTGTTACTAGTGGGGTACCTCAGGGATCTGTACTTGGACCCATTCTCTTTAATATTTTTATTAGCGATATTGCAGAAGGTCTTGTTGGCAAAGTATGTCTTTTTGCTGATGATACAAAGATTTGCAGCAGGGTTGATATTCATGGAGGGATAAGCCAAATGGCAAATGATTTAGCTAAGCTAGAAAAATGGTCAGAGCAGTGGCAACTGACATTTAATGTGGACAAGTGCAAGATTATGCACCTTGGGCGCAAAAACCCAAAAGCAGAATATAGACTATTTGGTACAGTCCTAACCTCAACATCTGAGGAAAGGGATTTATGAGTAATAATTTCAGAGGACTTGAAGGTAGGTAGGCAATGCAATAGAGCAGCAGGAAATACTAGCAGAATGCTTGGTTGCATAGGGAGAGGTATTAGCAGTAGGAAGAGGGAAGTGCTCATGCCATTGTACAGAGCACTGGTGAGACCTCACTTGGAGTACTGTACCCAGTACTGGAGACCGTATCTCCAGAAGGATATTGATACTTTGGAGAGAGTTCAGAGAAGGGCTACTAAACTGGTTCATGGGTTGAAGGATAAAACTTACCAGGAAAAGTTAAAGCATCTTAACATGTATAGCTTGGAGGAAAGACGTAACAGGGGGGATATGATAGAAACATTTAAATACATAAAGGGAATCAACACAGTAAAGGAAGAGAGTATATTTAAAAGAAGAAAAACTACCACAACTAGAGGACATAGTCTTAAATTAGAGGGGCAACGATTTAAAAGTAATATCAGGAAGTATTACTTTACTGAGAGGGTAGTGGATGTATGGAATAGCCTGCCAGCAGAAGTGGTAGAGGTAAACACAGTCAAGGATTTTAAGCATGTGTGGGATAGACACAAGGCTATCCTAGCTAATAAAAGTACTCAAAAAAAAATTGGGCAGACTAGATGGACCGAATGGTTCTTATTTGCCAACACATTCTATGTTTCTAGTTGGTTTTGGTTTCTGTTCCCTCCCTGCTTAATTCATTTTATCTTTATTTTTTAACCCTTTCAATGCCACAATTATGGCAATCAAAGGGTAGTATGCTGCTATTAAAATCATATACAATATGGAGTGTTGGTAGTGGGTGATTAGCACTAATGTGCTCTGTGCTGCTCATTGGTAGGGAGAGTTTTCTCCAGCACATTTAATTTTGGGGTTTTAGGCAGGCGAGGGTTTTTTGGATTGGAGTGCAATGCAAAGGTGACAGTACATGCTGGCTGATGCACCACATTGTAAGGGGTAAGATGATAATACAGTATGATACAGGTACCTTGTTATAGGGAGTGACAATTAGTGTCACATTCTGTATGGGAGAATGGGGTTTAGAAGAGACTGGGTGTGACCTATTTCAAGGTGTAGGTGGCACTAATGGCCTGGGAAGCATGATGCGGTATACTGTGTGACAATACACAATACTGGAACCGCTTATAGTGTATAATACCATGGTTCATGCCAAACCAACCCAAAGACAGCATTTCCCATGACTCCAGTATGTTAAGCATCATAGGGATGAGTACTTAACTAGAGTGATAAAAATTTGCTATATTTATACTATACACAAACATGTAAATGATGTTGGGGATCACAAGGCTCCTTACTGAACTGCAGAATTGATCTAGGTAGTCTAATACACCACTAAGGGGAGCCTGAGTTAGGAAGAGTTGCAATACTGTGCAATGTTAGTGATTTGGCAAGTTTTGGTATTTTAAAGAGGACTAGGAGCAGTATAAGGTATCATCCGTGCAGCCACAGGATAGCAAGGTTAGCAGTCTGTGCTTCCTACTATAAACTAAATTCCCTATGATGCTAGGGTTGTTTTTGGCTGGCTGCGCATAATAGGAAATGTAGTCCACAAGCATTACATAATATATACAAGTTTTAAAGCTGCAATGACCGTATCCTAAATTTGGCCCTGTACCTGCCCCATAACCCTAGAAAACCTATACATGTCGGGTCCCCCTATTCTCAGGGGAAGTTGCTGAAAATATTTTGGGGTGTTTGACAAAAAAACAAAACAACCCCATTAAATTCGATCCTAAAGTACAAAGTATGTGGGGAAAGGGAAAAAAAAAAAAGTACTATACCAAAACTTGTTAAAGGGACAGTCTAGTCACCTATATGACTTTGTAGGCACCAAAAAGTGAACTAGACTGTCACTTTCAGTTTTTTATTTAAAATTTTTATTTTCGTACAAAAAAAAAAAAGAAAATACTTACCATAGAAGTTCTCCACAGGTGGCAGCTCTCGGTACGGCATGCATACGGACGTACCGACTTGCGCAAGCACTTTTTACATTTTTCCCATCAACCCCCGTGCCCATCTACTGCTATCTCCTGGCACCCCCTGCACTAGCTGTCCCCACCTCTGTTGGAGACGCGCGTATACGCATCTCAGGAAGAAGGCTCAGTGTGCTTTCCTATCCACACTACCCCCCCCCCCCCCCCACCCCAGTAACTGAGCTTGCCCTCCATCTGAGCTTGCTTTCCTATGCACACTACCCCTGTCATCCCCATCTTTCCCCCGTAACTGATCTTGCCCTCTAACTAAGCTAGCTTTCCTAAAATGAAGGCAAAGGGCAGGCACTGAACATTTTGCAAAGTCTGGAAGCCCCAGAGCTTAGGCTGGATGGGATAAAAACCCAAATTGGCTGGGGCATATTACATGGCAAATAACACTGGCATAGTATTGGGCAAATTGGCTAGGGAATATTACATGGCAAATAAGACTGGCATATTATTGGGCAAATTGGCTGGGGAATATTACATGGCAAATAACACTGGCATAGTATTGGGCAAATTGGCTGGGGAATATTACATGGCAAATAAGACTGGCATATTATTGGGCAAATTGGCTGGGGAATATTACATGGCAAATAAGACTGGCATATTATTGGGCAAATTGGCTGGGGAATATTACATGGCAAATAACACTGGCATATTATTGGGCAAATTGGCTGGGGAATATTACATGGCAAATAACACTGGCATATTATTGGGCAAATTGGCTGGGGAATATTACATGGCAAATAAGACTGGCATATTATTGGGCAAATTGGCTGGGGAATATTACATGGCAAAAAAGACTGGCATATTATTGGGCAAATTGGCTGGGGCATATTACATGGCAAAAAAGACTGGCATATTATTGGGCAAATTGGCTGGGGAATATTACATGGCAAAAAAGACTGGCATATTATTGGGCAAATTGGCTGGGGCATATTACATGGCAAAAAAGACTGGCATATTATTGGGCAAATTGGCTGGGGCATATTACATGGCAAAAAAGACTGGCATATTATTGGGCAAATTGGCTGGGGAATATTAAATGGCAGAATAACACTGGCATATTATTGGACAAATTGGCTGGGGAATATTACATGGCAAATAAGACTGGCATATTATTGGGCAAATTGGCTGGGGCATATTACATGGCAAATAAGACTGGCATATTATTGGGAAAATTGGCTGGGGCATATTACATGGCAAATAAGACTGGCATATTATTGGGCAAATTGGCTGGGGCATATTACATGGCAAATAACACTGGCATATTATTGGGCAAATTGGCTGGGGCATATTACATGGCGAATAACACTGGCATATTATTGGGCAAATTGGCTGGGGCATATTACATGGCAAAAAAGACTGGCATATTATTGGGCAAATTGGCTGGGGAATATTAAATGGCAGAATAACACTGGCATATTATTGGACAAATTGGCTAGGGAATATTAAATGGCAGAATAAGACTGGCATATTATAGGGCAAAATGGCTGGGGAATATTAAATGGCAATTAACACTGGCATATTGGGCAAATTAGCAGGGGCATATTAAATTGCAGAATAACACTGGCATATTATGGGACAAATTGGCTGGGGAATATTAATGGCAAATAATATTGGAAATGTGTATGTAATGGGGTGATGGAGGCATGTAAATGTGGTGATGGGGCATGTCCTGGTGTGCAACGTGGGTTATGGGTCATGTCGTAGGTGTGCAACGTGGGTAGGGGGGGGTGCCCACATTTTGGGATATTGGGTGTCTAAATCCTGGCATATTGAGGGGCATAATCCTGGCATATTGAGGGGGAAATCCTGGCATATTGAGGGGGCATCATCTTGGCATATTGAGGGGAAAATCCTGGCATATTGGGTGTCTAAATCCTGGCATATTGAGGGGCATAATCCTGGCATATTTAGGGGAAAATCCTGGCATATTGAGGGGGCATCATCTTGGCATATTGAGGAGAAAATCCTGGCATATTGAGGGGCATAATCCTGGCATATTGAGGGGCATAATCCTGGCATACTGAGGGGCATAATCCTGGCATTTTGTAAGGGAAAATTCTAGCATATTAAATGGCAAATCCTGGCATATTGTGGGGGAAAATCCTGGCAATATTCGTTATAAAACAAGGAAAAGATGGCCGTGGATGGGGAGGCGATTCGATGATGCAATGGGCCACTTGACTGGATTTGCCCCCCAGGCCTAAGGCTGCCAGCCCTCCCCTGCCTCCAGAGATGTGATGATAGCAACCCCGCAGCTTATCACTGCTGCCAACTCTGGAAGGAGAGGGAGAACATCTCCCTCCTCCCTGAGACGCCTGCTGAGAAGTTAAGAGGAAAAAAAAGTGCTGCTGTGTGTGATGTGAGTGTGTGTGTGGTACTTGTATGGGTGACTGCAGTACCTATCATTCTAAGCCAGCTGGGATTTAGAGGGGACAGCACTGCCTATCATGCTCAGCCAAGCTGGCGTTTGTAGCGGGACTGCACTGCCTATCATGCTCAGCCAAGCTGTGGTTTATGGGGAGACAGCACTGCCCATCATGCTCAGCCAAGCTCATGTTTATGGGGGGACTGCACTGCCTATCATGCTCAGCCAAGCTGTTTTATGGGGGACTACACTGCCTATCATGCTCAGCCAAGCTGTGTTTTATGGGGGGACTGCACTGCCTATTAATGCTCAGCCGAGCTGGCGTTTATGGGGGGACTGAATTGCCTATCAAAGCCAAGCTGGCATTTATGGGAGGCTGCACTGCCTATCATTCTCAGCCAAGCTGACATGATAGGCAGTGCTGGATGATATGACTGACATTATACAGTGACAGGGCACTACCTTATAATGCTCTTGTATACACTAGGATCTCTAATACAACACATTGCCTGATTACATCACTAAACAGGAAATCATATTCTAATTCGTATTGGCTGCTGCTGGGAAAACAAACTCCCTTAGAAGCCTAAAGGGAGACGCCCATTGAGAGGGCCATCCTGAACCTCTGCAAATGTGCATTTTATCTAAGTGTAAAAACTTAATTTTTTAAGTAATGCAAAATATAAAATATGCATTTTAAAGTACTTTGAAAGTACCTTAATATGCATTAAAATGTTGAGGAGGCATTTTGGGCACTAGACAGTTCCGTTAAAGATTGATAATATATGACTTCATGAAAAGTGTCAAAATACCCCAAGTTGAATACCCTGGGATGTCTGCTTTATAAAAATGTGTGCATGTGAGGGGTGATTCAGGGATTCATGACTGATATTGTTGTTACAATGTCAGTAACACAAATTTTGAGAGGGGAAATTGTTTTGAAACAGCTATGTGCTACTTGTATTAATTACCCTAAAACATTTAAAAAAAAAAAAAAAAAGCACACAAAAACCCCCAACCATATAAACATGGGTATTTCTAAACTCAAGCCAATATTAGAATCTAATTTGCAGGTTTTTTAATTTGCTTTTGTAGCTAAGTAAAATATCTTACAAATGAAAATCAGGAAAAAAGTGTATTCTCTTTTTTTTTTTTACATTTTACCATATTTTTCAATTTAAAAAAATAAATAAAATAAATGATATGAACAAAATAATGGCATCAAAAGAAAGTCCTTATTCTGAAAAAATATATATGTGTGTAGGTACAGCAAATGACAAAGAAGAAAATGACTGCTAAACACAAACACCTCAGAAGTATTAACCCCTTAGTGACAAGACATTTTCACCTTGACTTTCCCTTGGTGACAATGGCTATTTTGACATTTCTGTGTTTGTGTTTAGCTGCAATTTTCTTTTTTCTCAGATACTGTACCCACACAAATTATATGTGGTTTTTATCGTCATTAGAAGGGCTTTCATTAGATACCATTATGTTCATCATATCTTATAATTTACTACAAAAAAAAATCATAAAATATGATGAAAAATTTAAAAAAACCCACTTTTTCTAACTTTGACCTAAAATTAGACAAATACAATCAATAAAAAAGACCCCGTCTAAATAGTTTCTAAATGTTGTCCCGTGTTTAGAAATATGCATGTTTCCATATTTTTCGGAATTTTTTTGCGAGTTATGGGGCAAAAAACAGTGTTTTTTGTTTTTTTCCTATATTGACCTTTTGACCCCAACCAGAACCCAAAATTAAACCTTAACACTAAATTTAACCCCAACTCTAACCCTTATGCTATGCCTTAATATATTTTAATTTTAACCCTATCCCTTATGCTAAAAATTATTTAATTTTTAACCTGACACGTCCTTTGTCGCGAAGGTGTTAAACCAGCAAAGGTCATTAACGCACAACATTCCAAAAACGGTCTGGTCATGAAGGGATTTGTTTGATTGTAGGCACTGCACCACAGGATTCAATGTTATGCTCATTTGCCCAATCCTAAAGTGCAATGTGTGCTTCACAGTGGAGCAGATCTCCATCTTCAGCAACCCTCAAATTGTGTACCTTAATGCATCTTTGCTCTGCATAGCTCAGAGGTCATGGATGTGGGTCAGCTAAAGGGAGGTTTGACTTGATTTCTATCAGGTCTGCCTCCTAAGACATACAGAAAGAACTCAATGTTTGTAACCCACAACCTAAACAGTACTTATACTGTGAATGTAGAGAATACAATATACTTTTGGAGAGCAGAATTACATAAAAACGTATGTTTGACATCACCCGTTCGCTTCATTTGCAAATTAACACATTTTTAATGGGAAATGTGTAATTTGCGACAGGTGATGTTATTAGCAGGAGACACCACGGACAGTGTTTTGAAACATTTTATTCTTGCAATTTAATGCAATTCAGCCAACACAATGTATAGATAATTGTCAGCATGTTTTATTCTCCCCATTTACTGGATAAGCAATGTTTAGGTTTACAGTCTCCCTTTCATTAAAGTATTTTTTATTTAAGAAGGTCCACACCTAATTCATTCTTTTAATTATATATTACTTTTTGCAGACAGTTGTCTTTAAAATGGTTTGCTACAATGTTATGTTTTTGATTCTTAAGTGTCCCTTTGACTGGAGTCTCTAAGGGTACATGCACCTTTTCCCATTTATCAAATCCTTTTTTCCACCATTTCCTTTTTTTACATGGCACAGACCTTAATGGACTTTCACTTGGTTACTATGGAGTTCCTAAATTCAAATTAGCCCCCATTGTCAATTAAAACTGACCTACTCAAGATTTAGAATTCACAATTCCAGTTGGTTTATTCACACTAAGTAAAATCCACATCTCTCAGATGGGCAGTCTGCCACCTGCTGGAAGCTGCTGTCACATGCGGATTAAGAAATATGTTTAAAAGCTGTGGATAGTAGTGAAAAATGGACACATTTGGCTTCCACAGAACTGGCGCCAGATCACAGACGGCAGACATGGGAGATCTGCTTCTGCCATCAGCAACTGAATAACATTCTCTTTTGGCTTCCACTACCACCTGTATGCGGATGATACTCAGATATACCTCTCCTCTCCTGACCTCACTCCTTCTGTCTTGGTCACGTGTAGTTGAGTGTCCGTCGGCCATCTCCACTTGGATGTCTGATGCTATCTGAAACTTAATCTTTCCAAAACGGAGCTGTTCATCTTTCCTCCCTCAAACTGTGTCCCTACACCTGCCTTTGCAGTCACTGTTGAAAAACGCATCTTTTTTGCTCGGTGGTCTGATTTGGCAGGTCCCCTCTGCAACTCCCTCCACTGGCTCCCCTTCTGCTCTAGGATAAAATTAAAAAAATATGTCTTTAACCTACAAAGCTCTCCACTCCTCTGCCCCTCCGTACATTGCCTCCCTCGGTAACTGATACTTCCCTGCACGACCTCTGCCCTCCTCACTGGGACTAAAACTCTCCTCCAACCTCATCACCTCTTCCCACTCATGCCTCCAAGATTTCGCCCGAGCTCCCTCCTCTCTCTGGAACTCCCTTCTGCAGAGCATCCATCTCCCTCCTTTTCAAACTTTAAAAAGTCCCTTAAAACTCATCTCTTTACAAGATTTTTGCAGACTTGTCTCCAATCACGCTGCAGCAGAGGAGATTGTTCCAACCTATCACTGCGGCCCTCAGAGCTGCGGAAGTTGAATATAAATGGGGCTTTCCAGTTAAAGTATTGGTCTCAAGGCAAGGCACTACTACAGTGTTCTGTTCCCCGGAAGAGGGAGCCAAATACCTTCAACAATGGGCTATACCTGCCCCAGCCCCTGAGGATCAGGGTCGCCAACGCCTAGCCAGAGACTGGACTCCGGTTCAAAGACGCCGAGGTCCCAAACAGAATGCGGAGGTGAATTGACCTATCAGGCCTACTTGCCACAGAGATGTTGCTGTGAAGAAGCATGGCCTTCATGCGGCAGGAAAGTGGACTAAAAATGTTTGTACGAGAACCCAGAGGTAAAATTGAAAGGGGACTGAGTATTACTTACCTCCAGAAGTTCCTTGTAGCCTTACAGGAGCTTACCTGTAGCGGGAAACACACATGTCCTATAAGAAGCTCCTTGACTCATTGGGAGATCGGGTCTCTAGACGTGCTTTAGCGCATGAACCTGGATATGCTGTAACACCACCCATCGTTTTAACAGCCCCCCAGTGTTGGACGCTACGCTGATCCTCTCAACCGAGATGCTGTGTTACTCTGTTGCCCTAAGACTAGGCTCAGCAGGAACACCCTGGAGAACGGTTTGTCATTTAAGTTTCAGCACAGTTGCTTTTTCATAAGGCTCCAATGCCAGGACTATATAGTTAGTACGTACTGGAGATTGGATATTAGCTATTTACAGGTATACTTAAACTTCAATCGTTGACCTTATAACAAATGAGAAGTTAGAGTTTAAGTGTTGTTTACCCTGGAATCTTACCTTATAAGTATCATATTAGGGACAAAAGAAGCGGCATGGCGCCACAGCGGTTTTCATAAACTCAAATTTGAAGGTTTAAAACTGTTCATTTTTATTAACATTACACCCCCTTCCTCCGATAACGGAGAGATGATTCTACAATTTAACCCCATAGCCCGATGTTGTCTTACATAAGTGTAAAGCCCCTATGGAACCGCAGAGCCTACTTTGTCCACGTTAATGGTATACGCAGTAATTTTTGTTGTCTGCGGACTACCGACAACCCCCAACCATCTGGTGATGGGTTTAGTGCTACAGATTAGATGTACAATGAAATTTCTGAAAATGTTTTCACTATGTATTTCTGGGTCACATTCTGACCTTTTCTTCCTACTATATAGGATGCATTACTGTTACACCTGTGATTTTCCTTGTTTTTGTTATACTATTTTTTTCTTTTACCCCCACCTCTATGCTCCCCCCCCCCCCACCATCAGCAAAATACGCAGATGGCAAAACACCTATAACCAAAATCCTCAGTTGAACACCGACTGTACGGAAAACACCAAGAAGAACTCTTATGAAGTACGATATCCCTCCTATATCACCGGCAGTGGGAACAGGGACCTCAAATGTGGCTCCTCACAGTTATGGTTTGACCAAAAACACAGTGAGTACTTTATGTTAACATGTGTGACATCTGTTTTCAGGTATATTGGTTTGTGTGTATTGTACAGTATTACCGATGTCCATAAAAATATTGTCTATAAATGCTAAGGGGCTTAATACCCCCTACAAACGTAGATTACTTACTTCTCCAGGAAGCTAAGAAAGCTAATGCCCAGATAATCTGTGTCCAGGAAACTCACTTCGCGACAGATAAAACACCCAAATTGTCCACTACACCCAGGTTTTTCATTCTACTGCGAATCAGAAAAAAATGGAGTTTCCACCTGGTTCCATAATTCGCTATCCTTACATGTGAACAAAATTGAAAGGGACACAAGGGGTAACATAGTAACATAGTAATTTAGGTTGAAAAAAGACACAAGTCCATAAAGTTCAACCCATCTACCCATCATTACAGCTTTTGATCCAAAAGAAGGCAAAAACCCCTAAGGAAACTATTTTGAATTTTGCCTCCTGGGGGAAAAAAATTCCTTCTAAACTCCAAGAGGCAATCAGATTTCTCCTTGGATCAATAAGCTCTTTTATTAATGCTTATTCTATTATTAATAGCCCTGTAGGTTCTGCTTTCCTAAAAAAAAATCCAAACCATTTTTAAATGCATCTATTGTGGTTGATAGCACTACGTCTCTTGGCAGGGAGTTCCATAACTTTATTGTCCTAACCGTAAAGAATCCCTTCCTTTGCTGTCTATGAAATCTTTGCTCTTCCAGTCTGAGGGGGTGACCTCTTGTTCTTTGTACCTTTCTGTTAATGAACAGGTCACTGGAGAGCTCTTTATATTGGCCCTGCACAAATTTATATAATGTTATCATATCCCCTCTGAGACACCTTTTTTCTAACGTATATAAATGCATTTTTTTTACGTCTCTCTTCATAACTAAGATCCTCCAATCCCCTTATTAATTTTGTAGCTCTCCTTTGCACTTTTTCTAGTTCCTTAATATCCTTTTTAAGGACTGGTGCCCAGAACTGTACTGCATATTCAAGGTGAGGTCTTACCATTGATTTGTAAAGAGGCAAGATGATATCCTCCTCCCATGAATCTATACCTCGTTTTATACATGCCAATATCTTATTGGCCCTTGCAGCTGCTGACTGGCATTGGGCACTGTTGCCAAGTTTGTTATCTACAATTATTCCTAAATCCTTTTCATTAGTAGTTTTTCCCAGGGAAAAACCATTTAAAGTATATGTTGCTTTGTTATTATTTTTCCCATAATGCATAACTTTACATTTGCCTATATTGAACCTCATTTGCCACTTTACTGCCCTGTCCCCCACTCTGTCCAAATCTTCCTGCAAAGAAAAAACATCAAGATTAGTCTTTATTGCCTTACCTAATTTAGTGTCGTCCGCAAACACGGAGACATGGCTCTCAGCACAATGTGGCAGATCATTAATAAACAAATTAAAAAGAAGAGGGCCCAAAACAGACCCCTGAGGTACTCCGCTCAATACCCTTGTCCAATTTGAGGATTTTCCATTTACAACAACCCTCTGTGTTCTATCTTTTAGCCAATTTTCAATCCAAATACATACATTTGCCCCCAAACCTATTTCTCTCAATTTGTAGAGTAACCTTTTATGTGGAACTGTATCAAATGCTTTCGCAAAATCCAAATAGATCACATCAACTGCCACACCTAGATCTATATTTTTACTGACCTCTTCATAGAATGTTATTAAGTTTGTTTGACAAGACCTGTCTTTCACAAAACCATGTTGACTTTTACGAATTATATTCTGTTAAAGATGTATTCTTGAGTGTATACCTTTAGCAATCCTTCAAATAGTTTCCACACTACAGATGTCAAACTCACTGGCCTATAATTACCTGGCAGAGATTTTGATCCCTTTTTAAATATTGGAATGACATCCGCCTTTCGCTAGTCTGTTGGCACTGTACCTGAACTGAAAGAATCCCTAAAGATCATAAATAGTGGTCTGGCTAGAATTATGCTTAACTCTCTAAGTACCCTTGGGTGTATACCATCTGGCCCTGGGGCCTTGTCTATCTTAACAGAGTTTAATTGCTTAAGCACTTTTTCTTGTGTCAGCCAATCCAATGTTTGCGGCAAATGTCCCATAACTTCCTACAGCAGGGGCTCTTCCATCTGCTCTTCCTTAGTATAAACAGAAGAAAAAAAAAGTACCGTATTTGCTCGATTATAAGACGAGGTTTTTTTCAGAAAAAAAAAAATCTGAAAACTACCCCTCGTCTTATAATTGAGGTCTTCTTATAATCTGACCTCAAATAGAGGTCAGATTATAAGACATGGATCCAGGTCCACAGCAGAGCTGCAGGGGACCTGGATCCCCCTCTCTAACAGCAGGGGATGTCTGCGCGATGAGTGCAGACTCCCCTGCTTCCGCCCGGCACGACCGCCAGGGCTTCTGTGATGAAGCCGGGTACTTCCGCTTTCGTCACAGAAGTCCCGGTGAGCGTGCCGGGCGGCAGCAGGGGAGTCTGCGCTCGTCGCGCAGACATCCTCTGCTGCCCCACTAGCCACCAGGGAGAATCGGGCAGCTGGGGGATGTCTGCACGATACGTGCAGATATCCTCCATGCTGCCCGACACGGCAGACTATTATGACGGACCAGCTGTCCGTCATAATAGACTACGTGCAGACATCCTCCATGCTGCCCAACACGGCATAGTGTAGACATCCCCCGGCTGCCCCCACTAGCCACCAGGGATCGAGTTAAAGGTGAGGGGGAGGGAGGGGGCAGAGAGACAAGGGGAGGGGGTGGGACAGAGAAACAAGGGGAGGGAGGGGGTTAAGAGACAGAGACAAGGGGAGGGAAGGGGTTAAGAGACAGAGACAAGGGGGTTAAGAGACAGACAAGGGGAGGGGAGGAGAGAGAGAGACAACACTAAGGGGAGGAGAGAGAGAGAGAGAAAAATGGGGGCAAGGGAAAGAGAAAGGCAGCATTGGCACATAAAAAGAAATAAAAACTAGAAATACATTTTTTGATATCATCATTTTTTATTAAAAAAGCAATTTACATATGAATATATACAAGTTGAACTTTTTTCCTATAGGGTAGTCTTATATTCAGGCTTTTAGTTTTTTTCCTAATGGAATATCCAAAGTTTGGGGGGGTCGTCTTATAATCAGGGTCGTCTTATAATCGAGCAAATACGGTATTTAAAATGTCTGCTTTCTCTCTGTCCTCACTTACCAAATTTCCCATTTGGGATAACAAGGGCCCAACATTTTCCCTCTTTAGCTTTTTTCCATTTATATATTTATAAAACATTTTGGGGTTAGTTTTACTCTCCTTGGCAACCCTTTTCTCATTTTACAATTTAGCCATTTTAATTGCTTTTTTGCAGGCTTTGTTGGCCTCTTTGTACTCTATAAATTATAATGCTGATCCCATGTTTTTAGAATGTTTGAATGCCATTTTCTTGTTTTGTATCTCCAAGTTACCGGTAAGCCACATTGGTTTTGATTTGTGTATTTTGCATTTGTTTCCCAAAGGTATATATTGGGATGTGTACTTTTGTAATGTGTGTTTAAATGAATTCCACTTGTCTTCTGTGTTTAGTCCATAAAACAATCGTTCCCAGTCTAAATGTTCAATCGATGCCCTTAGTCCATCAAAGTTAGCCCTTCTAAAATTAAGTGTTTTGGTGGCGTAGTTACCAATTAGCTTTTTTGCATTAGTCTCAAATGAGACCATATTATGGTCACTATTCCCCAAGTGTTCTCTTATTTGGATGTTTGAGATAAGCTCCTCATTGTTTGTTATTAGATACCTAATTATTGATGCACGCATTAACAATTTACCCTATACCATAATCAATCTCTATGCATCAAATTCTGATTCGGTTCCCTTCATAAGGAGATTCCTTAATCGAGTTACTGTATCACCAAACTCAGGCACAGTTCTATGTGGGGATTTTAATACACTTATAGACCATGTTTTAGACTCTTCATCCACCCCGTCAACGAAACATTCCCGTATTTTACAATCACGAGGGCACGAGTTCAAAAAGGTCTTGAAAGAAGCTAAGCTATACGATTCATGGAGAATATATGACGGATCCGATACACATTTTACTCAAGTCCATGCAACTTATTCTAGAATAGATTATATCATGTTAGATAAAATAACTCTTCAACGAGTGACGGGATGCAAGATTGGAGTAATCCAGTGGTCCGATCATGCCCCAGTATGTCTCACACTGACAGAAAACTTCCCCTACATAGGTCAAGGTTCTTGGCATCTTAACGACAGCCTTCTCACAAATCCATCTACTAAACAAAAAATAGAAGTAATGCTGGAGGAATACTTTAAGTTTAACAAATTACCTAACACTTCCTCAGAGATTCTGTGGGAAGCTCATAAATCAGTTGCTCGGGGACACTTCATAGCAATAGCGTCTTTTGAAAAGAAAAAGAGAGAATCAGAATTAAAAAAGCTGACCTCGACCCTTCAAACTCTAGAAACAGCTAACAAATCCAAGCATACAGCGAAGGGGGCTTCTGAGATAGCAAGTGTAAAGCAAGCAATTTCAGATATACAGTTACACCACACCCAGCTACATCTCCAAAGGCTTAAACAAACCTATTATACCCAAGGGAATAAAGCCAGCAGGCTACGGTCTAGATGCCTAAAAAATATGGAGGCCAAAAGGGCCATACCCCACTTGATCTCCCCGCATGGGGTAAAATACCAGAACCGGGCAGATATACCCGATATTTTTGCCTCTTACTATTCCTCCCTTTATAATCTACATAAAGACCCTCACACGCCCCAACCAAACCCCAATCTTATAGACGATTTTTTAAATAAAATGAACTTACCATCAGTGGATCCCTCCAGCTCGACTAAACTTAATGCTCTGATAACAGAAGAGATCGCACGTACAATAAAATCCCTGCCCCGAAACAAAGCTCCAGGCTCAGATGGGTTCTCCAATCAGTATTACAAAGAATTCCAGAAACAAATAATACCTCACCTAACTCACACATTTAATGCATGCAGCTCCAAAGGAGAGTTTCCCCTGTCTATGTTACAAGCCCATATTATCACCATACCCAAACCAGGGAAACCTCCAACGACATGCCCCAATTTTCGTCCTCACTCCTCAATACCGATGTAAAAATATACGCAAAAATTGTGTCGAACAGAATCACATCCATATTACCTACCCTATTACATTACGACCAAGTAGGGTTTGTTCAAGGAAGGCAAGGCATAGACAATACCCGGAAAACTAGATATTTTCTCTCTCATCCAGTCACGTGAGATCCCCAGCCTATTTTTAGCGATTGACGCAGAGAAGGTGTTTGACCGGCTCCACTGGCTCTACCTGGAAAAGGTCTTACATAAATTTGGTTTCCCTCTAGCGTATATTAAAGCGATTCTGGCTCTGTATTCCAATCCGTCAGCAAAAGTCACATATGCAGGGTTTCATTCCAAACCCTTTCCTATATCAAATGGTTCTAGACAAGGATGTCCGTTGTCCCCCCTCTTATATGTTCTAGCGTTAGAACCCTTAGCCGAATTAATCCGTACACACCCACTGATCACCAGTATCCCCTATACGTCCACAAAAGCAATAAAACTAGGGCTATTTGCGGACGACATTCTCATTTCTTTATCCCACCCGTCCCTATCACTCCCACATTTGCAAGAGGTACTCAAGGAATTTAGTAGAGTTTCGTATCACAAAGTAAATGAGGCCAAGACGCAAGCCTTACCCATTGGCCTCTCAACTAGTCATATAGAGCAACTAAAACTTGCTTATTCATTTGAGTGGAGGGAAGACAGCATATCTTATTTGGGGGTGAACATTACCAAAAACCCTGCTCATCTAATTCAAAGTAATCTCATTAAATTGTGGTCGGAGATCAAGCGCGACTTGACAGATTGGTCCCCTTTATATAAGACGTGGTTGGGTAGGATAGCGGCAATAAAAATGTCAGTCATGCCCAAACTGCTATATCTTTTTAGAGCTTTACCAGTCGCTATACCAACCAAAATTCTACAACAGATACAGAAAGATATCCTTGCGTTCATCAACGCTCACAAACCTACTAGAATTGCCAATAAATGGCTGAGACTGCCCCCTGATCAAGGCGGTCTGGGCATCCCCCATATTGTACAGTATTACCAAGCGGCACGTATGGCCCAAGCACTAATGGCTCACTGTAACCCGGGCGAGGTGGCATGGGTGGATGTGGAAGATACACAGTTCTTGCCGTACAGACTGGTAGATGTCCTTTGGACACAAACCATGAAACCGATTTCCACAAATTGTTGGCTGCCAATTACTTACTTTATAATAATCTTACTTTAAAAATGTGGAAACGGTACGCGATGGTGTCACCAGAATTATCAAAACTGGCCACGATAACCCCTCTCTCATGTGTGGAGAGGTTAGTTACAGATTTAAAGTTGAGAACGTGGCGAGAAAAGGGTATAATCCACTTAAAAGATCTTTATAATAAGCAAGATATCAAACCCTTTACAGCCCTTCAGGCCCAATTTGGCCTGGAAGATACTGACTCGTACACATACATCCAGATACGACATGCCATCTCTCACACTCCCAATAGGCTATCCTCGCCTGGGCATGTATATCATAAACTCACTCTGGCATGCTCAAAGTTACCATATGTAAAAAAAAAAAACAAAAAAAACAAAAAAACTTTGTGCTACCAAGCCCTATATGTGCCAGCAATGATAGGGACCCTACCTTTTGCTAAAGCCTGGGAAGAAGAATTGGGTATACATTTGACCCCTTTAGAGTGGAAACAAACGCTCAATTTCCCACGGAAAGTATCTCATAATGCCAACCATGTGGAACTTACTAAGAAATTGCTTTATAGATGGTATTTTGTCCCCACTAGACTAGCGAAAATGTATCCGTCTTCCACAGATTTTTGCTGGAGAGGATGCAACCTCCCTGGATCAATGAAACACATTTGGTGGGAATGCCCGGCGATCTCCAAATATTGGTCAGACATATATCTGATCATTAATGCGCTGTTAAAGATGCCTTTAGCACAATCCCCTGTACTAGCACTAATGCACGTCCCCCCCCGTCCCCCCCCCTCATTAAGAGGGCCTCCGTATGTTATTCTTGGCCAAATACTACTAGCCGGGAAAACGCTCCTTAGTAGACGGTGGAAAAATCCACTAGCCCCAACAAAGGAAGAAATGTGCAATTTGATAACTAATAATTTACAAATGGAACGGTTACACTACTCCCTTAATAATCGAAGGGTGGACTACTATGAGATTATGAATACCTGGAAAGAATGTCTAACGAAGATTTAATTTTAGAATCCAAAGGTTTTATACTAACCGACAAGATCTGTCAATAGGGGGGTAATAAAACAATACAGCTACATACTGACATATTAACCCCTCCCCCCCAATCACTATTCTGTCCTCTATGTTTCTCTCTTCTTTTTAAAACTATCCTTTTTTCTTATTTACTTTTCTTATAATGCGTTACATTTTTCTTCTTATTTTCTTTATTGTTTAAGCATTTATCAACACAAGATTTGCGAATGCTATGCGTATTGTGTCTAGAGATATTTACAAGTATGGTCTATATTTGTATAAATCTTGTGTATGTTTTGATATCTCAATAAAGCTTTAAAAAAAAAAAAAAAACTCATCTCTTTAATGAAGCTTACTACCCATCCAACTAGCATACTGGTTGACTTACCTCTAGCTAATCCCACCTAGCTCTCGCTGTCCTCAATCACTGTTAATATCAGGTAACTTACAACTGATCCAGCTAGAACACACACAATTAATCTTTGGCCAATCCCACCTAGTGCCATCTACACTACTGTTATTACAACTACATTCCCTCTGTCCTCTTCACTCCCTTAAGTTTTTCATGTACCCCATTCCCTCTAGATTGTAAGCTTGTGAGCAAGGCTCCGTACCTCATGTCTGTTCTAGATTGTCTTAGTATGTAGTTCCCTTCTATGCTATGTATCTATCGCTACGTAAATTGTTGGCGCTATATAAATAAAATGTTAATGTAATGTAACATTCCAGTCCAGGCAGTGGAGTGGTAATATTGGTTAAGAGTACTCTTAATCATCCTGTACTAGTACTAAAATATTACTAAAATACTAACCAAACTGGCATCTCCACAGCAGTTGTTTTAACTCTTGTAAACTAAAATCAGCCGCAACACTAAGGATCTTTAAAATCAGTGGCAGGTACCTACTTTCCCCCATACCAAACAGGTTTTCACAACCTTAAAGTTTTTTCCCCCCCCATTTTTAATGCATTGTTTAGCCCCATTTCTTTTCTTCACTACAATAAAGGTAGCATCTCGAATTTTACTGCAATTCAAAAATTAAAATGTAAAATTGTATTTTATTTGTCTTGAAGATGTGGTCCAGCAGTAAAAACGTACAAAAAGCAACCAGAACCTCCTGAAAGAAAATGGCAAGATTGGTCAGGCAGAGTAGCCATGATTTTACTTCAAGAAAAGGAACAAACTAACTGAAAAATACATTGTTTCTTCTAGTTGAACCATAAAAAAATTAGCTAATGCATCATATCTCTCATTAACAAACAGACCACTGAACAATTTATTAGTGATCTTGGATTGATATTTTTAGATAAGGATCCTTGAATCTTCTAGATATCCATTAATTTAAATGAATATCCTTTACCCCTAGTATTTCGCTTCTTAAACAGAGTAGCAAAAGATGCACCATTACTCAACTGGACAACCTTTTTGAAAATTGAACATTAGATGATGTTCAGCACACTAAACATTATGAAAGGAAGAGGGTAGAAATGACAAAACACTCCACACCATACGTATGCAAAGTCCTCCGTGTACCTGAACAGAAACCCCCCCACCTGGATTCTTCGATCCCATCCAGGATGGATGGACACTGTCCAGCTGAAGACTATGAAACAGAGTTGCTGACAGGTACAGCTTTGAGTGTATGTGTCCAAAAAACAAACCAAAATTACATGCCTTTACACTAAAAAAATAACAAAAAAAAATAAAAAACACTCCAGAAGATTATAAACGTGTACAAATTAGTCCAAACATTCCAAAACACATAAAAAAAAAAAAAAAAAAAAGAGTATTGTTTGTTTTAAAGTTCAAACTTTGGTCTTTATTAGGATGACTTGTCAATTTCAGTGGAAGCTGAAGTTTCAGTAGAAGCGGTAGAAGAACTAGGCTCCCTAGACTCTGGAAAGCTTAGGAAGGGATCTGTAAATGTTTATAAAAAAAAATTAAATTACATTTAAAAAAGTACATTATAAGCATGCATGGCTTAAATATTCAAAACAACAACAAAAAAAAAACACATTCAGTAATAGGATCATGGTTCCATTTTAATCACAACGATGACTAAAACAGACAAAAAGTAGAGTTCATTTTGTAAAGTGCATTTTAATAGAACTACAAATTTGGTTGCAATTGGGTTTAGCCTCTTACATTTAATCTATTTTTACACAACAGTAGAGTTCTACACATTCATTTAAATTCCTCAATAGGAAAGAGTTTAATTTAGCATCAAATCTGCAAATCGTTTTAAACATGAGCATAAACAGATATAATTAAGATTTGTTGCCATTTACAAAGATCAGCAGTACGTCATTACATGACAAGTAACCCATGGTGTTTGGTATTCTAAACAGAACGTAGGTTGAGATGCTTATTACCAGTAAATATATTTTTTAAAAAGTTTTCATTTGAGGCTTAAAAAAAATTGATATAGAACAGTTCCTAAACTCTAGATACATCAAAGGGCCTTAATAAGTTTCTCCAGCAGACCTCAAAAAAAAAAAAAGTAGAAATATCAGAAGATAGTACTTGGATGTCTGAGGTGACAGCTTTTGAGAAAGCACCACGAAGGTGCAAAACGCATTAAGAATTTGTCTTTAAACCTTCAGTATTTTTGTCTGAATATTTGGTGCTTATGGGTTTTTTTTTCTATATGGTCATGTTTTGATCCTTTGACCACTGGGCACAACAAAAATAAAGATTTTTGTATTTTTGGATAAACACTGGAATGCCAGAGCCCTTTCTTTTTTACAGCTTAGAAGTCTTATGACTTAAGAAACAATAAAAAAAATGACAACAAATAAAACCTCTGTACCTTTTTCCTAAAAACAAGAAAACGATGCATGTGGAGGATAGTTCCTCTGCCATGTTCCATATTTAGCTTTATCCATGTCCTCTATTTCACTTGGTGTGTGGGGTGCCCTGCGGCAAAGGGGTGGGTTTGGAATTAGGAGGGTGAAGTACCCAAATTCCTTGCATACTTGTCTCACTTAACAATTCCCTGCATTTTACGAAGTATGAAGAAAATAAAATTGTTGGTAACGAGCCACAAGTTATATATAGCTTGGTTTCTAAAAAGAGTCCCATTGTTACAATCTAGCAATATATTATAAGCCACTGACAGAACATCAAATGCCATGAAAGCAAATCTAAAATGGTTACTAAATCAAGTTATTTAGACTGTATCTGATTATTTTGATGAATACACATACGCCAGCTTTATTTATAATTCTACTCTTTACTCTGTAAGCCCTGACCAAGTAAGAGGTTTCCCTGGATGTGTGGGAAAGTATGAAAGACCTATTTATACCCACAAGTCTAAATTTTACTTCATCCAGGTCACTTGCCCCTTCCTATAACCACATTTTAATTTACTCACTGTTTTTAAAGCCCTCCAATCAGGCTCACTGACTCATGTATCACACCTTTTGCGATGTAGGCCTGCTTCTGACAACTTTCTATACTCCATTCCATGGCCAAGACCTTAGAACATGGATATTAGTAGATGCCACCCAAGTAGATTTTTTTTTTTTTATATAGCATGTTTCTGATCTTCCTCATCATACATGATTTGGGATTTATAGGTGTTGAGACAGAAGCCTTTGGGTGTCCGAATAGTTTAGATTTCACATCCAATCCTAAAAGTAAATCCTGCTGCATGCACCCAAGATCCACTCTGTACCCCACACTTTTCCATAAGGCCAAGTTCACGGGAATATTACATTCAAATATTCAGCTATACACAAGTCCCATTCTTAAAATGATAAAAATCATGACAAAGGTGAACCCATTCAGCCCAATGGGCCCCAAGCTTTAAAATCTGAACCCTTGTTCGTTTCTTGGATAGCTTTATGTCCAAACTTTATTGTATTGATTCTGCTACTTTTGTAGGTAGTAAAACCCATCATCCACCACATTAATGAGATTACATTACATTAACATTTATTTATATAGCGCCAACAATTTACGTAGCGCTAGGCACAGAGCATAGAAGGGAACTACATACTAAGTTAGACAAACTAGAACAGACCGGTAGATGAGGTAGAGAAGCCTGCTCGCAAGCTTACAATCTAGAGGGAATGGGGTACATGAGACACAAGGAATTGAAGAGGTCAGAGATATGGTGTTATACTTAATACTAAACATAATTAAAGACAGTACTTGTAATAGTGATTCAGAATAGGTTGCACATCAAGGTATATTAGTTAGGGGAAAGTCATAATAGGAATCAGGATTTTATTGTTTACTTGGAAATATATTTATAATTTTTTTTTCATAGAGATTTGTGGGATTGTACATTGAGTAGTTATAGATAAAATCTGTTTACATTCACAATACCTTTTTGGTCATTTTTGGAGTATCTGCCTGCAGAAGGAGAAGATTCTTCAGATGGAGGACCAACATACACACCTCCATATTTACTAGTGGGAAAAATAAATACTGGTAACTGTAATGACATTACTGGAAATCACTCTTCAATGGCAACATAATTTACCACTAGGGTTAATTGCTCTAAAAGTGATCTAATCAGCAGGAACAATCCATTGGTTTCATTGGCGATGGAACCATTTTTAGAATTTCTCCCCACAATTGACTTTTATACATAACGTCCACTGTGCACGACCCAATTCAAGCCAGGATAAAATGCTCCACAGTGCAAGGAACCATGATTATGTGGGGCACTGTATGTCACTTAATTGGCATCAGCCAGACACTATAGACTGATATACAAATTTGCTTGTGTAAATATAGGATTTAAATTAAGGCAATTACAAACAAAAAAAAAAAAAATCACACAACAAGTGCAAAGTACAAATAAGAGTAGAATGCAGTCGTGGATTCACAAAAAGGCAAACGCTTATCTAGGTCTGAATTTGGCAGTAGAGAGCTTAATAATGCCGTTTCTGTGGCTTTTATCATTCAAACAATGCTTGGGTTTGATGGGAGAGATGCTAGATGTATATTCTATATATGACAAATTTCAGTCTTATTAGCAACATTTTACATTTAACTTTTTTTAAGTTAAGACTTTACATAAAATACCTCGGTTTTGCCTCTTCATCTTTTGCATCTGCTCTTCTGGAATATACCAGATATTAAACATTAGCCAATGTATATTAAAGTAAAGAAAAAAAAAAAGAAAAAAAGAAAAAAAGACACAGCATCAAACTAACCCAAAAAAATATCAATTAAAAAAAAAAAAAAAAAAAATCAATAACTAGGGTATGATCCACACATTTTCATTATCTACTTAACATTCCGCACACTGTAAGGTGAAAACATCCAGCAGGTGTGTATTCACTTTATTTATTTTTTATTTTTTTATACGTTGGCCAGGTCAAAATTGCAGTGGGAAAGGAGGTTTGTACTTCTACATACACTTAAGTGATACATTTGTGTTGTGATACTGCATCTGAAGCTTCATTTAGAACAGGGTTGGGGAATGTCCAGCCCGCAGGCCATATATTGCCTGCAAAATCATTAAGTCTGGCCCTCAGGGCACCATCAGGTTACAAGCCCGTCCCCTCAAAAAACAAAACAAAAAAAACCCTTGCCGGCAGAGGCACTGGCAAGCAGGCAGCTGGATGTCTGTGTAGCTAATGCGCAGACATTCCCATGCTGCCTCTCATTCCCCGCACAGTGTTCGGAGGTCAGAGCATCACGGGTCACGTTACTTGCCGTGTTTAAACTTCAGGGCAGCAAGAGAGCCAGCATGGAAATCCTGCTGCCTCCACTAGAAACAAGGGTGGGGCATGCCCTGGGGTGCATGGGTAAGTGGTCCTGGAAAGGTCCACGTAAAGTATGACATCCAGGGCCGGATTAAAGGCATGGGCCTCGGCAAAATAGGGGCCTCGAGGACTATGCCTTAACCTTGCTGCTCTCATCATGGCGGGCAATCCCGTTACTTTCACCGATGAGAGTATCGGGGAGTGTGAGAAAGGCAGCATGGATCCATGCTGTCTGCTTGCCGACAGGGAGATTTCCCGAACCCCCCAAGAGTGGCATATCGATGGGCACGCCAACAGTGGCATATCAATAGGAAAATTGGCTGTGGCATACTAGTGGGCAAATAGTGGCATATTAATGGGCAACCTGGCTGTGGGAATACATTGGCAAGCCTGGTTGCAGAATGTCAAGTCTGGGGGAGCATTAAGTCTAAGGTGCAAATTGACAGGTCGGAGGGGCAGATAGGCAAATACAAGGAAATCAAAACAATAAATGCATTTTCTCAATGTGATTTTTTTTTATTTAACTAGTAAATAAGTCATGTAAGGTCATCTTATATTTACTCGGGGCTTCACAATACCTGCAGCCCAAGAGGGACTACAATGTCTTAGTCCGGCCCTGATGACATCACATTGAACGTTGTGTGTTAAATTGAATTGAACTACCTTTTCTCCTGAGAAACTAGCGAAAAATTTAGAGGACTGGGGCACCTTGCAAAGATGGTGGACTTTGATCTGAAGGCATATTTTATTGCACGTTGTATATTGTGTCACCAGATCCTGTAAGTGTATACCACACTTATTTCCTTCTAGGTGTAGTGGACATGGATTTTTATTATGAACTTATTAAAAATATACAATGGGGGGGGGGGGGGGGAGAGAAGAGTAGTGAGCACTTTTTGGGATATATTGCCATTTTTCTGCCACATGGTCAATGGCATCTTAGATATGGTCAAGATGGATGCTGGACTACTCCCCATTACATGGCACACAGGGAATGGGCAATGAGAGTCACATGCTCAGATTCTTTATAAAGTCGGAGACACAGGCTTAAAAAAAAAAAAAAAGGGACTGCATCACCCAAACATTGTTTTTACTGTGCACGTAGAGAATAAAATTTGCTTGAAAATAATCTATACATTGTATTAGCATAACATTACAGTAAAAAACAAATGTTTAGGTGATACAGTCCTTTAAGGGGAGAACCTTTTCATCACACAATGGAGCAATTTCTGTAGTCCAGCAATGTAACCAGATAGAGGTTTTGTCAAGTTGTTCTTGTGATCTGTGTATGAGCCCAATAAGTATAATGTATCGCTTGCTGAAGGTTTATTTAAATTTTAGTTTAATCAATTATTTAGTATTTTGATCAAACTAAAAGCATTTTGGATAACATTTGGCTGGAGCAAGATCATATGATTGCTATAGAATGGTTGATGTGTGTATAACATTGTGATATTATTTTAGCTTATTTTACAGTTGCAGCTTTTTAATCACTTTGTTAAAGTATACACGTTTTATATATGTATTTATTACGGCCTTTTTTATGCATAAGTTTTACACAACTACTTACGTGTGTGTCACTTTGGATGTTGAATATATCTTTTAGGGATATGCATATTTTATATTTAGAAATTTATATTTAACACATGGAATGGATGACAAAAGGGAAACTATTTTGGATTACTCCACATGCTATATATACAATTACACAACTTTATTTGCCTCAAGTTAAAACATTTTTTTTTTTATATAGTTAGGGTGCCTTTCCAATACGCTCTATATCTCCTTTATGCTGAGTTTGTAGTGTAAAAGTAATTTATAATAAAAAGATCACAGTATTGTACTCACACATCGTGACAGGATACCGTAGACCCTAAGGGGAAAAAGAAATAAATAAATAAAAAAAAGTTACAACATGATAAAGTGCATCAAAGATTAAAAGTGTAGTAGGGTAGTACAAAATTAAATAAACCATTCAGAGAGGAATAGGATTACAGCACGTGCTCCAGTTTTATAATATAGGCAAAATAAGAGGTCATGTGAGGAATTTCTTTCACATATAATTATGATGTACAATTCATCCAAAACAGAAGGTGTATAAAACAAAGCTATTAAGAAGTGTTGGTACATGAGACAACAAATAAAAATAGTTCTTGGAAGATAAACCAACATACAGAAAGTAGGACCCTATGTGATTGGACCCCCCCCCCCCCCCCAAAAAAAAAACCCATTGAGAAACACTAAGGAGTGCACTTAATTTTTTTCTACATTTCTACCCTTGATACTCTGTTCAATTACTTTCCATGCCTGGTTCAACAAAGTGTTTGAGAACTGCACCTCAGGCCAACATCTCATCGCAGATACAGGAGGGAGGCATATTGACTGTTGGGTAAGAATGGTTTCTCTAGCTGAGGACATGTACACCTAGAGAGGTCTAGTACCCAGTTCAGTGCCATCATGTAGTTGGCAGCTAAGTTCTAATCATAATATAGGTAGGTTTAGGCCCTGGGCTGCTGCTGCTTAAAGAGACCAATTCACCGATTTTAGGAGGTTTGACTAAGACATCTAGCCTATTCCAGTCTACGGAGTTGACCATCTGGCCAAACGTACACCTCAAGAGGTCCCAGTGACCCACCTGGAGAGGCGCTATATTTGAGACCATATCTGTGTACATACAATACCATTCCTTTTAATGTTCCACACTATGGTGCATAGATTCATGCACCTAAAACAATAACCAAAACATCGGGAAAAGCTGACAATCTGCAAAGTATTCAGCCTTGTGATCAGTAACCCTAGTGCAGGCAAGGAGAGGAGGGCCCCATAGCCATGGAAGCTACAAGGGAAATGAGAAGAATCATCGGAGACATGCTGGAAGAATTGTATAGCAGTATAGGCAAAAGAAAAAAAAAAAAAAAAAAAAGGCTCTTGCCTTCACATGAAACCCTTTTTTTGGCATGGTATGGAAATCTCACTAGTTTCCTAAAGCTGTGAACAGATCTGTGAATATTGGCTTCCCTTAGCCATAACTGCAGCGGAGAAGTCCTGTAACAATAATACTTGTGGTCTTGCTTTGCAGAGTCATATCTTGGGATATGCCCAATAATAGGATCTTAATCATAGCCACCCAATACATAATCTTAAAAGGGACTCTATCTAGTGCCCAAAATGCATCTTATAATTATTAATGCATATTAATGTGTTTTCAAAAAAGTACTTTAAAAAATGCATGTTTTACATTTTGCATTGCTTACAATATAAGATGCTAGATGAAATTGTGAAATTATAGCAGTTTGTAAGAAACCATGACTACCCATTCTATTGGAGTAAAAACCAACAAACCAATGCTCCGGCATAAAAATTTGGTCCAAAAGGAGCAATAAAAAAAAAAAAACGGTAAGACCAACAATAGAGAAAAGAAAATATTGTTCTGATCATCTTTGTATTTGCTTTACCCATGTTCTTCTCATGTAGTCGAACTACACAAGTTTCATCCAGCCTGGTGTCGTGGCAAACTCTTTGGCTTTCCAGGGGTTATGGAGCAAGTCGACAGGAAATAATAGCTAAATAGTGATTCCTACTGCAGAGCGGGTGGAATGATAATACATATTACAGTGAATTGAGATGGGTATTTCAAAACTTTAGGCTAAAGCAGTTGAGTTTGAAAAATGATCTAATGCAGCTGAATGGGAGAATTTTTCTAACGCTGCTATTTTGGCCAAAAGTTTGAAATTCCCTTCTCAATTTCCTGCAATTCTATCCTTATTGAGTAGACCCTGACAGTGTGTTCCTGCCAGAGCTCAGTTATAAAACCAGCCGTTTCTTGAGCTCGCCTCCTGGAATTCAAATGAACACATTTTATACTGCATATGGCAAATACACGTAAAATAATGTGATTATACTGTATGTCAATTAAGGGTAATTCCCTCAGTTATCCTGAGGACATTTTTAACCAACAGGACAACCTAAGCCCTATTGTGTAGATCTTCCACAAACCATTGAGGGGTTGTGCTAGTCAGAAACTTTTCCAGCCAGCATCTCTGTTAAAGAAACCAAATGCTGGAACAGCAGGACTTTAGTTTGAAAACTTTGATGAAGTAGTAGCTCAAAGCCTATTGACTTCAAATGCATCATAGTAATGCATCAAGCTAGCACAGTTTAGATTTGTGTTAAACACCAATCCTGACCATAGTCAACCTACAGAAAATAAAATAAAAAAAAATTCTAGATAAAGTAGATCTCAGGATGCTCCAGAAAAATATAAAATCACAACACGCCACACAGGAATTGTGATTACACAACAGACATGGCCTTAGGTCTCACAGTAACCCCTACCACAGAGATTTTATAGGGCATATTTGTCAATCAGAATTATATGTTTATTAGCATTGATTGATTGTTAAACCTTCACCAGACAATGTTATTGATGGGGAGAAAAAAAAAAAGTTGCCGTCAGCAAAAATTACAGAAAGCGCATGTTCATTTAGAGATCGCTTAATATTCTATCATAACACAGCCTTAAAAGATTTACAAATGAATACCAGGTGAAGCAACTTTAAAATGCTAAAGGATCGCAAAAACAAGATTTCTTCAAAAGACAAAAGTCCATAATGGTTGGTTCAAGATTTAAAACTTGTTTTAGCAAAAGAGTTGATAAAATTATGGTGTAGATAGAGAAAAAAAAAAAAAGATTATTCTCATTTTCTTAATTTTGTAAACCGTTTATAAATTAAGATTCTAACCAAACTCAGTATTTTTAATCTCCTGAAGAATTCAAGCTTCAGGGAAATGGATGCTTCATGCAATAAGACATTAAAGGCAATGCAGTACGTGGAGTTACTTTTCGATTTAAATGGCATCAAGCAATGTTCCAAATTATCAAATAAAATATTTTATAAAACATGTAATATATATTCACAAAGGATGTGAACAAAACTGAAGCACTTGCCTATACACTGAACTGTGGGGGATTAGGAAATCCGCACAAAACTCCTGATTTTTGCATCAGTTCACTGAAGAGAGAATATGATATAATATTTTTTATTTTAAACCACTGAAGTAAAAAAAAAAAAAACCTGAGGAATTGGAGGGGAGGAAAAAAATAAAAATAAAAATCATCTAAAATGTGTAGCCTGCTCAGTTCCCTGAGCCAACTACCGTATATACTCGAGTATAAGCCGACCCGAATATAAGCCGAGGCACCTAATTTTACCACAAAGAACTGGAAAAAAATATTGACTCGAGTATAAGCCTAGGGTGGAAAATGAGGCAGCTACTGGTAAATATTGCCCCCAATATGCCATTTAATATGCCAGGATATTGCCCCCAATATGCCGGGATATTGCCCCCAATATGCCGGGATATTGCCCTTTTTTTTTTTTTTTGTTAACATGATATCTTTATTCATTAAAAATATGGGTGGCACTTTATTATCTTAATTATTTTACATTTTTCTTAACATTTGTTTGGATCAAGCCATTATTCTGCATTTTGGGTCTGTGGCCGCCATTCTACCTGCACCTTAACTGGAACATACTGACAGTGGAGAGAGTAGGATTGCACCTTGGACTACCAGTACTGTATGTCTAGCATCCAGCACTTTACATACATATACATGTATATTTAAAAATATAAATGTATATTTATTTATTTATTTATTTTTTTTTCCCTTCTTTTTCCCTTTTTTTCCTTTTCTCTCTCCTTCCTTTTCTTTCATATTTTACTTTTTATTACATTTTTGATATAAAAGACAATACAGACAGGCAACAACAAATTGACATTACCTACAGATGGCACCAAACAGACAAACATACATAAGATGGAATATAAAGATAGCATTTTACAGCATCATGACTTAAATATTATCAATATTTCATAAAGTAGAGTGGCCAAGTGAGTTGCCGAGTGAGATTCGGTACGGATTACGTTGCTCAGTTCGCCCAGACCACATAAAAATAAGGTGCAAGTTAGGCGGTACCACAAAAAATGCTTTATAGGTTACGTAAACAAGAGAGGGGACAAGTCATTTTAGATAAGCCATTCATGTTAAGTAAGAATCCCAATCACTCTTTCTTAACCTTTCCTTCTCTGTATGTACGAAACACAAAACAAAACACTGTGCTTTTATATATTGGTCTGGGGTTGGCTCAACCCCTAGGTCAACCCCAGACTCAATCCCAAAATCCTTTGCCTATACCTGTGGTTGGTCGCTAATCGCCAGGACGGTCCCTGGGGGCTGCGGTCGTGGAGCTTTTAAGCTCTCACTGTCTCAGGGCATGCACTAATGTTTAAATGCTCAAATGGGGGCAATCATCTGGATCCATACATCCCATTCCTCGTTCTTCTCGGGGGAGGCTGATTGATATTTGGTAATTCCCTTTTCCATCCTCATTTGATATAGCAGTTGAGCTTCTACCTGCTTCCAACTAGGGACAAGGGGCGACCTCCAGTTTCTTGTTAGAGCCAGTTTAGCCGCTAAAAGAGTATGCACCACAAAGTCTACTTTCTGACTCTCCATTTTTGGAAAATTTAGGTGTAATAAGAAGACTTCTGGTTTGAAGGGAAGCTTCTTCCCACTAAATTCACAGATCCTCTGGTCAACAGTTTCCCAGAATCTCCTAATAGGTTCACATTTCCACCATATATGTACCATGTCACCAATGTGAGTCCCACACCTCCAGCATTCTTTAGGTTGGTCTGGGTACATTTTGTTTAACCGGGAGGGGACCAGATACCACCAGTTCATAAGCCTAAACTGTAGTTCCACCAGACTCAGGGATCTTACTCTTTTATGAAGCGTCGACAGGGCTCCACACCAGTTGTCCTGGGGGATCTCAACAGCCAGCTCTTTCTCCCATCTAGCTAAGCCAGAAGTTGGGGGGTTGCCTTCCTTCGTCCTTATCAGATCTATGCAGAGTGAAAGTGTTCCCCTGGTTTTTACCCTGTCTAAAATATTCTTAATTCCAACGTCTATGGCTATAGGGTCTCTATATAGGTGGTTAAGGAGGTAACCTTTAATGCGCAGATAAGAAAACACCTCTGTTTTTAGGTGTCTATGGGATTCAACTATTTCAGAGAAGGGTTTAATCCCTCCTTCCTTCAAGAAGTCCTGGATATTGGTAAAGCCATTTTCTATCCACCTAGTCATGCTTAAGTTCTCCACGTTATATGATATGACTTCAGTTGGTAGGAAGTATGCCACTTTCCCCTCTAACCTATGGTCTCTTTTAAATTTAGACCAGAAGTCCATCACATTTTTCAGGACTATACTATTATAATGTTTTCTGTCCCTTTTTTCTTCCCCAAAACAACCCGAATAGGTCCTTTGTATTGGAAAGGTCCTGTTCTATACCGTACCACTGCTCCTCTATTGCTCCCCTCTTTTGTGTATTGAAGGCGTGAGTGAGCAGGTTGGCACTGTACAGTTCATTTATATCTGGCATTGAAGCTCCCCCCTCTTTTGGTTTCTTTTTAAGTCGTTGTAAACTGATTCTTGGCTTTTTCCCTTTCCAAACAAACTTATTAAACAATGTTTGTATCAGAGAGAGCCAACTGCTGGGAATGGTCAAAGGGATCATTCGAAACAGGTAGAGCCATTTTGGAACTATATAAGCTCGGATGATATTGATGCGGCCCCACCACGAGAAAGGCATTTTGGACCATTCCTTAAGTTGTTTACTGGTTTTTTTCATGAGTGGCAGAAAGTTAGCCTCTACTATCCCCGCAGGATCCGAGACTATCTCTATACCCAAATAGTTCATATTTATTGACCAGGTAAACTTATAATTTTCCTTTAGTGACGCTTCCATCTCAGGGGGAATATTACATATCATAGCCAGGGATTTGCTCTCATTAAGCTTGTACCCGGATATCTTCGAAAAGGTGGACAGTTCAGATAGGGCTTCTCTTAAGGAATTGACCGGGTCCTCTAAGGTTAGAATAACATCATCCGCATACAAGTTGATCTTCAGTTCCCCTCGCGGGGATCTGAAGCCCCTAATGGCTCTATTTTCCCGGATATGTATAGCCAGGGATTCAATTGAGATGATATACAGAAGGGGGGAGAGTGGGCACCCCTGTCTTGTTCCATTGGAGAGTGGGAACCATTCAGATGAAAAACCTCCCCCCAGGACCCTTGCTGAGGGGGAGGAATAGAGAGCCATGATTGATTCTAGTATTCTACCGGTCAATCCAAATGCTCTCAGGGCCTCTCGGAGGAAACCCCACCCAACCCTGTCGAAGGCTTTTTCAGCATCAAGCGACAGGGTCAGGTGGGGTATACCTCTCCTGTGAACCGAGTCGAGTACATCCACCAATCTTCTGATGTTATTAGTAGATGACCTCCCCGAGACAAACCCCACCTGGTCCGGGTGGATCAGGGATGGAACTACTAATTTTAACCTGGTGGCCAAGATAGAGCTGTAGATCTTTATATCTGTATTTAACAGAGAAATTGGGCGATAGTTAGTTAAGAGGTCTGGACTTTTCCCCTCTTTCAATATAGTTGTAATATTGGCTTGAAGCATCTCTGAGGGCGCCCTAGACTCCTCTGCAATCTCATTAAATGTCTTGGACAAGTCTTGTTTCAGGCCATCCTTAAAGATTTTATAAAATAAGTTATTAAATCCATCCGGGCCCGGGGTCTTCCCTGGCTGTAGGGCGTCTATTGATCTAAGTACTTCGTCCTCTCTAATCGGTTCATTCAATGCGGCCAGTTGCTCCCTATTTACTTGTGGGAATGGGGTCTTAGAGAAATATACCGCCAGTTGATCTACAGATGGTTGGTCCGGTAGATTGTACAGAGTTTCGTAAAAATCTCTAAAAGCTGACCCTATTTCTTCCGGGGACAATAAAAGCTCACCTCGCGTTTTAATAGAGGTTACCCTCCTTCTGGCGTTGCGTTTCTTTAATCTGTTTGACATCATGGTATTCACTCTATTCCCTTCATAGTACCACTTCCTGTTTAGCTGGTCCAGGTTCCTATTAACCCTTTCCAGCAAGGCTTCATTAATGGCTGCCTCAGTTCGTTGTATCTTCTGTGTAGTCTCCAAAGTCACATTTTTAATATTCAACTCTGTGAGAGCATCTAAGTACATATAAAGTTCTTCTAGATTTTTATTAAATTTCCTCTTTTCTCTGGTGCCAATTTTAATCAACTCCCCCCTCAGAACACATTTAAGGGTACACCAAACCATCACTCTGGAGGACCCTCTATCATTGTTTTCCCTGAAAAAGTTTGAGATAGTCTCTCTTAGTTGCTGCTGATATATCTTTTTTGACAGCAAGGAGCTGTTCAGTCTCCAGTTAGACCTGCCCTGAGACTCTCCACCCCCGAGAGTCATGACCACCGCATTATGATCAGACCAAGCCACTTGTTTGATGTATATGTTTTTAACTATCCTTGTCAGATATCCATCTCCAAAAATCATATCCAGTCTGGAATATGATAAGTGGGTTTTTGAGAAGCATGTAAAGTCTGACTCCCGGGGGTGGAACACCCTCCATAAATCCAGCAGCCCAGAGTTTCTCATGAGCTCCCTTAATCTCCTAGAGTTATTATTGTCCTGCCTGCTATTCCCCTTCTCTCCGGCTGTCCTCCTATCTTGGTCAGCATTCATTATGCAGTTGAAATCCCCCAGGAGAACTAGGGTTCCCTGCCTCACCCTGTCAATCTTTAATAATATCTTCCGTATATACCGGACTTGAGCCTGGTTAGGAGCATATAGATTAACTATTGTATGCAGAGCATTATTAATTTTACAGATCAGAAGCAGATATCTGGCATCCAGTCCCCTCTCGATATGCACCATCTCAACCACTAGATCTTTGGAGAACATCACTGCCACTCCTCTTTTCTTCTTGTTAGTTAGTGAGGAACTAAAAATCTCTGGGTAGTTCTTTGAGACCATTCTCTGTTCCTCACCACCTTTCCAGTGTGTCTCCTGTAATGCACATAGATCTACCTTTTCCTGTCTCAGGAAACTGTGGACCAGGGCTCTTTTTTGGGGTGAATTGATGCCCCGAGCATTTATAGTACATACTCTATACATAACCTCTAGCTCCCCTCAGGACCGCTCCGGCGACGCAACCAGACCCAGTGCACAGACAAAACAAAACATACACAAACACGTGAAGTCCCCCTAAACTCCCATCCCTGGGGTCTGCACCCAAAAGACCCCTCGAGAGATTGGCTGTGAGCTCCATCAAGAGATTTCCAGCCAACTATTGAGCCCGGGATACCGGGCTCCGTGTAGGTGCCGTACCTACTCCCCCACCCTATTACAAAGGAAACGGGAGGAAGAAAAAAAAAAAAAAAAAAAAAAAAGGAAAGGAAGGCCTAATGTAGATATCTCGAGCAAATAGTGGCTAGTGATAATCTTACAGCATGATTTAAGTGACATACCTTGCTTATATAGACTTAAAAACCCATTAAAGAGGAAGAAAAAAAAAAAAAAAAGGGAGGCCTAATATAGAAATCTCAAGAAAATAGTGGCTAGTGATAATCTTACAACATGATTACTTATATAAACTTAACAACCCAAGAAAAGAGAAAAAAAAAAAAAAAAGGAAGGCCTAATATAGATATCTCGAGCAAATAGTGGCTAGTGATAATCTTACAGCATGATTTAAGTGACATACCTTACTTATATAAACTTAAAAACCCAAAAAAAAAAAAAAAAATAAAAAAAAAAGAGAAAAGGAAGGTCTAATATAGAAATCTCAAGCAAATAGTGGCTAGTGATAATCTTACAACATGATTTAAGTGACATACCTTGCTTATATAGACTTAAAAACCCATTAACTAACAAAAAAAAAAAAAAAAAAAAAATAAAAGATACTGTGTTATGTTCAGTTATTATACCTAGACATGTTAGATCTCAGTGCAAAGCAGCAACCATAAATACTAACGTCGAACTTGGGGTATCAATATGAGTGGCTAGATTCTCCGCTCCTAATATAGGACCCTGTATTTCCTCGGACCCTTCCCTTCCCCCTCAGCCTCCACTCGGTACTTGTATAGTGTTTATAAGTGTTATCAAGCTATGGGGTGAGGGTTGTTCTACATGTATTCTCATCCATGCTAACTGAATCTAGTGCCCATAGATACCCTCAAGTTATTCTCCAGGGGATTACCCTTATTTAACCAATCTTATAGAATCATGTGCAGTGTGCCCCCGTAATACCCAACATCTCAAATATATAGTGATTAGTGCAAGTCTTACCGCATGTTATAGGTGAGATATCTTAACTTATTTAAACGGGAAAAAAAAAAAAAAAAAAATCATAATAACTTATACCAAATGTCTCAACCATATAGTGAATAGTGCTAATCTTACATCGTATTTTGGGTGGTACACCCTAGCTTATTTATATTTATAGTAATCCATAGATCCCTCCCCCCATATGGGAAGAAAAAAAAAAAAAAAAAAAAAAAAATTACCCCAATATCTCTCCTCTCGAACCTCCACTCCCCCTCATCCCAGCTCTGCACTTCGCTCCCCCCGTCTCCCCCCTTTCTTCTCCATCAATTCAGCCACAAAAATATCCACTTTACTCTCCTCCTGTCCCCTCCCTCTGCCCCCCGTTTTTAAGGTGCAGCCATGCCGCTAAACTTTGAGGGCTATGGAAGGTTTCCCTAACTCCCTCATAGGTCAAAATAATTCTAGTAGGGAAACCCCATACATATTTGATACACTTGGCTCTCAGAACTTCCGTATACTGTGCGAATGATCTGCGGGCATTCCTAGTGTGGACTGACAAATCTTGAAAAATCTTTAGATCTTTGTATTCTGTAGCTTCGAGAGAACGTTCTCTAATGTTCCTCAGAAGCTGGGACTTAAATCCAAAAGAGTGAAAACAAATTACAATGTCTCTTGAAAAATGTTCCGGTGAGTTAGGTGGCTTTGATACTCTATGGAATCTTTCCATCACACCAGGATGGCCATCCAACTGCATTCCGACAAACAGAAAGAACTGTTCCAGATATTGCTCCAGATCTTTAGCCAAAATTCCCTCTGATACTCCCCTTAGTCTAATGTTATTCCGTCGGGAACGGTCCTCCATGTCCGCCATCTTTAATTCTAGTGATTGAATTTTTTCAGTCAGAGATTGTGTCTGGTTTTTTTGACTTTCCATTTGGGAAGATAAGGTGGTTGAATCAGCCTCTAATTTCTCCATTCTCTCTCCCAAACTGAGAATATCTTTTTGAATAATGCTCGTATTCCCCGCCAATTCTTCTTTATTTCTCTCTAGCTGGAGATCAAGGCAGTTTTTGAGATAGGCTGGGGATATTTCCCCTGTGTCAGGCCACGTTTGATCTATCAAATCTCTATCAGAGGCAGGGCCTTGGATGTCAGACCTCTCCAGTGTAGTTTTCTTTGTCTCCACTCTATCCATTGAAGGAGAAAAGAAAGCAGAGAGACGTTTTTCCGCTTTATTTTCTGATCTGTTTTCTATTTTCTCCTGCTTCCTTTCCTTTTTAGAGGAAGACTTCACCTCTGCCCCTCTCTTAGCTGCCATCTTTCCCAATTGTGTTCAAGCTTTAAATAGCAAAGGGCCAGGGTCAACCAATATAGCTTCAGGGGTATAGTTCACCCTATAGTTCTTTATATACAGATGCAAAAGGGAAAAAAAAAAAAAAAAAAAAAAGTCCTGCACTCCTTCTGCCTAAAATTCCAATACAGGCTTCTGAGGGTTTCCCCCTTCTTAGTAAGGGAGGGACAAATTCAGAGTGATACAGCTCCCCTGCAGTACTGTTTATATAAAATATCGAGAGGTTCTACTCACAGCTTGTAGTTTGTAGGTAAGAAAGGAGAAGAGGATCTTCGCTGTTCTCTTATACACAAACACGGAATCAGTGGCTTATCTTCAGTTACGAACTGAGACGGGCATCACTTCTTATTCCTGGGGGTTCCGTCGAGCACTCAAGACGGATCCTCCCTCTGTCCGTGGCGCTAGGTACAGTCTGATTGCAGATGGCAGGGGTAGGAGGTATGAGGAGGCTGCCGAGGAACGCAGGAGGGCTCCGGAGAAACTCAGGTAAGCTGGAGGAGGGTAGTTCACCAAACTTTCGGCATCCGACCAGCTACATGCGTGGGGGGGTCGATACGGCACCTAGCAAACCCCGCGAACGGCGACGTCACGTTACGTCGTCATCGCTCCACCCCCCCCCATTCCCTGAGCCAACTACCGTATATACTCGAGTATAAGCCGACCCGAATATAAGCCGAGGCACCTAATTTTACCACAAAGAACTGGAAAAAAATATTGACTCGAGTATAAGCCTAGGGTGGAAAATGAGGCAGCTACTGGTAAATATTGCCCCCAATATGCCATTTAATATGCCAGGATATTGCCCCCAATATGCCGGGATATTGCCCCCAATATGCCGGGATATTGCCCCTTAGTATGCTCGTTATGCCACCCTCCTCCCCCAGACCCCAGCACTTACCTCGTTCCTGCTCTGTCCCCGGTGCTCTGAAGCTGCATGGCTGTGAGGGAAGCGTTGTGAGCTTCCCTCCAGCCGCGTGGTCAATAAAGTTTGTTTAAAAAAAAACACACTTTATTGACCGCGCGACCGGAGGGAAGCTCACAACGCTTCCCTCACAGCCACGCAGCTTCAGAGCACCGGGGGACAGAGCAGGAACGAGGTAAGTTTTAGATTATTTTTTTTTCCCCCACCGACTCGAGTATAAGCCGAGGGGGGCATTTTTCAGCACAAAAATTGTGCTGAAAAACTCTGCTTATACTCGAGTATATACGGTACTTTGATTGCTCTGCAGCAAGCTTTTATTGCATAGTCAGACTTCCCTTCATCAGTTAGGTCAAGCTAGTGTGCCACTCTGCATGTCCAAGCCCACGTTTGTCAGTTCAGTGCTCAAATTCAGCTTGCCATTATGTAGGGTGAGAGCTTAGCAGCAGTCTCCAATGTTCCTTCCAACTAAGGTGATTGCTCTGGAGATGCATCAAGACTTGCTGCTTCACTAATGACTGCTCCTAACTGTCTCAACTGTTAAATCATCTGAAAAAGTTGCAGAAGAAGAAAAGAAAAAAAAACCCTACTTCTTATTTGCACCCTTCCTGTAAAAAAAATATGTCATCCAACATTAAAGTTTCAAGAGTTTTCACGTCCATTTATTACTGTGCATAGGCAAGATAGGTGACCTGGCACATCCATCAAAGGAACCATCTTAAAAAGGAAAAAAAAATATTATAAAATAGATATATAAAACAGAGATGACAGTGAAGAAGTCAAAAATTTTATAGAAAAAAAAAAAAAATATATAGAACTTTACTCCACCATTAAATAGCATTTTTTCTTTTTTGTTTAAAAAGATTAGCTTCCTCTTCATAATACCAGCTCTGGTGACAAGATTTGTCAGTCAGTCAGTCAATGAAGCCATGCTTTTGTGGTATTGATTTCTTTGATTGGATAGTGAAAACCTGTTGCCTTCTCATATATGTGCACAAAAGTCTAACAACTAGAGTAAATAAAAATAATTAAAAGCTGCTCTTACCTAAAAAATTCAGTAGCGATACGTGATATCTATCTATCGTGAATGTAGATAAGTAATTGTGCCGGCTAGACTGTTAATCTGTTCCTCAGGATAGTTTGATGCATGCTGTGGCCTTTCACAAATATAGAAACGAGTTCAGGTAGATTGGAAAATGCTTTACTACATCACCACAGACACTTCAAAATGCATGCAAGTGATGTCTTCAGAGAACAAAAAAAAAAAAAAAAACGCATTTATATGCAAATTTTGTCTAAACGACAAACAAAAAGGTGAAAAGATCAACTTTACAAAAAGCTAAAAAAAAAAAAAAAAAACCCATCTTGTTTAATAAGTGTGTGTGATAAAATCAGTTTACTGTCATTAGACCAACCTGTTATATGTCGGCGAGGATTGGATACAGTAAAATAAAAAAATAAAATAAAAACACAAAAATCAACTTATTAGATACAACCAGCTCTATGTTTAGAAATGCTTTAATGAAAGAAAAATTAAAGTACCTCATTGAACCTTCGTTGCTAGTTTGTATAGGGTCCGACATGTTAATGCTTTGAACCTTTTTCTTATGTTTATGTATTTTATCATCTTTTAGTCAGATTATATTATATTTGCAGCAGTTAAATCTTGATTACAGAATTACCAAAAACTTTAGTGTGATCACATCATGCAGTCACAGTGGTTCCTGGACTATAGTAAATTTAAAAAAAAAATGTTGTTAGTGATAGAGGTGTTATTTTTACATTTCTGCAGTGTTTGTGTTTAGTTTTCATTTAATGTGCCTACACAATATAAAATTATATATCGTATTTGCTTGAATATAGGACGACCCTGATTATAAGACGACCCCCCAAACCTTGGATATTCCTTTAGGAAAAAAAACTAAAAGCCTGACTATAAGATTACCCTACAGGAAAAAAGTTTAACTTTTATATATTCACATGTAAATTGCTTTTTCATATTTAATAAAAATTAATGATATTAAACAAATGCATTTCTTGTTTTTATTTCCTTTTATGTGCCAATGCTGCCTCTCTCCCCATGTTTCTCTCTCCCCTCTCCCACGTTGCCTCTCTCTCCCCATGTTTCTCTTTCCCCCCCCCTCTCCCCTTATTTCTCTCTCCCCTTGTCTCTCTCTCGCTCTCTCTCCCCTTGTCTCTCTCTCGCTCTCTCTCCCCTTGTCTCTCTCTCGCTCTCTCTCCCCTTGTCTCTCTCTCGCTCTCTCTCCCCTTGTCTCTCTCTCGCTCTCTCTCCCCTTGTCTCTCTCTCGCTCTCTCTCCCCTTGTCTCTCTCTCGCTCTCTCTCCCCTTGTCTCTCTCTCTTTCCCCCTCTTATTGTGCCATTCAGAGCCCAGTAATATTGTGCCATTCAAAGCCCAGTAATATTGTGCCATTCAGAGCCCAGTAATATTGTGCCATTCAGAGCCCAGTAATATTGTGCCATTCCAGTGCTTGTTTTCTTCCTCCCTCCTCCCCCTTCCCCATCACTTACCGCCTGGCTGCTGCTTCGTGTCCCCGGCCGGACGTCTCCGTGCAGTGTTCCCTCCTGCACGGAGGAGGGAAACACAGTCACCGGGTGTGACGTAACGTCACATCCGGTCACGGGGATTTTTTTTTTTTATGGCGGACGAATCCAGCAAATGCAGCTGCCAGCGAAAAAAAAAAAAAAAAAGTTAAGCAGCACGATGCGGGGAAATGCCAGCAGCACATGTGTCAACCCCGCTGGAGGTGTCACCCAGTGCTGGTCGCACCCCCCACGGGACGCCACTGTGTGCCAGAGGGGGTTCTTCAGTTTTGCTTAATGCCTCCACATGGAGGCATGGCAACACCATCATGTGTCATTAAGAGGTTAAATTAAAATTTCTGGTTCTTAATATGTCAGCAAACTAAGTTATGTTTCATTGAAATATTGCATTAAGTGTAGGCATTTTAAATAGAAATACTTTAATGAAGGATTATCAATACAGTAAGCTTATCAGGGAGTGGACATCCTTAGAACCTTGGTTAAGATGGGTCATATCTTCCTTCGTCTGACCCAAGATTCCAAAACATTTCTATTTAACATTTCTACACTTAATGAATTAAGGGCATTACCACTTACATAAGATGTAACTAGATTACCTGTGCATTTAAAACAAACACATAAGACATATGTCACTGTTGTTTTCTCTTCTATGTTTGAAATAATTGCATATAAATGTAAATACAAAATTAGGTGTTTATCTGCAGGTCCTGTGTATCATAGTGGGTAGGACTAGGTGGCTGTGTACAACTTTTACCTGCCTTCCAACACAAAGAGAGTAGATTGACCTGATCAAACTGGATCATAACTCTGCCCTCTTGTGATGTAATAGTTACATTACCCTGCCATTCAATGCACGTCTATGATCAGAATTCTGACCTGTAGTCTGCATTCTGTGTCCCCAGTCCCAAAGTGAGATACTTGTGCTGCAGAGTAAAAATATTAGTAAAATAAAAATCATATAAAAACAAAAAAAGAACATATCTGAAATAAATAATGCAAAATAAAAATAAACCCTTTTCATTTTTTGGTCAGCGTGTTTCTTTAAGGACCAGGAGGTGTAATTTAACTAGATTTATCTCTGTAGCCAAAGAACCACAGTGGCTGCATTATGTGATCACATTAAAGTTTTTGGTATTTCCATCATCAAGATTTAACTGTATCTGTAGTAAAATATATTATTCTGGCTAATTGATGGCAAAATACAAAAAACATGATATAAGAAATGCATTAGAACAGTAATGCAGGTCAGCAAGAATATTATTATGCCTTTACAAAAAGGTTAACATTATAGAATTGTTTCTGCTCTACTGATTTTTATAGGTGACCAGTCCACACCGTTGTTCCCCGGCTGCTAGGACTAGATTGTATTCACTCCAGAAGATGTACGGATTAGCTTTGCCATGTTCATGCTAGATGAAGTAGATGAGAATTATCTATAGTCATATCTTACATCTCCAAGCATGTGTTCAGAGTGAGTTCACAGGCTTCATGGGCACTATTGCCTGTAACAGCAGTGACTGGGCTATGCAACTGTTCAAGATATTTAGTTAAGGAGCAATACATTTGCAGTGACAATTGTCCTTGCACTTAGCCATTTTCATGTGAAATTCATTAAGCAGCTAGTTTTGGGTACCATGAACGGTCAATATTTTGTGCACCACACAGGTATGCAAGGCCCGGTACTGAAATGTTCAAGTCACCTATACTAAATTTATTGCTTGAAGGTCTGCACACACACACAAAAAAGAAAAATGTATCCAAGAAAGAAAAATTGACAAACTAAAAATCTTCCATCACCCTCTCAGCTTAAAATTCTTCACTCTGAAGTCATGATCGTTCCAATTTTAGCATCCACCACCCATCTTTCTATTTCAACCCCTTTACTCACCATCCATCACTGCTCTTCTGCAGAACTCTCCTGTCAGAATCTGCCTTCAGTTTTTCCCATACCCATCTTAAGACCACACAGGCAACAGACAATATGATCTCCCACTCACTCTTCAGTCTCCAAATCCACCAGAGATGCACATATTAGCATATGTGCAGTAACTGTAAAGTGATAACTCCGGCATTATAATGGGCCAGGCTGCTGAGGGCAGAGGAAGTGATTTATGGCTGTAGGGTATCCCCACTACCTCAGCCTAATTTCTCTACCTAATCTTTGCACACCTGCTTCTGTGTCCAATCCACTCACGATACTCAGACATATTGTTTGGTGAGCATTAAAGGGACCGTCTTCTCCACAAACTCACTTTGGTGCAAGTTGAAGATTACTGCTTGTATAGTGCACAGGCTTTTTCCAGTGTGATTTGATGCAGGCATTCTGCATAAAATCACATTTTTTATATTTTACTAAAGCCATTCCCCTGTAATTACCCTACATGTATACTGCAAGTGCGGCAGCATTGATTATTTAGACACTAAGAATATAAAGTTTTGTTTCATGTAGTCACTTCATGTGCTCCTGGAACAGAACACATTGTGTGTGACCTTGCTCTTGTACACAGCAGGATCTCTTAACCCCTTGGTGACAGATGGCGTGCCAGGCACGTCACGGCAAAACGAGGACTTGCCGACATGTGACGTGCCTGGCACGTCATGGACTAAATAGAGCAAAGAAAGCGATCGAGAGTCGCTTTCTTTGCTCTTTCAGTGTTGGCACAATGCCTCTAGGTAGAGCCATTGTGCAACACTATTAACATGTGCGGGGGCGCTGTATGATCACCCCACGAGGGTATTAAATATGGCGGCGCCGCCTGCACAAACGATCTTAAAGGTGTTGTTGAAATGCCTGGCTATGTAGGCATTCAGCAACACCTCCAAATCATTGGTCTGATCTTCGTGGCCACTCTGATGAGCAACCACATCCGCACGATGGAAGGGCAGCGCTGCCTGTAAAGATGGCGCTGCCCTTCTGCTGGAGCCGGCAACGGAAGTGACGAAATGCCCTATCAGGGTGCCGATTAGAATGGCAAGTGCTTAGATGAGCACTTGACATTCGTTGTCAAAGGCAAGATTTACAAATATTGCCTTTGACAGTGTTAGATCTGCCTCCCTCTCCTCACTTGCGTTCTGGTGAGGGAGAGAGACAGATCTGTTTGTAATAGTTATTTTAGTGATATTTTATATATTCTAATAAACTGTGAGACCCAAAGGCTTTTTTCAAAGCCATTCCCTGTGTTTAACCCCTTCCCTGCCTTTTGATCACTGTGTAAAATAGTGATCTAGCACACCAGCACATTTTTGCTGTCTGTGCAGTTTTTTTTAGAGGTTAATATTTTTTTTACTGTATTTATTACAGTACAATTAACCTCTTCTTTGCCGTACATCATTACTTTTCATTGATCCGGCTTGCAGCAGTACTTTTTTGCTGTCTGTATATAATTTTTTTTGAAACCCGCTAGGGGGTCACGTAAAGTAAACTTTTAATAAATGTGTATTATTATGTCTGAGCACATGTATAGCGCTGAGGAGGCTTATGCCATCCTCGCCTAAGATTCCGAGGCCACTGACACAGGGTCAGATTTTGACCCTGGTCAATTTACCGATACATCTAGTGATGTATCAGTGGCTGCTGGGCCCCCTGCCACGAGGAGTCGTGAGCAGGGCCGGCCTTATGGGTGTGCGACCTGTGCGAGCGCACAGAGCGCAACACCCCAGGGGGCGCCCTCCCGTTCCAAAAAAAAAAAAAAGTAAAAAAAAAATAAAAAAGCCGGTAGAGGCACTGGGTGGGGGAGATCAAAAGATCCCCCCTCACCAGCCCTCTGCTCGGCAGGCTCTTCTAGATCCGGGGAGGGGGCGGAATTAACCGGCTCAGCGTTGTAGCTCCGCCCCCACCCTGTGAAGCAGAGCAGCATCTGCTTCACGGGGAGCCACTGGCACCATGAGAAAGTGCTGCTAGGCTCCCCATGCCTGCATTAAGCATGGGGAGCCTAGCAGCACCTTCTCTTGCTGCCCATGGCTCCCCGTAATGCAGACTGTGCTCTGCTTCGCAGGGTGGGGGCGGAGCTACACCTCTTAGCCGGTTAGCTCCGCCCCCTCCCTGGATGGGGGAGAGAGAAAGGCAGAACAGGGGTTAGGGGGGAGACAGACAGACAGAACAGGGCTAGAGAGAGATAACAGGGGGAGGGGGGGGAGAGAGAGCCAGACAGAACAGGGGGAGGGGGGGAGAGAGAGCCAGACAGAACAGGGGGAGGGGGGGAGAGAGAGCCAGACAGAACAGGGGGAGGGGGGGGAGAGAGAGCCAGACAGAAAAGGGGGAGGGGGGGGAGAGAGAGCCAGACAGAACAGGGGGAGGGGGGGGAGAGAGAGCCAGACAGAACAGGGGGAGGGGGGGGAGAGAGAGCCAGAACAGGGGAGGGGGGAGAGGGAGAGGGACACAGACACGGCAAGGAAGAGGAAAGGAACAAACATGGGAAGGGAGAGAGACACATACATAGGGGGGTGAAAGATGGGGGGGGGGGGGGGGCGCCTCGGGGGAAGCCCGCACAGGGCGCCGGAACACTTAAGGCCAGCCCTGGTCGTGAGACTCCGGATGGCAGTGCTGCTGAGGAGTGGATAGTGCCTAATCGTTATAGGCCAACTATCCCTCCTTTTACCCCAGTTCCTGGCATCAGTACTGATGTTACAGGATTTACCCCCCTCCAGTTTGTCCAAATTTTTCTGGGGGATGATATACTGGGGGAGATTGTCTCCCAGTCTAACCTTTATGCCCAGCAGTTCCACGCTGCTCACCGAACTTCATTTTTGGGAAGGCAGCAATGGGTCCCCATTGACGTGCCAGAATTCCTAAAATTCTGGGCACTGACAATGTTGATGGGTATTATAAAGAAACCCTCCATTCGCTCCTACTGGAGCACAAGCCCCATCTGCAGTACCCCCATTTACACCCAGTCTATGGGCAGGCAGCGGTATTAAATGCTTCTTCATTTCATGCATTTCAATGATAATAGCCTGTGTCACCCTAGAGAGCACCCCCAGTTTGACAGGCTGTTTAAAATCCGCCCCCTGATTACCCAGGTTTGCAGAGGCTTATACACCTAGAAGGAATATATGCATGGATGAATCTCTGATGAAGTACAAGGGAACGTTGAGATTCAAGCAATATATCCCTTCCAAGCGCTCCAGATATGGAGTGAAGGTGTATAAGCTCTGCGAGAGCGAGCGTGGGTACACTCAGGCCTTCCGGGTATATGAGGGATAGCCATCTTGACCCTCCAGGCTGCCCAGAACATCTGGGAGCAAGTACCAAGATTGTGTGGGACCTTCTCCTACCCCTTATGAACAAGAGGTAGCACTTGTATGTTGATAATTTGTATACAAGTGTACAACTGTTTAAGTTGCTTTATTGTTTTGAAACAGTGGCTTGCGGTACTATTCGTTCTAACCACAAAGGTTTCCCACAGCAATTGGTACATACCCGGCTACAAAGGGGGGGAGACCTCAGCTCTGCGCCAAGAAGAGCTCTTGGCATTAAAGTTCAGAGATAAAAAGGATGTGTGCATGCTCAGCACCATCCATGATGAGAGGACTGTGCAGGTTTCAGTCCGTGGCAGAGCAGTCATCCAAAAGCCAGTGTGCATCAGGGCCTATAATAGGTATATGGGTGGAGTTGATCTGTCAGATCAACTCCTACATCCCTATCTTATTATGAGGAAGACGAAGGCATGGTATAAGAAGGTCGCAATTTACCTGCTACAAGTTGCAACCTACAATGCTTTTGTATTGCACAAGACAGCAAACCCCGGAGTTAAGCTGTCATTTTTACAGTTCCAGCTTCAGATAATTTCGGGTATCTTATACCAAGGTGCAGCTGGTCCCTGGGCGGTGATTGGGGGAAACAGACTTGGGTCTACCAATTTTATTTTTAAAATTCCCCCAACTGACAAGAAGCAGAACCCCCAGAAAAGATGCAGAGTCTGTTATAGTAGGGGACAAAGAACGGATACAAATCGGTACCTGCTGCAAAGTGTACCACACAGTTGCCCATTTTTTATTTTTTTTATTCCTCATTTTTCAGACTTTTATATTTTTAAGTTTTACTGGTCCAGATTTTTAGTTTTTACTTGTACTGCTATAGAGTTTAAAATTTTATAAACACTCTCAATTTCAATCCAAATTACCACATATTACAACTGACTGAACCTTCCCAAAAATCTTGGAAAACCTATGCATGGGGGGCATGGGTGTACTCAGGAGGCCTGGCAGAAAACAAACTGGGTGTTTTCTTGAAGTAACTTAGAATAGACTCTCCTAAATCACAGTCAAATGCAATGTATGTGTAAAATATATATATATTTTTTTTTTATTTTTTTTTTAAAAAGACCACCAAACACTTCCAACAATTGATTTTGCAAACATGGTTGCATCAAAGATATCAAAAACACCCCATATTTAATACCTTGGGGTGTCAACATTTCAAATATATACACCTTTCTGAAAATCAAACTAAACTGGGGTATGCAATGGGCCCCAAACTAAAGATAGGCCTATCAGAACAAATACACTCAATTTCAAACCAAATTACCAAGTTCAATAATTGTGACTGAACCTTCCCAAAAATCCTGGCAAACCTATGCATGGGTGGAACTCAGGAGATGTTGTAAAAAACATATTGGGGTATTGTTTGGCAGTGACATATACCAAAATCTCAGAATACATGCTCGAAATACTGTGTGTGTGGAATCAGTGGTGTATCTTGATTTTGTACTGCCCTAGGCAGACAAAATCCGGGCACCCCCCTACCCAAGATGCACACCCACGTTACACACCTAAGACATGCCCACACACACACACTCCCATCATACTCAGTCACACACTCCTACTCCCATCACACACACACACACTGTCTCCCATCACACACACACACACACACACACACTGTCTCCCATCACACACACACACACACACACACACACACACACACACACACACACACTGTCTCCCATCACACACACACACACACACACACACACACACTGTCTCCCATCACACACACACACACACACACACACTGTCTCCCATCACACACACACACACACACACACACACTGTCTCCCATCACACACACACACACACACACACACACACACACTGTCTCCCATCACACACACACACACACACACACACACACTGTCTCCCATCACACACACACACACACACACTGTCTCCCATCACACACACACACACACACACACACTGTCTCCCATCACACACACACACACACACTGTCTCCCATCACACACACACTCACACTGTCTCCCATCACACACACACTCACACACACACTGTCTCCCATCACACACACACACACACTGTCTCCCATCACACACACACACACACACACACTGTCTCCCATCACACACACACACACACACACACTGTCTCCCATCACACACACACTCACACTGTCTCCCATCACACACACACTCACACACACACTGTCTCCCATCACACACACACACACACACACTGTCTCCCATCACACACACACACACACACACACTGTCTCCCATCACACACACACACACTGTCTCCCATCACACACACACTCACACACACACTGTCTCCCATCACACACACACACACACACACACACACTGTCTCCCATCACACACACACACTCACACACACACTGTCTCCCATCACACACTCACACACACACTGTCTCCCATCACACACACACACTCACACTGTCTCCCATCACACACACACTCACACTGTCTCCCATCACACACACACTCACACTGTCTCCCATCACACACACACTCACACTGTCTCCCATCACACACACACTCACACACTGTCTCCCATCACACACACACTCACACTGTCTCCCATCACACACACACTCACACTGTCTCCCATCACACACACACTCACACACACACTGTCTCCCATCACACACACACACACACACACACACTGTCTCCCATCACACACACACACACACACACACTGTCTCCCATCACACACACACACACACACTGTCTCCCATCACACACACACACACACACTGTCTCCCATCACACACACACTCACACTGTCTCCCATCACACACACACTCACACTGTCTCCCATCACACACACACTCACACTGTCTCCCATCACACACACACTCACACTGTCTCCCATCACACACACACTCACACTGTCTCCCATCACACACACACTCACACTGTCTCCCATCACACACACACTCACACACTGTCTCCCATCACACACACACACACTCACACACTGTCTCCCATCACACACACACACACACTCACACACTGTCTCCCATCACACACACACACACACTGTCTCCCATCACACACACACACACTCACACACTGTCTCCCATCACACACACACACACTCACACACTGTCTCCCATCACACACACACACTCACACACTGTCTCCCATCACACACACACACACACTGTCTCCCATCACACACACACACTGTCTCCCATCACACACACACACAGTCTCCCATCACACACACACACACACACACACTGTCTCCCATCACACACACACACACACACACTGTCTCCCATCACACACACACTCACACTGTCTCCCATCACACACACACTCACACTGTCTCCCATCACACACACACTCACACTGTCTCCCATCACACACACACTCACACACACACTGTCTCCCATCACACACACACACACACACACACACACACTGTCTCCCATCACACACACACACACACACACACTGTCTCCCATCACACACACACACACACACACTGTCTCCCATCACACACACACTGTCTCCCATCACACACACACTCACACTGTCTCCCATCACACACACACTCACACTGTCTCCCATCACACACACACTCACACTGTCTCCCATCACACACACACTCACACTGTCTCCCATCACACACACACTCACACACTGTCTCCCATCACACACACACTCACAAACTGTCTCCCATCACACACACACACACTCACACACTGTCTCCCATCACACACACACACACTCACACACTGTCTCCCATCACACACACACACACACACTCACACACTGTCTCCCATCACACACACACACACTCACTCACACACTGTCTCCCATCACACACACACACACTCACACACTGTCTCCCATCACACACACACACACTCACACACTGTCTCCCATCACACACACACACACTCACACACTGTCTCCCATCACACACACACACTCACACACTGTCTCCCATCACACACACACACACACACACTGTCTCCCATCACACACACACAGTCTCCCATCACACACACACACACACTGTCTCCCATCACACACACACACACACACACACTGTCTCCCATCACACACACACTCACACTGTCTCCCATCACACACACACTCACACACTGTCTCCCATCACACACACTCACACACTGTCTCCCATCACACACACACTCACACACTGTCTCCCATCACACACACACACACTCACACACTGTCTCCCATCACACACACACACACACTCACTCACACACTGTCTCCCATCACACACACACACTCACACACTGTCTCCCATCACACACACACACACACACTGTCTCCCATCACACACACACACACACACACACACACTGTCTCCCATCACACACACTGTCTCCCATCACACACACACACACACACACACACACACACTGTCTCCCATCACACACACACACACACACTGTCTCCCATCACACACACACACACACACTGTCTCCCATCACACACACACACACACACTGTCTCCCATCACACACACACACACACACACACTGTCTCCCATCACACACACACACACACACTGTCTCCCATCACACACACACACTCACACACTGTCTCCCATCACACACACACACACTCACACACTGTCTCCCATCACACACACACACACACACACACACACACTGTCTCCCATCACACACACACACACACACACACACACACACACACACTGTCTCCCATCACACACACACACACTGTCTCCCAACACACACACACACACACACACACACTGTCTCCCATCACACACACACACACACACTGTCTCCCATCACACACACACACACACACTGTCTCCCATCACACACACTGTCTCCCATCACACACACTGTCTCCCATCACACACACTGTCTCCCATCACACACACACACACACACACACACTGTCTCCCATCACACACACACACACTGTCTCCCATCACACACACACACACTGTCTCCCATCACACACACACACACACACACACTGTCTCCCATCACACACACACACACACTGTCTCCCATCACACACACACACACACACACACTGTCTCCCATCACACACACACACACTCACACACTCACACACTGTCTCCCATCACACACACACACACTCACACACTGTCTCCCATCACACACACTCACACACTGTCTCCCATCACACACACACACACTCACACACTGTCTCCCATCACACACACACACACTCACACACTGTCTCCCATCACACACACACACACACTGTCTCCCATCACACACACACACACACTGTCTCCCATCACACACACACACACACTGTCTCCCATCACACACACACACACTCACACACTGTCTCCCATCACACACACACACACTCACACACTGTCTCCCATCACACACACACACACACTGTCTCCCATCACACACACACACACACTGTCTCCCATCACACACACACACACTCACACACTGTCTCCCATCACACACACACACTGTCTCCCATCACACACACACACACACACACACTCACACACTGTCTCCCATCACACACACACACACACACTCACACACTGTCTCCCATCACACACACACACACACTGTCTCCCATCACACAGTCTCCCATCACACTCACACACTGTCTCCCATCACACAGTCTCCCATCACACTCACACACACAGTCTCCCATCACACACACACACACACTGTCTCCCATCACACTCACACACACAGTCTCCCATCACACACACACACACAGTCTCCCATCACACACACACACACACACACACAGTCTCCCATCACACACACACACACACACAGTCTCCCATCACACACACACACACACAGTCTCCCATCACACTCACACACAGTCTCCCATCACACTCACACACACACAGTCTCCCATCACACTCACACACACACAGTCTCCCATCACACTCACACACACACACAGTCTCCCATCACACTCACACACAGTCTCCCATCACACTCACACACAGTCTCCCATCACACTCACACACACACACAGTCTCCCATCACACTCACACACACACACAGTCTCCCATCACACTCACACACACACACACACAGTCTCCCATCACACTCACACACACACACACACAGTCTCCCATCACACTCACACACACACACACACAGTCTCCCATCACACTCACACACACACACACACAGTCTCCCATCACACTCACACACACACACAGTCTCCCATCACACTCACACACACACACACACAGTCTCCCATCACACTCACACACACACACACACACACAGTCTCCCATCACACTCACACACACACACACACAGTCTCCCATCACACTCACACACACACACACAGTCTCCCATCACACTCACACACACACACACAGTCTCCCATCACACTCACACACACACACAGTCTCCCATCACACTCACACACACACAGTCTCCCATCACACTCACACACACACACAGTCTCCCATCACACTCACACACACACACACAGTCTCCCATCACACTCACACACACACACACACAGTCTCCCATCACACTCACACACACAGTCTCCCATCACACTCACACACACAGTCTCCCATCACACTCACACACACAGTCTCCCATCACACTCACCCACACAGTCTCCCATCACACTCACCCACACAGTCTCCCATCACACTCACCCACCCAGTCTCCCATCACACTCACCCAGTCTCCCATCACACTCACCCACACAGTCTCCCATCACACTCACCCACACAGTCTCCCATCACACTCACACACACAGTCTCCCATCACACTCACACACACACACAGTCTCCCATCACACTCACACACACACACACAGTCTCCCATCACACTCACACACACACACACAGTCTCCCATCACACTCACACACACACACAGTCTCCCATCACACTCACACACACACACAGTCTCCCATCACACTCACACACACACACACAGTCTCCCATCACACTCACACACACACACACAGTCTCCCATCACACTCACACACAGTCTCCCATCACACTCACACACACACACAGTCTCCCATCACACACACACACACACACAGTCTCCCATCACACTCACACACAGTCTCCCATCACACTCACACAGTCTCCCATCACACTCACACAGTCTCCCATCACACTCACACACACACACAGTCTCCCATCACACTCACACACACACACAGTCTCCCATCACACTCACACACACACACAGTCTCCCATCACACTCACACACACACACACAGTCTCCCATCACACTCACACACACACACAGTCTCCCATCACACTCACACACACACACAGTCTCCCATCACACACACACACACACACAGTCTCCCATCACACTCACACACACACACAGTCTCCCATCACACTCACACACAGTCTCCCATCACACTCACACACAGTCTCCCATCACACTCACACAGTCTCCCATCACACTCACACACACAGTCTCCCATCAGCACTTACCTTTCCCTGGCAGGCAGGCAGCATGGTCCCTCCATGCTGCCTGTTCGGCTTCCCGGCGATTGTGCCGACAGGTCACGTGACTGGGCGCGCGTATGACGTCAGCGCGCCCGTCACGTGACTGTCGGCACTTCTGTGTCGGCACACTGCAAGGGGAGCCGAACAGGCAGCACAGAGGTTTCTCTGTGCTGCCTGTTCGGCTCCCCGTGCAGCCTGGCAGGCAGAGCGTTGGTGAGGGGGGGGTCTTCCGATCCCCTCTCACCTCCGTCTCTGCCTGTAAGCGCGGTCTTTTTTTTTTTTTTTTAAAGGGCCGCGTTTTTTTTGTTTATTTATATTTTCTTCAGTGCTGGGAGGCGCTGCCGCCCCCCAAAATTTGCCGCCCTAGGCATCCGCCTAGGATGCCTCGCGGTAAATCCAGCACTGTGTGGAATAACAACACAAAAATAAATACTACCCAAAAGATTGACAAAGGCTGATGGTAGAATTGGTGCATGGAAAGTGTAAAAATACCACCATCTGAAATACCCTAGGGTGTCTAATGTTCAGAAATATATGGTTTTATGGGGTAAAATACACAGGCTGGCTTCAAAAATGTCCCAAATAGGACAAGTCAAAAATCCAATTTGGAAAACCAGAATGCACAAATTCCAAATGTAGCCTTTAAACCCCCAAACAAGCTGACAAACCTATACATGGGTAGTATCCCTATACTCAGGAGATGTTGCTGAACACACATTGAGGTGTTGTTTGGCAGTGACACATACCAAAATCTGAGAATTCATGGCTGAAGTACAATGTGTGTGAAAAAAAACAAAATTACTATCCAAAAGATTGACAAAGGCTGATGGTAGAATTAGTGCATGGAAAGTGTTAAAATACCACCATTTGAAATACCCTAGGGTGTCTAGTTTTCAAAAATATATGGTTTGATGGGGTAAAAATACACAGGCTGGCTTCAGAAATGTCCCAACTTGGACATGGGTGCAGGTTTTCTGCACATCAAAATTCCAAGTTGGAAAACCAAAAAGCACACCTCTCAAATGTTGCCTTTTATCCCCCCCCCCCCCCCCCCAAAAAAAAACATGGCACACCTATGCATGGGTGGTATCCCTGTACTCAGAAGAAATAGTAGAATCTATTTAGCAGGTTTTTTCATTGACATTTGTAAATGAGTAAAACATTTTTCAAATAAAAAAGTCAGAAACTAAATTTTTTTTGTTATTTTTCAACATATTTTATTATTTTTTTTATATAATATTATAGGATATGATCAAAATTATGGTATCTAAAGAAAGCCCTTCTTGTGCTGATAAAAAACAATATATAATTTTTGTGGGTACAACAAATGACAAATGATAAGATTACAGATAAACACGAACAGCTCAGAAATGTTAAAATAGCCATTGTCCAGAATGAGCAAAAATGTTTCAAAGGCTCTATCCTTAAGGGGTTAAACGTGCAACATCTTGTCTGATGACATCACTAGTAGATAGGAAATTGTATTCATTCATTTGAGTGATATTATTCTCATTGGTTCCTGCAGCAAAAAAAAAAAAAAAAGGAAATTGACTTATTCTAGTGTGGGCAGTCCTGGCTTCTTGCATACTGCTGCAATTTCATCTAGCTACAAGTATTTTATATTTTAGCAATGCACAATGTAAGACATGCATTTTAAAAGTACTTTGAAAGCACATTAATATTTGGAAGATGCATTTTGGGCACCAGACAGTCCCTTTAAGAGAGGGTTACTAAAGGGTTGTAGTCCATAAATACCGGTAAGCGATTTTGAAAATTTATGAAAGTAATCATCATCAACAGAAAATGAAGTTTAATTCAATAATGAAATGAGTAACATTTGCAGAAAACTCCTCAAACACTGATTCAGATGCAAAAAAGTAGCAATCAATACAGGAGGCTAAAGAAACGCATGAATTATACTATGTGCCTCATCAATCATCATTAAAATGCAATAAAGATACATAATAATATTAATATTTTAATATGATCTTCCTGGTAACCCTGTACCACATAATCTTTACAGAATGCTTTAGTATGTGCAAAGTTTTTGAGAAAGTAGGACCATTTACAAAACTCAATTCTTGGGCAAAGTGTGGCAGGAAGGTATAAACAGCAGCACTGATTTACATGGTGATTATTCCACTTTTAGAAGTGTGTCTTAACCCCTTGGTGACAGATGACGTGCCAGGCACGTCACATCGAGGACTTGCCGACAGGTGACGTGCCTGGCACGTCATGCACTTAATAGAGTTTACTCGATCAGTGTTTCTACAATGGCATTGTGCAACGCTAAAAAAAAGTGCAGGGGCGCACTACGATCACTCCCCAGAGTGATCGTAGCAGCCATTTAAAAATGGCTGCGCCGCCTGCATACGTGCTTAGAAAGCGAATGATAGTTCGCTTTCTAAGCATCTCCGGTGTTGCTAAAGTGCCTCGCTAGCAAGGCACGTAGCAACACCATGAAGCTCCCCCAGAACCGATGGTGGTCGCTCTCCTGAGCGACCCCATCGGCTCAGAAGAAGGACTTCCCTTCTACTGGCAAGAGCATCGGAAGTGAATGTATTTCACTTCCGTTGCTCTAGGGGGAGCCAATCGATGCCTGCACAGCAGATCTGTGTGATCTAAATTCACTAAATATTGCCTTTGACAAGTATTGATCTGCCGCCCTCTCCTCACTAGTTTTAGTGAGGGAGAGAGACAGATAAGATAATGTAAAAAAAAAAAAAAAAAAAAGTTTTAATAAAATGAAATATTTAATAAAATTTTAAAAACCAAGGGCTTTTCTAAAAGCCATTTCAAGTGTTTAACCCCTTCCCTGCCATTGATCGCTGTGTACGCAGTGATCATACACAGCAGCACATTTTTTGCTGTCTGTGCATTTTTTAGGGGTTAATTTTTTTTTACTGTAATTCATTACAGTATAACAAAGGCTCTTTTAAGAGCCATTAACCCCTTGCTTGCTGTAGATCACTGCCTAAACAGCGATCTGACGCAAATGCAGCAATCTTGCTGCAGAAGCATTTTAACTTTTTTTTTAAAAACTTTTTTATTACACCCGTCACGGGTTAATTATACACGCTAGGGGATTACGTTTAATGTAAAAAAAAATTTTTTTAGCTGTCTGAGCGCATGTATAGCGATCAGTAACAGCTGATCAGTGGCAAAGGCGGTTTGGCGATTTCTCAGATGAGCATCACCATTCGCCTGGTTAGATCAATATTTGATCTGCCTCCCTCTCACTTCAGTTTTAATGAGGGAGACAAACAGAGCTGTATAATTAAGTTTTTAATTATAATATATTTAATAAAATTGAGACCCAAAGGCTTTTATAAAAGCCGTTTCCAGTGTTTAACCCCTTCCCTGCAATTGATCGCTGTGTACGCAGTGATCTTACACAGCAGCACATTTTTTTTAGTGGTTAATTTTTTTTTACTGCGATTTATGACAGTATGTCAAAGGCTCTTTTAGGAGCTATTAACCCCTTCCTTGCCGTATATCACTGCCTAAGCAGCGCATATGGAGTGATCTGGTCGCAGAAGGATTTTTTTTTTTGCTATCAGCATTTTTTTTTGTCACACTCGCTAGGGGTTAATTATACCCACTAGGGGATTACGTATATTCCTTTTGAAGCTGTCTGAACGCGTATATAGCGATCAGTAACAGCCGATCAGTGGCAAAGGTGGTTTGGTGATTGTTCAGATGAGCATCACTATTCGTCTGGTTAGATCAATATTGGTAAATATTGTTCTGACCCATATGGATCTGCCTCCCTCGCCTCATTTGAGTTTTAGCGAGGGAAAGAGACAGATATGTATAATATAAGTTTTTAATTGTAATAAATTAAATAAAATGTTAAACAATTGTGAGTCCCAAGGGCTTTTATAAAAGCCAAACCCTTTGTATAGTGTAGCCTGTGTATTAACCCCTTCCCTGCCACTGATCACTGCACAGCAGAACATTTTTTCTTGTCTGTGAATTTTTAGGGGTTAATTTTTTTGTACAGTACTACAAAGGCTCTTATAAGAGCTATTAACCCCTTACTTGCTCTACATGTCAAAATTCCAAGTTGGAAAATCAAAAAGCGCACCTCTCAAATGTAGCCTTTCAACCCCCAACAAAGCTGACAAAGCTATGCATGGGTGGTATCCCTGTGCTCGGGAGATGTTGCTGAACACATATTGTCATATTGTCGTATTGTTTGTCAGTGACACATACCGAAATATGTGAATTTATGTCTAAAGTACAATGAATGTGGGAAAAAAATACACAATAAAATGACTACCACAAACTTTGACAAAGGCTGGTGGTAGAATTGGTGCATGGAAAGTGTTAAAATACCACCATTTAAAATAGCCTAGGGTGTCTACTTTTACAAAATATATACTTGTTTGGGTAAAATACACTGTCCTACTTAAAAAAAAGTCCCAAATGAAAGATGAGCTCAGGCCGACTACACGTCAAAATTCCAAGTTGGAAATGCGCACCTTCAAAATGTGGCCCTTTAGCCCCCAAACAACCCAACAAACCTATGCATGGGTGGTATCCCTGTACTCAGGAGATGTTGTTGAACACATATTGGGTTATTGTTTGTCAGTGACACATACCAAAATCTGTGAATTTATGTCTGAAATACAATATATTTGTTAAAAAAAAAAAAAAAAAAAACACACAAAAATTACTACCACAAACTTTGACAAAGGCTGGTGGTAGAATTAGTGCATGGAAAGTGTTAAAATCCCACCATTTGAAATAGCCTTGGGTGTCCACTTAAAAAAAATATATGAGTTGATGGGGTAAAATACACTGGCTTGTTTCAAATATGTCCCAAATGGGACATGGGTGCAGGCTGTCTGCATGTAAAAATTTCAAGTTGGAAAACTAAAAACTGCACCCCCCAAATTTGGCATTTTAGCCCCCAAACACCCCAACAAACCTATGCATGGGTGGTATCCCTGTACTCAGGAGAAATAGTAGAATCTATTTAGCAGGTTTTTTATAAATATATAATGTGTGGGTGCAGAAAATGTCAAAGAAGAAAATTACAGCTAAACACAAACAGCACAGAAATGTTAAAATAGCCATTGTCCAGAAAGGACAAAAATGTTTCAAAGGCTCTGTCCTTAAGGGGTTAAAATGGAATGTTGAGGAAACAACAAAGAAGATTTACATAACATACATTTGGCATCATTACATAATTATGGTTCTTTTTCTCTCTAAAAATAACATCTGATAAAAACTATAGTACCAAAACCTAGTGACAGAATACATTGCCTTGCATGTGAAAAACTCAAAAATTATAATGAGCCTATGGATCACTAACTTTTGCCACACTGGGTGTCGTTTCCCATGGTGCCAAGTAAGTAATAAATAAAGAAGACACAGCAGACAGTGATGCGGATAAATTATTGGTATAATAAGTTTGAATATCCCCGTTTTGATTAACCAGGGTGAGGGGTCCTGCACTTTTCGTCAACCATGGAACTACAACTCCCAGAGTTCCTGTTGAGCGCGATGGGAATGTTAGTCTAGCAACAGAAGCCAAGTCAATGTCATAATGCTTCTCAGGTGTAACAAATCATCGTGTTGTTTCTTCTCAGTTCAAAAGAAACGATGTTTCGAAAACAATTCCTGACCTTCCTAGGAAGAGACACACACTTACCTACCGAGTTCGAGGTGCCGCAACCCATATCCACAGTCCTCCTTGGACAGACTGATTCCCGGAGAGGCTATGTTAAGTAGGGAGCGCTGAGAGCAGTTATCACTAACCGAATGAAAACTAGAGCACCAGCTTGCAGATCCACATGACTTTCGCAGCACAGCCAGCCAATCACCGCAAATGGCCCGCCCCTTTTCGGTTCCCATTGGTGCGATTTCAAGAGCGCGAGTTTAAAGGGGGTAAATGTAAGCAGGATATATATCTATATCTATGGATAGATATCTATAGATATATACACCTAAACAACATTTACTGTGTTGATGTAGAAAATAATTATTATACTTTCTTGAAACAGCATTGAAAACGAATGGATAAATCAAGAGAAGATGAGTTATAAAGGTCTATGCTATCTTCTCTTTATTACATGGCAGTGGTGCATTATATTCATAAAAACTACTGCAAATATTAATATTTCATTGACATATGGTGCCACATAGTGATGTCATAAGCAGGGAAAAATAGAGACATATTTAAACCATATTTTTCTCCTGATCAAATTTGCAATTTTGCTTCTGCAATCATTTTTACATTTTCTCCATATGTTTGTGAATTCATCACCAGGAATTTAACAAGGGACAATCAATCTTGTCCTTACCTGTCTCTGAGTTTTTCACTTGCTGTTCCAAGTATGAGTAGTGCAGGTGCACACGCAGGTTGCGCCAAAGACAAGACTGGTGCAATCGTCATGTGCACCTATGTATATAGCATACTCATGACAAATCTCTGAGCCACTCCAACGGTTACATATATTTTGGCTGTGCGGGTACTCATTGGCCAGCGCAGCCAATGTACAAAGTATCAAGCAATGATATGTGCCTGATTAGTGTCAGGGATTGTCCACCAAACACTGGTCTTTCTGCACTGAAAAGTGTTGGGATTTATAAAAAGGCATATTCACTGTTATATATATATATATATATATATATAACGCCTATTTTTACCCCTCCTGACACTTAACAGTGTGGTAGTTTTTTTTTTCCTTTTCTTTCTTGACACTCAGATTTAGAAATTATGAGCTGGTCAGATTTTATTCTTGTGTGTCATCATTGTGTCAATTCTTCAGTGATAAAATAGGTGATTCAAATATTTATGATGCTGAAGGGAATTGGTTGAAAGTGTTGTAGTTTTTATACATGCCCCCTTTGTTAATGAATTATTCTTTGTGCAGTGGAGAACAAGACATGATCAAAAATGGTCTGTGTGGTTTAACTGTTGGGGTGTCTGATAGACATGACATCACCTTTTGACAGGGCCGGACTTGCCCACTGGGATACCGGGAAAAATACAGAGAGAGAGAGAGACACCTGGTGGAGAGAGAGACACACAAGGGTGAGAGAGACACACACACACACTAAAGGGGGAGAGAGAGAGAGAGAGAGAGAGATACACTAAAGTGGGGGGGGGGGGGGTGAAACACCACAGGGGGAGAGAGAGACACACTACAGGGGGGGAGAGAGACACTACAGGGGGAGAGAGAGACTCTACAGAAATGAGAAGGGGAGAGAGACACTTCATAAATGAGAGGAGAGAGAGACCCTACAGAAATGAGAGGGGAGAGAGAGACTATAGAAATGATAGGGGGGGTAGAGAGAGAGAGACGGTACAGAAAAGAGAGACAGTACAGAAAAGAAAAAGAGACACTACAGAAAAGAGAAAGAGACACTACAGAAAAGAGAAAGAGACTGTGAGGGCTGGGGTAAGTTCTGGGTGCTGGGGCAAGTCCTATGAGTGCAATTTGTGTGCTGAGGTACATCACAATATCCTCCCAGTATGTACACAAGGTTATATCTCACACACTTCCCTTATATATACTTCTGCACAGGACAAATCATATGTATTGCCCTCTGCATGGGTTAGATATTAGGACATTGTGTTACGTACTGTCAGGGCCGGCCTTAGGGGTGTGCGACCTGTGCGAGCGCACAGGGTGCAACACCCCAGGGGGCGCCCTCCCGCCCAAAGAAAAAAAAAAAGTTTAAAAAAAAAAAAAGCCAGTAGAGGCACTGGATTGGGGAGATCAAAAGATCCCCCCTCACCAGCCCTCTGCTCGGCATGCTCGGGGAGCCACTGGCAGCATGAGAAAGTGCTTCTAGGCTCCCCATGCTTTCATTAAGCATGAGGAGTCTAGCAGCACCTTCTCTTGCTGCCCTGGGCTCCCAGTGAAGCAGACGCTGCTCCGCCCCCTCCCTGTATCCACTTTTGAAGGCAAAGGAAGGGAGGGGTGGGAGAGAGGGGCAGGGCAGAGAGACAGAACAGGTGGAGGGGGGAGAGAGAGATACAGAACATGGGGGGAGAGAGACAGAACAGGGGGAAGGGGGAGAGAGAGAGACAGACAGAACAGGGGGGGGAGGCAGAACAGGGGGAAGGGGGAGAGAGAGAGACGGAGGGAGGGAGAGAGAGACAGAACAGGGGGAATGGGGAGAGAGAGAGACAGAACAGGGGGGGAGAGAGAGACAGAACGGGAGGGAGACAGAACTGGGGGGAGAGACAGAACAGGTGGGGAGAGAGAGAGAAAGAACAGAGAAAGCTGAGGAGAGAGACAGAACAGAGGGAGAGAGAGAAGGGAGAGAGAGAATAGGTATAGGGGAGTTAGAGAGAGACAGACGGGGCAATGAAGAGGAAAGGGACAAACATGGGAAGGGAGAGAGATACATACATGGGGGGGTGCCACGGGGGAATCCCGCACAGGGCGCCAGAACACTTCAGGCCGGCCCTGCGTACTGTAGGTATATATTGCCCTAGGCAGGGCCGGCCTTAGGGGTGTGCGACCTGTGCGAGCGCACAGGGCGCAACACCCCAGGGGGCGCCCGCCCGGCTGGTAGAAAGAAAAAAAAAAGTAAAAAAAAAAGCCGGTAGTGGCACTGGATGGGGGAGATCAAAAGATCCCCCCTCACCAGCCCTCTGCTCGGCATGCTGTGCTGGGTCCGGAGCTAACCGGCTCAGTGGTGTAGCTCCGCCCCCACCCTGTGAAGCAGAGCAGCGTCTGCTTCACGTCGAGCCCCGGGCAGCATGAGATAGTGCTGCTCGGCTCCCCATGCCTGCATTAAGCATGGGGAGCCGAGCAGCACTTTCTCATGCTGCCCATGGCTCCCCGTAATGCAGACTCTGCTCTGCTTCCCGGGGTGGGGGCGGAGCTACACCGCTGTGCCGGTTAGCTCCGCCCCCTCCCTGGATCCACCTTTTCAGGCAAAGGTAAGGGAGGGGGGGAGAGAGACAGAACAGGGGTTAGGGGGGAGAGACAGAACAGGGGTTAGGGAGGAGAGAGACAGACAGAACAGGGGGTAGGGGGGAGAGACAGAACAGGGGGAGGGGAGAGAGGGACAGACAGAACAGGGGGAGGTGGAGAGAGAGAGAACGGGGAGGGGGAGAGAGAGAGAACAGGGGGAGGGGGGAGAGAGAGAACAGGGGGAGGGGGGAGAGAGAGAACAGGGCTAGAGAGAGAGAAAAGGGGGGGAGAGACAGAACAGTGGAGGGGTGGGAGAGAGACAGACAGAAAAGGGGCAGGGGGTAGAGACAGAACTGGGGGAGATAGAGAGACAGAACAGGGGACGGGGGAGAGAGACAGAACAGGGGACGGGGGGGGGAGAGAGACAGAACAGGGGACGGGGGGAGAGAGACAGAATAGGGGACGGGGAAAGAGACAGAACAGAGGGAGAGAGAGAGAGAGAGAATGACATGGCAAGGAAGAGGAAAGGGACAAACATGGGAAGGGAGTGAGACACAAACATAGGGGGGGGTGAAAGAGACGGGGGGGGGGGCGCCACGGGGGAAGCCCGCACAGGGCGCCGGAACACTTAAGGCCGGCCCTGGCCCTAGGCAGGGGTATATATCAGTCTTATCTATAAATAAACTGTTCAGATTTCCCATTTTTCCCTTTTATGAAAAAAAAAAAAGTATAATAATGTTATGATATGGGGCTGGTATACAAATCTTTTCCAGGTTTTTGTTCCCAGTCCGGCCCTGCCTTTTGTTTTAATATCAAAAAGTGATGTTATAATATGCATATACCATATTTTTCACAAGATGATCAGTAGCCAGGGACATAGTGGAAAAGACCCGATCGGGGTTTTAATAGACCCTATGGGTGTCTGACGAAAACTTGTGAGATCTCGTGACGTCACGGAGGCATGCCTGAACCCGGAAGTTCGAGCACAGCATGTTTTAGCAAACTGTAGCTGGGGCTTGTTTTGAATGTTGGCTACATTTTTCCCTGTCCACTGATGCCACTCAAAGTGGCCTCATCTGACGGGTGGGATCTGTAGCACGTCACAGGTGGCTGCCATGAGCTGTTAAGTGAAGGACGTTCTATGCCATCCTAGCTTCTTTTGGACCGCTCCCAAAAAAGTCCTGCTAGGTATCCAGGTGCATGGGAATACTACTTGAGGATGTATTGCAGGGCATTTTGTAAACAGGGGTAGACACCAACATTGTTCATGGTAGACATTTATTTGACATTTACCGTATTTGCTCAAATATAAGACAAGGTTTTATTCAGCGCAAATGGAGGACGTCGGCACGTATCGTGCAGACATCACCCGGCTTCCCCCACTAGCCACCAGGGAGAGACAAGATGAGGTGGGGGGGAGGAAGGGAGAGAGTGAAATACAAGGGGAGGGAGGGGGGCAGAGAGAGACAAGGGGAGGGAGGGGGTGAGAGAGACAAGGGGAGGGAGGGGGTGAGAGAGACACACAAGGTGAGGGGGGAGAGAGAATAGTTTAGGAAGAGGAGAGATAATTTTTTTTGGGGGGGAGAGAGACAAAAGTGTGGGGGTAGGGAGAGACAACGAGGGGGAGAGAGATAACGCTGGGGGGAGAGACAGAGACAACACTAAGGGGGGAGCGAGAGAGAGACAAAGCTGGGGGGAGGGGAAAGAGAGAGGCAGCATTGGCACATAAAAGGAAATAAAAACAAGAAATGCATTTTTTATATCATAATTTTTATTAAATATTAAAAAGCAATTTACATGTAAATAAATACAAGTTGAACTTTTTTCTTTTAGTGTAGCCTTATATTCAGGCTTTTAGTTTTTTTCCTAAAGGAATATCCAAAGTTTGGGGAATCGTCTTATAATCAGGGTCGTCTTATATTCAAGCAAATACGGTAATTATGTTCTCTAGAACTTCACAGACCTGGACACAGTCACTGGTGGACACTTTGCCTAACCCTGTTTATGACCGGAATTACTAATAACATGTAATAATAACAAATACCTTGTGTATTCTATTCAGGGGATGGGTTCCTTGCATAAATACTAAAGAGTCTACTCAATAAATAGATAACTACAGGGAGTTCATTTGGGAATTTAACATTTTAGGCCAATTAAGCCGAGTTGGAAAAATTCTCCAATCTGGCTGAATTGGAGAATTTTTACAACTCAGCTATTTTGGTCTTTAGGGTCACTACCGCTTACATAATATGTAACTAGATAACCTGGTCATTTAAAACAAACACATATATAAATCATATGCCACTTTTTTTTATATGATTGACTTAATTGCATATAAAATGAAAAATAAAATTAGATATTTATCTTCTGGCTCAATTTTGTGAATTGTAACACTTTACAATTGTGGCCAGAGCCTGCATGATGATGTCATAAGATACACCCCTGCTCTCTTACTGGCTCCTGTGTAACACTAGTGGGCAGGACTAGGTGGCTGTGTACAATTTTTTTTACCTGCCTTCCAACACAAAGAGAGGAGATTGACCTGATCAAACTGGATCATAACTCTGCCCCCTTTGTGATGTAGTAGGTACATTATCCTCCCATTCAATGCATGTCTATAATCAGAATTCTGACTTATAGACTGCATTCTGTGTCCCCAGCCCCAAAGTGAGATAGTAATGCTGTAAAGTCACTGGGGGTGGCACCCAAAAACACTATATTCCACAAAATGGAAGCGCCCACTCACACGTGTTTATTAAAATATTTCATAAAATAAATTTGCATAACAAAAACAAAAGACATATCTGAAATCAACAATGCAAAATAAGAAAAACCCTTTTCATTTATTGGTGAGAGTGTCCCTTTCAATACTTTGCAAGGTACTTTAAATCCCCCTGCTGGTTATGTTTTCTTGGTTTTCTGTTCTACTTTTTATTGCCAACTATTAAACATACGCTCTTTACTGTAATCCGTGAAGAATAGACCAACCTTTGCAGATTCCTTATGTTGGTGTATTCATAATAGGTCCTTTGTAGAGAGAACAAGAAGTTTCAGTGTTCAGCTTGAATAGAGTCATATAAGACAGAACATATGTAAATAAAAATCACGACAAAAATTATGGATTAACAGGGCACAAAGTAAGCATATTAGTGTAATAGTAAAGATCATTTTGTCTTACTGCTGCAATTTGGCTTTTAACAAGCATGCCCACTTATCACAATGGGAAATAAAAGTCCATTCAGTTCTAGAAGTGGAGCAATCACCATGGAAACCAATGGAATGTTCCTGTTGTTTAGACAAACCTTTAGTTTAGAAATAGCCCACAATGAGCTTTAATATCTTTAATTCTGGTGCTTCAAACATTTTCGCTCCTTCCCCCACCGTTCAGAAAGCTTTAGCTTTAGGGTGATGGGGGCATGTAATGGACGTGGTGGGGGTATGTAATGAGGGTGATGGTGGCATGTAATGGGGTTGATGGGGCATTTAGTGTGTATGCAATGTGGTTAATGGGGCATGTAATAGGGTGATTGGGCATTTAATGTGTGTGCAATGTTGTTGATGGGGCATGTTGTGGATGTGCAACGTGGGTGATTGGGCATGTCGTAGGTGTGCAACGTGAGTGGGGGAGTGCCTGAATTTTGTCTGCCTAGGGCAGCAAAAAACCAAGATACACCATTGTTTACAGTGTGAATGGAGAATGTAAAACATATTTATACATTGTGTAAGCAGAAATGAAAGAAAATACATAGATAAAAGCAAAAGTGTTCCATGTCCATTCATGTTTATGACATCATGAAGAAACCTCAAGGTCACAAACCGGAGACAGAAACATTTTACACTGATTTTCGTGGAATTCTGCAAATATTAGAATAAAATTTGTATTCTCTATATTTACTGCAAATATCATTTAGGTGACATATAGAGCCAAAGCACCCAAATAATTCCAAGGCAAGATTACAGAGTTTGAGAGAGAGTGCAAACTTATGTATGAAGTATACATGCACTTTATATGTAAAAATACACAGTATGGGGGCGGAGCCAGCTGTCTAAGCGAGGGGTTGCATCTGAGGGGAGCTCCCGTCGTTATTCGCACCTGTCGTGGGCAACAAATGGAAGAAGAGGGATAAGGCCACTGGCTTAAAAAGCCTGGACATCGGGACCCTCTTAAATAGGCCCCGCTGTCCTCAACCGCATGCTCCCGTAATGGCCGCTCTACAGGCGGGAAACAAGACTGACAACTCATTGGAGGATTCTGACTCTCTCCTTGTATCCAGACTGATCAGGGAGTGGATGACAGCCCGATCTCGAAAAGAGAAATTAAACTTCTGCTCAGAGATCTGAGAGAGGCTGACTTGACGGAAGTCTGACGAGAAGTCGGTAACGGGGACAGGAAAGTGGCCGCTTTGGACGTTAAACAACAAGTTGAGGAGACTTCCCGGTCAGAAATGCAATTTCGAATGAGCAACGTGGCACACCAGTTACTTGACCTACACAAGCAAACAGCGACGCTCTATGCCAGGACCAAGCAGTTAAAGTTTCGCATTAGAGGCGTTCCTGAGTTTCTTGCATTTCTCCATGATTGGTTTATCCACCTGCACCCCAAGGCTGACCCCCCCAGACCAAATTATCCTTGACTTCTTCCAAGTGAGAAGAGTGGCAAAACCCCTCAGAACGAGGCGAGAGATGTGATGGTCCGTCTACGATCTACAGCAGATAAGATAGGGCTACTTACCATTTACAGGAACCATCGGGAGCATTCAAAATGCTACTCTACACATTTACTTGCCACCTTCCACAATCAGGTGGTGGAAACCCATGGCTCCCCTGACGACTCATCTTCGGAACATCAACATGAAATATAGGTGGGGAATGTCACTCACGATCACGGTGCAGCACAATGGTAAACTTTCTATGACTGGAGAACCTGAGGACATCCCGTTGTTTAAGTGCTCTGGACTTGCCTCCTATACCGTCTCAGCTCTCACATACTTATCCTAATGTGATCACTTGCATAAGTGTTTTCTGTTACATACATTGTCATAAAAGCTTTTTCAGCCCTGGCGGATATCACTGTTGTTCACACACCCCTAAATAAAACACAGTATTTGCCATTGATAGTTGACCTACCTTCTGTGGATAACTTTTCGCTTATAAACAACATAAGGCGCAAACTGAAGTGGACGGTATATAAACAGGGCAAAAGTCATAGTAACTTGTATCATTTTTTGCCATATTTTGGCAGTTATTTGGGAATGTTTTCCTCTAAAATGCTAAAAATCAATTGTATATATTTTTTTAATGTTAGGTACTAAACCTACAGATTTAGCGGATGTTTTTACTACTTTACCTTTTGATATCAATATCATAGATGTTTTTAGCGTGCAACTAAAACCCAAAATGAAAACCCTGTTTTTTTTCTAAAATAAAAACTTTTATTAAAAAAAAATAAAAAAACAATACACAGTATGTAGCTAACCGTTAGTATTGGATTTGGTTATAACTTCTGAATCTGCTTAATCACCCAGCAAAGGTGAAAATGTAATGAACCAGGAAAGAAACGTCTAATGCGTTTCGCATTACTTCGCGTGTGTAATCATAGGCAGTTAACCAACACAACATTTGGCTACATTTTTCAAAAACATAGCGTCATCCAGCAGGAAGAGTTTATACCGCAAGGGTATGGCGAACTCAGGGACCACCCTGGGCAGCAAAAGATCTAGCATCTGGTCCTGTGACTGCTCTGAAGAAAAATTTTAGGGCACAGACTTCAACAGAAACTAAGTATCATAATCCGGCCTTGGGACAAAACCTGCACAATGTAAGATTTAAAGGTAAGGACTGGTGTTTTTTTTTTTAATGACTCATGCATATTTATTAAGACTGTAAGCTTTATTATGCATGAATCCTTTCTTGAGTACAGGGTGTCTCCTTAATATATGCTTATTAGCACCTATAAACAAAAACTCCAAGAACAAGTGTTCTCTGTTAATCAAATAACATTCAACACTCATCCATTATAAAGCCTGATATATACTTTGCTATCCACACAGTAACAATGCACGCCCCCCAACTGTCCTGCTTAAAGTGGTACAGCACTGATTCTCAGTCGATGAATACTACACATGCACAGAGGTTGAGTGACAGTGCTACTGCACATTCGTGGTAGCAATGACGCATGACCTCCCAAGCTTTGCCCCCCAGCATCCCGGATTGGATTTATTTTGACACAATATGACACAAATGTGATGTGAGAAACTAATATTGAACTGTTTCTTAAAAGCGGAATGGGATAGTATCCCAAACTGAATTCATGTTCGTTTCCTTTTCTAGACATGTTATTTCTGATTTCCATGTGTTTTGTAACATCTTCTAATGCTCTCTGTGGTACTTGTGTTTTTCTTTTCAATCGCTGACCTAGAAATGTAACAGCGTAGCAGTGTCAATAAACAGCAGTTGTATGTTTCAGGCTTAGTTTGATTTTCCAGGAGCTGTGGAAATGTGGCTATATAATAGTAATCAGTTAGAGGAACACTTCAGGCAGCAAACTAACTTGGATTAATCTGTTAGTATATAGGCTGTACATTATACAGGGTTTTATTTGCACTAGCAGAGATAGACAGTTGCCAACCTGACTAGTCTTACTGCTTCCCATGAAAACTGGCATGTACTAACCAAAATACATATCAGTTTATCCTCATACTAGGGACATATAATACTATCCAGTTTATACTAGGGACACTGGATTTTTCTTGAGGGGCAGTCTAGCAACTACAACAGAGTGAAGGAAGTGGTGATTTATCGCTTCATATCTTGTGCACCTTTCCCTCGCATTTACTGTAATTTGACTGGTTTAAGGGTTCTAACCCTGCCTGCTTGTGGACTTGCCATTTTGCCAGCCACCTTATATAATAATTATATCCCCCCCCCCCCCCCCCCCGGTACAGAGGAGAACCCCCCCCCCACCCCCCCCGAAAAAAAAAAACAAGCTTGCCGGCAGAGACGGAGGTGAGAGGAGATCGGAAGAGAAGCCTCCATGCTGCCTGTTCGCCTCCCCGTGCAGTGTGACAGGGTAGTGCCGACAGACACGCTCCCGGTCACGTGGCCTGTCGGCACAACCGCCGGGGAACCGATCAGGCAGCATGGAGGACACCATGCTGCCTGCCACTAGCCACAAGGAAAAAAAAAGTAAATGGTGGGGGCAGATTAAATGGCGAATACAGGCATAATATTAGGCAAATTGGCTGGGGAATATTAAATGGCAAATAATACTGGCATAATATTGGGCAAATTGGCTGGGGCATATTAAATAGCAAATAATACTGACATTTTGGCCAAATTGGCAGGAGCATATTCAATGGCAAATAATACTGACATAATATTGGGCAAAGTTGGCAGGGGCATATTAAATGGCAAATAATACTGGCATATTATTGGACAAATCGGCTGGGGCATAATAATGGCAAATAATACTGGCATATCATTGGGCAAATTAGCTGGGGAATATTAATGGCAAATAATACTGGCATATTATTGGGCAAATTGGCTGGGGCATATTAAATGGCAAGTAATAGTGGCATATTATTAAGCAAATTGTCTGGGACATATTAAATGGCAAATAATACTGGCATATTATTGGGCAAATTGGCAAGGGAATATTAAATGGAAAATAATACTGGCATAATATTGGGCAAATTGGCAGGGGCATATTAAATGGCAAATATTGGCATATTATTGGGCAAATTGGCTGGGGCATATTAAATGGCAAATACTGGCATAATATTGGGCAAATTGGCAGGGGCAGATTAAAAGGCAAATGCTGGCATATTATTAGGCAAATTGGCTGTGGCTTATTAATGGCAAATAATACTGGCATATTATTGGGCAAATTGGTTGGGGCATATTAATGGCAAATAATACTGGCATATTATTGGGCAAATTAGCTGGGGAATATTATGGGCAAATAATATTGGCAATGTTTATGTAATGGGGTGATGGGGGCATGTAAATGATGTGATGGGGCATGTCCTTTGTGTGCATCATGGGTAGGGTGGGTGCCCAAATTTTGTCTGGCTAGGGCAGCACAAAACCAAGATACACCAGGAGAGAAGGAGAGGAGAGAAGACTGATGGGGGAGAGAGGAGAGAACACTCATGGGGGGAGAGAGGAGAGAACACTGATGGGGGAGAAGAGAGAACACTGACGGGTGGGGTAGAGAGGAGAGAACACAGACGGGGGATAGAGGAGAGAACACAGCCACGGAGAGGAGGAAAAGAGACAGCTATGGGGAAATGGAGAGACACATATATGGGTAGAGGGACAAAGAGACAGTCATAGGAGGTAAAGAATAGAGAGAGACATTGGAAAGGAAAGGAGAGAGACATAAATGGAAAGGGAGAGGAGAGAGACATAAATGGGAAGGGAGAAGAGAGAGATAGAAATGGGATGGTAGAGGAGAGACAGACAGACATGGAATGGCAGAGGAGAGACAGACAGACATGGGATGGCAGATGAGAGACAGACAGACATGGGATGGCAGAGAAGAAACAGACAGATATGGGATGGGAGAGGAGAGACAGAGACCTGGGAAATGAGAGGCGAGACAGACAGACATGGGAAAGAAGAGGATACAAAGACGAACATGGAAAGGAAGAGGAGAGATACGGACATGGGAAGGAAGAGAGACAGATGGACACAGGGAGTGAGAGGAGTGCGACAGACATGGGAAGGGAGAGGAGCGTGAAAGAAGGACATGAGAGAGAGGAAAAGACAGACTTACATGGGAGAGAGGAAAAGACAGACGGACATGTGCCCCTCCTGAGATCAGACTCTGGATCCACCCCTGGTGTAGTGGGGATCCTGGGTGATCCTTGGTGAGGAAGCAAAGAGACCTCCACAATCAACCACCGTCCAGAAAAGGTGTCACATGTGCCGCAGCTGCACTGATTAGGAGAAGACTGTCAGTCTTTCTTCCGTCACTGTCTGACCCTGTTGTTAGTCAAACTACATGCAGGAGAGAAGGACACTGTCAATGTAATGTTTCACAGACCAACATTTAAAACAACCTTTTTCCATGCATGGCCAGAAAAAAAGTCTGCGAGGTGATGGCGGACCACATTCATATATTGAACAATTATAAAATATATATTTACACACATACCTACATATACAAATAGCTATATCTATACAAACAGATAACTAGTTACATTTAAAATTATATACATGGTTTATTATAATTTACAACCATTTTCATATGTAATAAAAATGTTATTGAAAAAAAACATTGTTTTTATTTCCTTCCTCTCCACCCACATTGCAACTACAGTACCATACAGTCTCCATAGCACTTGCCATGCACCCATATTGGCCAACAGCACTTGGCTTGCACTCACATTGCACCCGCATAATTTGGAATTCCCCTGCAGAACATGCCATATTGTCACTTTGCCAATTAAAATATGCCACAGTCAGTTACCAATTAACATATGTAGAGTCACTTTTGCCCATTAACATATACCACAGGCAGGTGCCCATTAAAATATGCCACAGCCAGTTTGCCCCATAGTACATGTTATTTTACCCCATAGAACATGCCACAGCATCACTTTGCCAATTAAAATATGCCACAGCCAGAAACAAATTAACATATGCCACAGTCACCTTTGCCCATTAAATATGCCACACTCAGGTGCCGATTAAAATATGCCACCGCCAGTTTGCCCATTAAACTATGCCACAGTTAACATTAAAATATTCCTCAGCCAGGTGCCCATTAATATTTGCCCCAATCATTTCCCCATTAAAATATGCCACTGTTAATTTGCCCATAAAGTATTCCACAGTCTGCCCATAAACAAATGCCCCAGTCAGTGCCTATTAAAATGTCACTGTTAGTTTGCCCATTAAAATATGCCACTGTTAGTTTGCCCATTAACTGTGCCACTATTAGTTTTCCCATTAATATAATCCCCAGCCAGGTGCCCATTAATATCACACACTCAGTTTTCCCATTAAAATATGCCCTAGCCAGGTTTCCATTAACCGTGCCACTGTCAGTTTTCCCGTTAATATAATCCCCAGACAGTTGCCCATAAATATGACACAGTCAGTTTGCCCATTAAAATATGGCACTGTTAACTTGCCCATTAAAATATGCCCAAGTTTGCCCATTAATATATACCACAGTTTACCCATTAATATATGCCCCAGCAAGGTTAGCATTAAAATATGCCACTGGTAGTTTGCCCATAAAAATTTGCCACTGTTAATTTGCTGATTAACATGTCCCAGTTAGATGCCCATTATATATTCCACAGTTTGCCCTGCGTGAATGACGGTCCTGAAGCAATGTAGTTAAGGGCAGAGGTGTGCTTTGTAGTTTAAAGATAGAATTTTAAATTTTATCCTAGAGCATACGGGAAGCCAGTGGAGGGCTATGCAGAATGGAGCAGCCGATATGGATCGAAAAGTGAGACAGATGAGCCTGACAGCCCTATTTTGAATAGATTGCAGGGGAAAAAGATGAGTCAGAGAAGGCCAGTCAGGAGAGTACTACAGAGATTACAAGCGACTTCTTCAATCAGGAATGGGCGAATGTTCACAATATTCCTTAGATGGAAACAACAGTATTAGGCCAGGGACTGACCATGGGGACTAAGGAGAGCGTAAGTCAAATAAATCCCAAAGACATCAGGGTACGGTCGGTGTATACAATGGTAGCGTCTTGAGTTGTAGTAGAGAAGTCAGATACAGGAAGAGAGCAGGTAGGAGGGGGAGGGGGGAATGATCAGCTCCATTTTAAGTATTGATCAGACATTCAGGTAGAGATGGTTGATAGGTAGTCCCCAACAATGGACATGAAAGAGGGAGAGAGATCAGGGGAGATGGTGTAGCGCTGAGTGTCATCTGCATAGAATTGTTATTGGAAGTCAAAAGATTGGATGATTTGTGCTGGAGAGGAGGTGAACAAGGAAACCAGCAAAGGGCCAAGGACCGACCCTAGCAGAACACCAACAGAGAGAACAGGTGAGAACGTCACACCAGCAAATGACAAGGAGAAGGAGCACTCAATCCAACAGGGAGCCATGCCACCTATGCTCATTGAGGCTAACCTGAAGGAGGCACTGGCAGCAATGTCAAAGGCAGCAGACAGATCTAAGAGGATCAGAACAGACAAGTGGCCTTTAGATTTGGCAGAGAGTAAGTCTTTTGACTTTTTAGTAAGGGCTGTTTCAGTGGTTGTGGGGATGGGATTCTTTTGTAGAGATGTATTTTCCACATTTATCCCATTTCTGTTGTGTCCTTTATAACATGATGTTGCATCTAATTTGACACCAGAATGAGGGCAATTTTGACATTTTTGCTCTGTGTTCATTTAAACTTGATGTCTCAGCATCTTATTTAGGGTGTCCCTATATATATATGCAATGTGTATGAGAGTGAATTCAGCATTGTCTCTGTGCTCTAAAGAGGCACTATGCACACCACGTGTGAGTGTGACATCACTGTCACCATTCCCAATGATTACCCTCAAAGGGAGAATTGCTGGCCAAATACAGTTCTGATATTACGCATATTGGAGCAGGAAAATAAAAGTGTGCATGCTTTGTACTGCATGCTCCATATAATACACAAAATTAGGTCAGAGAGGAACTTTGAAAAACACCTTATGTCACCCTTTAGCTAAAATATGATCTGCATGCAATAAGCAGGTGAAAGAAATTGTTAAATATACGTAGCATGGAACAGGCATGTTAGCAGGAGCCTATGGTTACATTTTAGGATGATTCTTATTAAAGTGAATATGTTGCTTGATGAGAAAGAAGGTCAGGATGAGAGAAATGACTTTGCACTGGCTTTTCATGGACACATGTGAAGTAGCTTGCATATACTTACTTATAGATGTGAGATTAGAATAGCATCAGAAGTTCTCATAGCTGATGCTATTTCATTAACAGATAAATGATGAAGAGCTGGAAAAGGATGGAAATTATCCAAGGTCATGAGTGCCATACTTGTGTAATACTGATGTTTAGCAAGGAACATTTTTTAGAAAGTTCAGACCCCAGAATAAAATTCTTTACCGTCAAGTATGTAACCAACCCTTTAAATTGATGTCCCAATAAAATTTTGCATGGCCAGTATGGGGGTAGATAACAGCAGCTTATCTGCCACTTTAAAAAAAATTTTTAAACAAGGTCCCTGTCCTCAGAACATCCTTAATTATGGGATTAGTTAGATTTAATTACCGTATGAAGGGAGATTTTGCTCAGAATAAAAGAAAAGGGTCTTGGTTCCCACAATCTTGCCTTTCCATGCCTGACCATAAAGAATTCCCACCAGAAGGATTATCCCAGGCCACCGGGTGAGAAATCATAGATGAGACATGTAGTTCAAGAACATCTGGAAAGAAGATGCCTCCTTTGGTGGGATTTTTTTTAGAATCCATTGAAAGATCCTAGGCTTCCTACCTGTCCATATAAATTGTTGTAGGATGTTATTGTTTACTCTAAGAGTAATAGTCCTTAAGATATATGTAAGTTTAAGGACCAGGTGGGAATTTGCCGTATTGAACCTTCCTAATCAGGATAGATCAAGACCCTTCCACACATTACTCAACTTTCTAAGTTCCGAAAGGAGTCATAAATAATCGCAGGGGACTAGTTCCTAGAGGTTTGTTGGTATTTGTATACCCAAGTAGTCAATCAAACCTTTATTCCAGTCACATTGCTACTTGTTTTTAAGTGTTCCGATCATTCTGAAGTATTAAATACCAAGACTTGGGTTTTACCTACGTTCCTCTTATAATTAGAATAGGTACTATATTCCTGTATTTGGTCTAGAACTATTGGAATTCACTGCAAGGGGTCAGTCAGGGTCAACAGCACGTCATCAGCATAGAGTAATTTTATTATTTTGGGAATTTGATGTTATACTGTGTATACCTGGGTTTTGTCTGATCAACTCAGCTAATGGTTCTATAGGCAAAATGTACAAGAAAGGGGCCAGAGGGCATCCCTGCCTTGTGCCATTACCAATAGTAAACCATTCCGATTCCATCATATGACCAGATATTTTAGCCTGAAGAGTGGTATATAAAATCATTGTGTTGTCTTTAAAGAATCCATTAATTCCAAATGCTTCCATGACTAGATCCAAAAATGTCCAATTAACTCTGTAAAAAGCTTTTTCAGCATCGACTGCCAATATAACCAAACATATTAGAATTAATGTTATGAATAAGGTTGCAGATCTTCCTTATATTGTCAGGAGCATTTCTGCCCTAAACAAATCCACCTTGATAATGATTAATTAGATACGGAATTACTGATTTGTGTCTTTCTGACAGAATTTTGGGAAAGAGTTTTATGTCCAAATTTATCAGTGAAATGGGGCTGTAGTTCAGAATTTTGGTTGGATCTTTACCTGTTTTAAGGATTGGAAAAATAAATGCTTGTAGCATTTCTTCTGGCATTGATCTTACTTCTGAAATATGATTAAATGTCCTTAATAATAATGTGGAAATAAGTGATTCAAATTTGGAGTAGAACAGAGCAGAAAAGCCATCTGGGCCTGGAGCTTTCCCTGGTTTCACATTGGCAATAGCTTCCTTAACCTACAATATGGAAACTGGTCTATTTAAATCCCCAAGCTTTATCTCTTTAGGGAGATTTAATCTGTCCAATAATTTTTTGATATCACATGTTGCAACCTGGTTTGTATGTATATTGTATAGGGTGCATAACAGTCTTTAAATGCTCCACTATTCTGTTTTGGGGAGAGAAGTATTTTGTCTGCAACCACTATCATCTTAACCAACTCTCTCTTTGATATATTTTTAAACTGTTGGTCAAAATTTTGTTTACTCTGTTATTGTTGTGATACCATTTTTGCTTCAGCACTATTATAGCTCTGTTAGTTTGTTCATATGATTTCTCTATTATGGGCTGTCTTATATTTTTTAATTCTGGGACAATTTTTACACCTGATGTGTCTTTATGGAGTCTTTCCAAGATAGCCAACCTTATATGAAGTTCAGGCACCTCTTTTCTTTTTCTTCTGGGCCCCTAATTTAATGTAAAACAAAAACGAAAGTCCAAACCTGGTGACTTGAAGGTAAAGAGATTCCCAGATCTCACATGGAGTGCCTCAATGCTGTCCCGGTGCTTCCGTCGGGCAGACAACAAAGAGAAGAAAATGACGTTTACGTGAACTAATTAGACATAAAGCAGCTACAGACAATGCAGTGCTCCTACCCGGTGAAAAAACGAAAAGCCTATGCATTTCGCGCCAAAAGCGTGGCGCTTTCTCAAGGCATAACCCTCTGGAGGTGTGTCTCCTATTTAAACAGTTAAAGTGCTAATGTGATTAAATGTGATTACAATCTTAAAGTGAACCCTTAAAGGTGCAGACACAATAAAAAACAATGGACAAAATACTGGAAACAGGACATATACAAGTTATATGATATATGATATATTGTAAACATGCTGCACTAGAGGAGATATAATTTTAATTTTAATTAATATGTAGAAGGTAAGACTAACTGCTTATTAGGAGATGCCCACATCAATTTTATACTGTGTCTATCAAATAGATTTATCTGTTGGGCCAGCAGACCTCCTACTGTGGAGCATTTTGTATAGAGTACACAAAAGATAAAAGATAGAATGGATAGACTGTTGTAAGGGAGAGAGTGAGGGAACATCATTAGGGCAAGGGAGAGGGAGAAAGAAAGAAAGAAATAAAGGGGGGGGGGGTGTTTAATCCTTCTTTCCCTTCCCCTGTTAGTCTTTTAAAATAAAATATTTATTTTAACTTCGTTATCTTCTCCCTAATTTAATGATCAGCTCCCTCATTATACATTTCAAGGTGCACCAAAGCGTTGTCTCTGAAACTTCATGGTCATCATTTATAGTTAGGAATTCCTGTGCTTGATTCTGCAGACTCTCCACATTTAATTCAGATTTGATAAGAACTTTGTTTAGTCTCCAGCTTGATCTGGTCTTATATTCCCCACTGTTCGTGATCTCCAAGAACACCGGGGCGTGGTCAGACCGTGTAATTGGACCTATATGTGTCTTTAACATGTTTCCCAGAGACCAAGCCTTCACCCCAAAAAAAACTGATACGGGAATAGGTTTGATGGACCTGGGGAAAAAAGGTCTAGTCATACCCGGAGGGGTGCTGAATCCTCCAACAATCATACAAAGCTTTTTTGCTATAAAATTCTGCATACCCTCGGAAGACGAACTACACCTATGATTGTTTTTAAGGGTCCTATCCTTACTTCTATCCAGCCTGGACTCAACGCTCAATGCTATTAAAATCACCCCCCACAATCAAGCTGCTCCCTGCTATCTTATCTATGACCCCAACGAGGTCTTCCAGAAACCTACTTGGAAATTGATTCGGGGAGTAAATGTTTAGAGTTGCATTCCTCAAGGATGAGTTCGAAACTTAATTTTATTAGATATAATAATAGCTACACCCCTTTTCTTTTTTCGTCCCATTAAATTAGCATTGTATATTGTCCTAAACTTGCTGAATTTCCGCAAGCTATTCCCAGGCACAATCCAATGTGTTTCCTGTATCAACCCAATGTCAATGGACTTCGCAACCATCATTTTATACAAACAATCTCTCTTTTGTGTGGAGTTAAGTCCCTGGACATTAATACCCAAAAGCAGAATATAGACTATTTGGTACAGTCCTAACCTCAACATCTGAGGAAAGGGATTTAGGAGTAATAATTTCAGAGGACTTGAAGGTAGGTAGGCAATGCAATAGAGCAGCAGGAAATGCTAGCAGAATGCTTGGTTGCATAGGGAGAGGTATTAGCAGTAGGAAGAGGGAAGTGCTCATGCCATTGTACAGAGCACTGGTGAGACCTCACTTGGAGTATTGTACGCAGTACTGGAGACCGTATCTCCAGAAGGATATTGATACTTTGGAGAAAGTTTAGAGAAGGGCTACTAAACTGGTTCATGGGTTGAAGGATAAAACTTACCAGGAAAGGTTAAAGCATCTTAACATGTATAGCTTGGAGGAAAGACGTAACAGGGGGGATATGATAGAAACATCTAAATACATAAAGGGAATCAACACAGTAAAGGAAGAGAGTATATTTAAAAGAAGAAAAACTACCACAACTAGAGGACATAGTCTTAAATTAGAGGGGCAACGATTTAAAAGTAATATCAGGAAGTATTACTTTACTGAGAGGGTAGTGGATGTATGGAATAGCCTGCCAGCAGAAGTGGTAGAGGTAAACACAGTCAAGGATTTTAAGCATGCGTGGGATAGACACAAGGATATCCTAGCTATAAGACCAGGAACAGGGGACTAATAAAAGTACTCGAAAAAAATTGGGCAGACTAGATGGACCGAATGGTTCTTATCTGCCGACACATTCTATGTTTCTATGTTTCTAGACACAAGTTTAAGTGACATTAATTATAAATGTATCCCCCATCACCGCTCCTCCACTGCCCGGTGCTTCCCCAACCCCCCAGACTCCAGCAGACAAACCCAACATCCATACATAACATTCATATTATTATTATATTCTATAACCATTTAAATCATTTAATAAGTAAACCTTCATAAGTGTATTTTGAAGGTAAACAATAAAGAGGAGGAGACAAAAGGAGGAGACAAAAGAAAAGGAGGATAGAAAAGGGAAAGAAATAGGAAAAAGAGAAAAAAATAGTGACATTTAAATATGTATGTGTACGTGTTTATTTAGTGAGTTATCAGGATAAAGAAAGAAGGAGAGAAGGAGAGAAGAAAGAAAAAGAAGAGAGAAGACGAGAGGAAAAAACAAAACAAAAAAAGAGGGGGGAAAAAATTATTGACTGATCTAAATTGTGAAAAATGGTGTATTTGTGGAGTAAAGGGATTCCTATCTAATGTGTCCACCTTAAACTAGTAAAATTAATATATATATGTGCTTTATTTAGTGAATTGTCGTGATGGGAAGGGACCACGCTCAAATTATTTACGATATAGTTAATAGACTAAACCTAACTGTGGCCCTGCTTACGTAGCCGCTTACTCCAGGATCAAATTTACAACAACCATAGTTGGCATCCATTGTTGCAAAGATGACATTAATTCTAATTTGGCACCTAGACAGCTCCTTTAGAGACCACCAAGAAAGGAGGGAGGGCAGGGGGGAAGAAGAAGAAAAAAAAAGAAGGATCCTCTTCTTCCTTCCTCTATCTCGTTAACTATATTAACTAGGGCATAAGCCCCCACATGTCCATTTTCTCCCGATCTTGACCAGAGATTTTAAAGTTGTAGAGTACAGTGTCACGAATAGGGAGGTTGGGAACCCCCATCAATACAAAATGCCTCAATATTCATCAATATCATCGTGATCTCTTTGAACTTGCTCCATGCTTTTCTTGTGGCCACCGATAGGTCTGTAAATAGAAGAATATCTTTATATATCCCATCATCCATTTTTTTTCTTTCTGGCTTCCCGTAGGATACAGTCCTTAACGTCCGAGATTATAAATCTAACTATAATGTCCCTTGGTATTCCTTCATCTAGATCAGGGGTCCTCAAACTTTTTAAACAGGGGGCCAGTTCACTGTCCCTCAGACCGTTGGAGGGCCGGACTATAGTAAAAACAAAAACTATGAACAAATTCCTATGCACACTGCATATATCTTATTTTGAAGTGAAGAAACAAAACGGGAACAAATACAATATTTAAAATGAAGTAAAGTTAAATCAACAAACTTACCAGTATTTCAATGGGAATAGTGTGCCAGTCAGATGCCCAGGGATATTATGCCAGTCAGAGTCCAGTAATATTATGCCATTCAGAGCCCAGTAATATTATGCCAGTCAGAGCCCAGTAATATTGTGCTAGTCAGATGCCCAGGAATATTATGCCAGTCAGATGCCCAGGAATATTATGCCAGTCAGATGCCCAGGAATATTATGCCAGTCAGAGCCCAAGAATATTATGCCATTCAGATGCCCAGGAATATTATGCCATTCAGATGCCCAGGAATATTATGCCATTCAGATGCCCAGGAATAGAGTGCCAGTCAGAGCCCAAGAAAATTATGCCAGTCAGAGCCCAAGAAAATTATGCCAGTCAGAGCCCAAGAAAATTATGCCAGTCAGAGCCCAAGAAAATTATGCCAGTCAGATGCCCAGGAATAGTATGCCAGTCAGATGCCCAGGAATAGTGTGCCAGTCAGATGCCTAGGAATATTATGCCATTCAGATGCCCAGGAATATTATGCCATTCAGATGCCCAGGAATAGTGTGCCAGTCAGATGCCCAGGAATAGTGTGCCAGTCAGATGCCCAGGAATATTGTGCCAGTCAGATGCCCAGGAATATTGTGCCTGTCAGATTCCCAGGAATATTATGCCATTCAGATGCCCAGGTATAGTGTGCCAGTCAGATGCCAAGGAATATTATGCCATTCAGATGCCCAGGAATAGTGTGCCAGTCAGATGCCCAGGAATATTATGCCATTCAGATGCCCAGGAATAGAGTGCCAGTAAGAGCCCAGGAATATTATGCCAGTCAGATGCCCAGGAATAGTGTGCCTGTCAGATGCCCAGGAATATTATGCCATTCATATGTCCAGGAATATTATGCCATTCAGATGCCCAGGAATAGTGTGCCAGTCAGATGCCCAGGAATATTATGCCATTCAGATGCCCAGGAATAGAGTGCCAGTAAGAGCCCAGGAATATTATGCCAGTCAGATGCCCAGGAATAGTGTGCCTGTCAGATGCCCAGGAATATTATGCCATTCATATGTCCAGGAATATTATGCCATTCAGATGCCCAGGAATAGTGTGCCAGTCAGATGCCCAGTAATAGTATGCCAGTCAGATGACCAGGAATATTATGCCAGTCAGATGCCCAGGAATATTATGCCAGTCAGATGCCCAGGAATAGAGTGCCAGTAAGAGCCCAGTAATATTATGCCAGTCAGATGCCCAGGATTATTATGCCAGTCACAGCCCAAGAAAATTATGCCAGTCAGATGCCCAGGAATATTATGCCATTCAGATGCCCAGGAATATTATGCCAGTCAGATGCCCAGGAATAGAGTGCCAGTAAGAGCCCAGTAATATTATGCCAGTCAGATGCCCAGGATTACTATGCCAGTCACAGCCCAAGAAAATTATGCCAGTCAGATGCCCAGGAATATTATGCCATTCAGATGCCCAGGAATATTATGCCAGTCAGATGCCCAGGAATATTATGCCAGTCAGATGCCCAGGAATAGAGTGCCAGTAAGAGCCCAGTAATATTATGCCAGTCAGATGCCCAGGATTATTATGCCAGTCACAGCCCAAGAAAATTATGCCAGTCAGATGCCCAGGAATATTATGCCATTCAGATGCCCAGGAATAGTGTGCCAGTCAGATGCCCAGTAATAGTATTCCAGTCAGATGACCAGGAATATTATGCCAGTCAGATGACCAGGAATATTATGCCAGTCAGATGCCCAGGAATATTATGCCAGTCAGATGCCCAGGAATAGAGTGCCAGTAAGAGCCCAGTAATATTATGCCAGTCAGATGCCCAGGATTATTATGCCAGTCACAGCCCAAGAAAATTATGCCAGTCAGATGCCCAGGAATAGTAGAGTGCTCGTTATACCTCCCTCCTCCCCCTCCTTCCCCATCACTTACCTCCAGCTGCTGTGTCCCCGGGCCGGACGTCTCGCGCAGTGTTCCCTCCTCCCTGCACGGAGGAGGGAAACAGTTACCGGGTCCGGATGTGACGAAACGTCACATCCGGTCGCGGTGATTTTTTTTTTTTGTTTTCCTGCAGCCGCATCTTCTGCGGCTGCAAGGAAAAAAAAAAAAAAAAAGTAATCAGCGGGGAGCGGGGGGTGCCGGCAGCACCCCCCGCGGGCCGGAAAAATGTGCTCGGCGGGCCGCATGTGGCCCGCGGGCCGTAGTTTGAGGACCCCTGATCTAGATGCTTTGCTTTATGGAGCCTGTGAAAACGATCAAATGCATTTGGCCCCAAAAGTTGGGGATCAATATAAATTGAAAATACATTTTTCAGAAAAGACTCCAAGTCTTCCCTCTTCACAGATTCTAGGATTCCTCTGACGCGAATGTTCTTTTCTTTCTCCTTGAACAATCTTCCATATCTGTTAACTTGTTTTCTAAATTTTTCTATTTCTTAGATTAGCATTGTCTTCTTGCAGTTCACTGTATTTCTTCTGAATTTAGAGAATTTAGAGCTTCCGAGATCTGAATAATTTGGTTTTGTAGTTCTAACGTATTGGATTCTGAGTCTTTTTTTAATTTCAGATAAAGATTCTCGATTGATTAGGATAAAAATTCATGGGTTATCTGGTGGTGCACCTCCTGACCCTGATTTGTAGTTACCAAGGGTTATGTTTGGTTTTGTCACATTTGACAACCTTTCTGGCTTCTTGGTGAGCAAAATAACTCCACTGATTTATTTTTATCTAGATGAGGGTCTTCCATTGGAAGTCTGAGTGAAATCGAACCAGCTCTACTGTCAGTCTCGCCTCTTTATATGGCACGCAATTTTTACAAGTAGCCCTTATGGTAGAGCTGATAATACTAATATCATCTAATTATTGATAAAGCCAAGCTAAGTAATCCCAAACCTCTATTTTATTTGAGTTTTTTCTTCATCCTTTTAATATTAAGTTGTATATCTGATTTCAAATACTTTGTAAATAATTCTGATAAATTCTATAATCTGTTACACAATTTGATAAATGATATATTTATGATATATTTAGATCAGTTTATAATTTAATAAATCCAAATAAAGTTTGTATAGTACCAAAAAAATGTGTGTGAGTGCGTTTAAGTATGCGACTGTGTGTAAGTTTGAGTCTGTGTATAAGTGTGCGTTTATTTGTGACTCTGTCTGTAAATTCTGCTTTTTTCAAGTTGACATACAGTTTTTTTTATACAAATATTTCTTTTTACATACATATAAAAAAAATATACAAACATACATGTGTAGGAGATCAATAATTTACAGAACTATATAATTCCCACAACTTTCCCTCCTCTATCCCACTTCCAACAAAAAATATACATGCTTACATGAATAGGGAATCAACAATTTACAATAGTATGTAATTCCCCTAACTCTCTCTCCCATCTCTCCCCTTTCCCACCTCCAACAAATATGACATACTGTTTACCAATTCTATAAGTTACAAACATTTTTGAAAACATTAAAAAATGTGTGGGTGATTTTTTACGTTTTAAACTTGGGGAGGGGTGCCAAATACAGGATCCGCCCCAGATGCAAAATGCTCTAGGTTGTAGAGGATGTTTATTTCTAATCTGCCAATAATCCAGAAGAATAAAGATATTTCTGATTTTATAATATTGAACATGTGAATCCATATGTCAGGGGGTAAAGATTGTACTTGAGTAAGGGGCCCAGTCACTAGGGGGCTCTTTACTAAAACAAGCAAGACACAGACATTAACAGCTGAGCTGGAAAAATGTCTCCAACTTGTCCATCTTTGCAACTCAGCTATTAATACCCATTTTTGCAGTTCACATGTTAGTTCAGTGTACACTAACTCACTGAGAAGCATGGACAAAGTGGTTGCAGTAGAGGTTTGTGCTAATGAGGAACACACCAGGCAGGAAGCCCACCTCACTAGTGCCGCAGCTACGTCACCAGGGGAGCAGAACAATCTGATTCCTCCTGCGCAGCGCTGTGTGACCTTTGCACCATTTTTAAAAATTTTCTGTGTGTAAGAGCATGGTGCAACTGGAAGCTGTCTGTGTCAGCAACATCTTGTACCATGCTACTGAACGATCTGAATGTCAAATATCACAAGACATCCTGGTGCTCAGTGAAAAATGTGGTACCGCAGGGTGCTGGAGCAAGTCCTGAGTGCAAACGTGAATCACTGAGGTAAGTCCAGAGTGGAAATCTGAATGCAGGGGAAAGTCCTGAGAGAAAATCTTGCTGCTGAGATAAATTCTGAGTGCAAAGTGGGTGCTGAGGTATGTCCTGTCAGTTACATGTGGTCTAGCTATATATTTTTGTCCAAGTGGACGTTGGAATAGGGTAAATGTACTTATACGTTATATATAGTACATTTATATATATACAGGGGAGCATATAAGGGGAGCATATAATAATATTGTTGTTTTAAATTGCAGTCTAGGCACTAAAAGTTGATTTGAGATGAACATCTCATCTCACCATTTTGACTATACACTGTGCATTGTGAAAGGGGAAGAGAGACGAGTCTTTAGTAATCCAGTATAAAAATAAAAATACATTTACACTTGTTTACAAACTCCCAAATTCACAGAAAAAGAGCAAAAGATAGTAACAGAATGTTAACAAAATAAAGAATAATGTAGTAAGAGCAAAAGATAATTAGTAAACAGAATGTTAACAGAATAAAGAATAATGCAGTAAGAGCAAAAGATAATTAGTAAACAGAATGTTAACAGAATAATGCATATAGTGAAAAAAAAAAGATGTAAATCTGCAAAGCAAGATGGCTTAAAAACCTCTAAATACCAATAGTAAAAACCATCGAATCTCTCTTTACTTTGTTTATGTGACTCCACCAACGATTCTTTTTGTGACTAGAATTTTAAACAAGCACAATAAATCATTTAAAAAAACGGTACACACTATGCTCCTTTTTCTTACCATTTGCAGAACACATATTTGAAGGTTATTTTAATATACTGCGCAAGTTTGAAATCATTATATTTTATAATATCTCTGGCAAATGCTGCCTTACTACTTTTCACTCAATCTGTATACTTATCTGTCTGCTTTGCAGCATGTTATACACATGTATGTCTAGCATGGGCATCCGCAGAAATTTTTTCAGGGGGGGGGCATAATTTTACCGTCATCCTTTCTGCGCCGCGCCTCTTTTTGACAAGTTATCATGAAGTGGAGGAGCTTTGTCATTATCAGTGAAGGCATGCAAAGGGTTGATAAACCCTGCACCAGATACAGATCCACAGCCCCAGATATAAACCAACCACACTAGATATAGCCTCACTGCACCAAATATAGATCCACTGTGCCAGATATAGACCCACAACACCAGAAATTAACCCACGGTACCAGCTAAAAACCCATGACACAAGATATAAACCACAGCACCAGATAAATATCCAGAGCTCTAGCTGAAACTCCACAGCAACAGATAGAACAACATAGCAAAGATATAACCCCAAAGCACCAGATACAACACTATAGCACACAATATAACCCAACAGCACCAGATACAACACTATAGCATACAATATAACCTCTCAGCACCAGATACAATACAATAGCACACAATATAACCTCTCAGCACCAGATACAACACTATAGCACACACTATAACCCCACAGCACCAGACACAACACTATAGCACACAATATAACCTCTCAGCACCAGATACAATACAATAGCACACAATATAACCTCTCAGCACCAGATACAATATTATAGCACACAATATAACCCAACAGCACCAGATACAACACTATAGCACACAATATAACCCAACAGCACCAGACACAACACTATAGCACACAATATAACCCCACAGCACCAGATACAACACTATAGCACACAATATAACCCCACAGCACCAGATACAACACTATAGCACACAATATAACTCCACAGCACCAGATACAACACTGTAGCACACAATATAAACACAAAGCAACAGATTCCCTAAACACAGAAATTCCTAAATCCATGATATTTTATTTATCTCTTTCCCCCTTTTTTATATGTTTTATTCCTCCGTGTTTGCCATCTCTTTCCCCATTATTTTATGTGTTTTATTCCTCCATGTCAGTGACCTCTTTTCACCTACATTTTATCTTTTCTGCCCCATGTCACAATGTTGTCTGTATTCTGCTCCAATCAATCACCTCTTTTCATCCTCTATTATCTTTTCTGCCCCATGTCATCCCATTTTGTTTGCAATCTGCCTCCATCCATCACATCATTTTATCCTCCATTATCTTTTCTGCCCCATCCACTTGTCACCATGTTGATGTGAGCAGAGCCTGGTCAGAGGAGCTGCTCAGACTGGACAAATGGAGACCTCAGGGGAATGGGAGGGACCTCCCTGGATTTACCCCACTCTGCCATGTACCTTAAAGCTATTATAAGCTCTTCCTACCTGTTACAGAGGCTCAGCTGTGGTCTCTGAGTATCTTCCCCTGCAGGCTCTCTTCTGTCAGTCATGCTGCCACATGGAGGGCTGAGGGGCGGGGCTATAACTTCATATCCCCGGGCACCCCTGTCATTGGCTCTCCATGCAGCATGACTGACAGCTGCAGAGACCTGAACCAATGTGGATGGGAGACCAGTATTACAGCAAGCAGAGTTGCAGAGAGCAACAGCTTTGGGTGTCACCTCCTACCCCAGCAACTGGTGTGCAGTCCCCTAGGGACAACTAGAGGCTACATACTGAGAAAAAAAAAATAATAATAAAAAAAAATAAAAAAGTTTTTTTTTTTTTTAAGGGGAATTGCAAAAATCCAGGAGGGGGCAAGCGCCCCCCCTTGCGGACGCCCATGATGTCTAGTACTATTGGTTTTTAGCGTTTTTTAAGCCATCTTGCTTTGCAGATTTACATCTATTTTTTTCACTATATGCATTATTCTGTTAACATTCTGTTTACTAACTATCTTTTGTTCTTACTGCATTATTCTTTATTTTGTTAACATTCTGTGTTACTAACTATCTTTTGCTCTTTTTCTGTGAATTTGAGAGTGTGTAAACAAGTGTAAATTTATTTTTATACTGCTCTTTCGCTATTTCTCAAAGGTATCTGTAGTATACCTATACACATTTCCACTCAGGTGATCTAACCTCTCTCTTTAAACATTTGTATCTTGGCTGTAAGGCCAAGTTATAACTGCTTCGTTTCTTTGGTAATCCAGATGAAGACATATGATCCCACTATGCTCAGCCAGCCAAATGTCTAGCCATCACAGAAACTTGAGTGAACAACATCTAGAATTCTAATTCATTGTTCTTTTAAGGGTGACCTGTGTCAGACTAGCCACTGAGAAAAGGCAAGAACAGAGATGGGGAGAGAACGGAGATGGGGGAAAACGGGAGGGGAGAGAACAGAGGGGGAGAGAAAAGAGATGGGGAGGAGGGAGAAAGAACAGAGATGAGGAGGAGGGGGGAGAGAACAGAAGAGGGGGAGGATGGGAGGGGAGAGGGGTGCAAGAGAACAGAGATGTAAGAGGAGGGGAGAGAAAATAGGAGGGGGGAAAAAACAGAGATGGGGAGGAGGGGGAGAGAACAGAGATAGAAGAGGAGAGAATAGAAATGGGGGAAGGAGGGGGAGAGAGAAAAAAAAAAAGAGACATAAAATGGGGTGGAAATATGGAAAGAGATGTGGGGAGGGGACGGAGCGGTATGGGGAAGGGAAGGAGTGATAATCGATATGAGAGTGGGAGAGAACAGATACGTGGGAGGATGAGAAACAAACAGACATGGGGTGGGGAGAGGTGATACATACATGGGAAGTTAGAGAGACATAAAATGGGGGGGTTGGAGAGCGACAGACATGGCAAGGAAGAGTAAAGAGATATACCTGGAGGGAGAGGAGAGACAGACATGGGAAGGAAGAGACAAACATGGGAAGGTAGAGAAACATACATGGAGGGAGAGGTAAGAGACAGACATGGGGGGGGGGGGGGGGGGGGGTTCTGCCGCACAGGGCCCCTGAACACTAACGGGACACATCATGGGAAGTAGGAAGTATGAAAGACTTTGAGGTAGTTTGCATTTTGCATGAGAACTCAAATCACTGATTTGACTGATTGCATGTATGCACAGTTCATGATATAACTCTTCCTGCATGTTTCTGCAATCACTCAGAAATCCGCCAACATTCAAGACTGAATAGATTCTGAGTTGATGCATTTAGCTAGTTCATCAGTTTACTAATATATACTGTATATTTCTGCAGGCTTAAATCACTTACTAAAGATTAATTACTATTATAATGTTTGAGTCAGTTTATAGCACTGACACATAATGCAGATTATCTCTCAGCGTCTGTCCTCATTTCTCTATAAAAAAAAAAAACCCTGCCATTGCTGTAATAGCGCTCTCTGCTGCCAACTAGTGTCCGACAGTATAAATACTACCATATAATGTAACGTAGTATTGTTTGCTCTCTGCTGCCAACTCTTGTTCATCCGTATAAACTGCTTTACAGTACGTGTCGGTAAACTGGAGGGGGAGTTAATTGTATCCAGCAAATTTGTTCGTTAACCAGCTCTAGAGAGGTCAACATGCCTGCTGTGGACAAGCTGCTGCTGGAGGAGGCTTTGCTAGACAGTCCTCAGGTAACACAGCCATTTGCCATGACTCCCGTTGTAGTGCGATATTTGTTGCACAGATTGCAGGGTGGAGGAGGATCGCTTGATGATCAGGCATTTGCTTTGCATTCTGCGCCTTCACCGTCTACCTGCTATGACATTTGGTTGAAATATGACAGTTTAAGAGTAGTGTCTCTAGTCATTTAGGGGGCTGACAACTAACCGCAGGACGGGAGGTGCCTGTATTTTGAACATATTGCAGGCATCTCCGGTACTTCGTGGGTTAATAGAACGCTGGACTGGATCATTGTTGTTGGCTGAAGCAGCACGCATACCCGGATGCAATAGGAAAGTTGTTTTTTTTTCTTTTGTCGGCTTATCCCTCAGTTTTTTCCCCAGCAATTATGAATTAGGAAGATTAGAAGAAATTAACATTTGGCACAGCTTTGTGATCTAGCTCCCATTTGGTTAACTGAGCATCATGGGATTTGTAGTCCACAAAAAACTTGTCTACCGCTGGAATGGATAAATGAACCTGTAGTTTTTTCCTTGTCCGCTTCTAATGTGCTACAATAATAATATATGATGTGTCAGTGGAGCTGGAATAATCATTTAATAATGCATTGCCATGGTGTCGTTGGGTCGTGTTACACCAGACGTTGCTCAGTGACAGCCCTAGTGTGAGGCCTCTAAGAAATTGGCTCTTCAAGTTGTGTGTAAATTCACAGGATTAATGTGGGTGGAGGTTGAAATGTTTTGACTGACCTGCTAGATGTTTATAATTATTCTCTCCTCTGCCAGAAATATGTGAGCAAACAAAGCCAGATCTATCACAAGTGTTGGTATCAACAGGAATTTGTATATTATTATGGGGAAATGGTACCTACTGTGGTTCATGACCATGGTTTAATTACTCTAAAAAGTCCTAATTTATTTTAAAGGGACTATATCACCTAAACATTGTTTTACTGTGCATGTAGAGGATACAATACAAATAAGGTATAAAAACTCCAGAACTTAAATGTCACACGAGAGGAATAAAAGGCACAGTCGCTGTTTGGTATGTATAATGGCGGTCGCGCCTTTATAGCTCCCTACACTTTGCAGTGTGGAAGAGAAGGACCTCCGCAAAACAGTGTGTGGGGCGAATGTTTGTTTTTAACACATTGGCTCTGTCAGCGCAGTGAGCAGCGGCGCAACCAAGAAGTAGGTTTCCTGCAGATTCTGCTTATTCTTAGGGGCACATGCAGCTATAACCACTATTTGATTATATCAGTTTGTGTGCCTTGGTTATCCTAAATTAGGAGACAAATGTTTTTTGTTTTTTTTAATTTCTGTGGAGTCTCATGTTTATGACATCACCTGTGCCTTGATATGCAAATATACTGGCTTTCAGTATAAATGTGTAATTTGCATATCAAGGCACAGGTGATGTCATAAACAAGAGACTCCACAGACACATTTGAAACACCTTTTTCTCCTAATTTAGGCATTTACTTGCAATTCTACTAACACACTGTATAGATCCCTTTTCAATCTTATTTTATTCTCTACTTTCACTGTATGTGCAATATTTAGTTGATATAGTCCCTTTTAAACTTAGCTGCAGGATGCAGGGGAGAAAGTAGACCCAGAGGGTAAGAACACATTATAACAGTGATGCTTACCTTGGCACAACAAATGTTTGAAGACTACATACCGTATTTGCTCGATTATAAGACGACCCCCCCAAACTTTGGATATTCCTTTAGGAAAAAAACTAAAAGTCTGAATGTAAGACTACCCTATAGGAAAAAAGTTCAACTTGTATATCTTCACATGTAAAGTGCTTTGTAATAAAAATTATGATATCAAAAAATGCATTTCTTGTTTTCATTTCCTTTTATGTGCCAATGCTGCCTCTCTCTTTCCCCTCCCCCCAGCGTTCTCTCCCCCCCCCTTAGTGTTGTCTGTCTCTCCCCCAGCGTTATCTCTCTCTCTCCCCTCCCTTTCTCTCTCTCTCTCCCCTCCCTTTCTCTCTCTCTCTCCCCTCCCTTTCTCTCTCTCTCTCCCCTCCCTTTCTCTCTCTCTCTCCCCTCCCTTTCTCTCTCTCTCTCCCCTCCCTTTGTGCGTCTCTCCCCTCCCTTTGTGCGTCTCTCCCCTCCCTTTGTGCGTCTCTCTCTTTTCTGACAAAAAGACATTATGGAACTAGAGACAGTGCAGAGGAGGGCTACTAAACTAATAAGGGGATGGGAAGTTTTGGGTATGAAGAAAGGCTTATATACGGTACATATGTACAAGGCCAATGAAACGTCTCTCTAAAGATGTTTAACACCCGCTAAAACATTTAAATATAGGGGGAGGGTCAGGGCTATTTGGTGTGGCCCCCCCCCCCCCCCCCCATATTTTACAAGGGTTCCGGGAGCCATTTTTTTAATGGGGAGTTGGTCATGGTTACTTGTCCTGGCACTGCACCCATGTCAATTTCAGGGGCTAAGAACAATTTTGCCGGGCTCCAGTCCCTTTTTATTAGGTTGCCGGCTACCAGTTACCATTCAGTTAAAATTAACATCTCCTAATTTTTTGGTGTGGCAAGTAAAAATGTAGTTAATTTATGGGACTAGCGGAAGTCTTCTTTTATTGTTTTTGATTTTTGGATTTAACTTTTCTTTTTATTTCAATTTGCCTTCTCTAAAAAATGTCCATAATGCGGTAATTATCCCAGGATTGGTCACCGCATGTAGCCGAAATTCTTGCTTTTTATAGTGAAAATGGTGCTGGGTAAGTCGTGGGAGTGCAATGCGGGTGCTGTCTTGGGTGGGCAAGGTGGTGCTATGGTAAATGATGTGGGGGCAAGAATGAAAAGACAAATTGAGTGAGCAGGCTCAAACTATTTGGTCTGTAAGGGGCTTCACGGTTTCTGACTTTGGCCCTGCCTTTCTCCTAAAGCTCCAATGGGTGAACTAGTCTTCATTTTTTCTTTTCTTTTGAACTTGAATGTTTTGTATTGAAAATACATTATTAATTATGATTATAGATATATAAAATCAGGGCTCGAAATTTGACATGGTGTCCGGGAAAGTTATCTCCACATGGCGCCCCACAACCTGGGATTAGGTTTTTTTATTTTATTTTATTTTTCCATAGCAGCGTGAGGGAGAAAAGTGTGCGCTGCACATACTTCCTGCTCTGCCCCCCTTGCGCTGAAGTGTCAGAGCGGCGGGTGTCACATGACATTCCATCGTTCACCAGTACTGTGAAGATGGACGATTGTCAGTGCCTGTGTGATGGGCATGGACCGGGTTGGAGCAGACTTCAAAGTCTTTAGAATTTGCAGCCAGGCATGCTGTACCAGTAGGATTGCTTTTCTTCCCAAAATACAGCAGCCAGTAATATAATGCGTTCATGACGTTCTGTTCCAAGCTGGATGTGTTTTTCCATGTCTAATACCACGCAGAAAGCAGCAATGCCTGTCACAGAGCTACAGGTCTCTGACATGGCTGCCGGAATGTCTGTGAGAATTCTAGAACTAGAATGTTTGAACGACATTTAGAAGTGAACTTCTGTCTACTTCAAGTACTAGTGAATACCTGACGTGACCCTCTGATCACTATAAAATTTTTTATTTTAGCAACTTTCTCCTGTGACCATACTTTGTGGCCTGCCTCATGCCATTGACCCTGTTCACAGGTTACAGATGTTTGATCTTCACTCATCTATCTCTGTTGCTTATTGCACAATGTTAAAGCCTTTATTGCCTTGAAGATTTGCTTGCTTCAGTATTTTGATATAAAGAATACTGTGGAATGTAACCCAATATTCTAAGGTTTATGTTAAAATGAGAAAGTGTACTTGTTGTTTTCATGACTAATGTTCCTAGCGGTTCTGAATCATGTGCTGATTGGCAAATGTTTTTGAGGAAATCTAGCCAAAGTATATGACTGCCAGCAGATCTGTTTCACATTGTGCAGAGCAGTAGAACTGTACAGTTCAGTTAGAATACTCATGTCAGTTGTAATAATTGGGCCTCTGTAAGATGCAAACTGTATCTTCTATGTATCAGGACTACAGTTCTTTCATATAAAAGATATTCATTCGTCTATTACATACCAACTGTGGTGGAAGATTAAATCATACACTGTATTTACAGTTAGAGTTGCCACCTGGCCGGTATTTTACCGGCAGGCCAGTAAAAAATTGGCTAAAAGCCAATGATAAGTATATGGAGGGAATAGCATGGCCGGTATATTCTTGTAGAAAAGGTGGCAACCCTACTTACAGTACATTCATGTTTAACTAAAGCCATTCACAAAATGTGGCACTTCTCTAGTTCATTATTGTGCATTTTTTGTGCCGAAAGAGATGGGAGATTTAGTCAAGCAATCTTTGTTGCTCTAATGCAGTGGATATTATATTAGATCTGCTTACTTTTTCTGCAGAATATTAAATAAGAGTGCCACATGACCTTATACCTAGGACTTGAATTGAATGGTTTCTGAGGTAAAATGGAGATATTTCTACTCCTTGTGCTGTATCAGACATACCAATCCAGAAGTCTAGTTATTTTTAGTTATATAGCTATAGCTATATTATAAAATAATCAGAAAGTTTAGGCCACAACAGTAAAGATTTTAGAAGCCCTGGCTACTGGGTTTTGTCAAGCCCTGTGCTATATAATATATAAAAATGACAAATATCTGTCGATTTTAGGAGCCAAACAGACCATACAGAAGCCAGTCTATTTATTTTTAGGAGCCATGAACACTGTACTTTCATGTGGTTCTATGTAAGACACTCCAAAAGGTTTGGAGTAGGGATTTTAGAAGTCATGACTCCTTGGCTGCTGAGGTTTGTCCTACCCTCATGATATACATCTTCCCTGTCTGTAATTTATATATCTTACAGTATGTGTGTTTAAGTGAGACTGTTCATGTTTATCTTTCCTAAAGACTCGATCTCTGCTAAGCGTGTTTGAAGAAGATGCTGGAACACTCACTGATTATACCAATCAGTTGCTTCAAACAATGCAGCGTGTCTATGGAGCACAGGTAAGTTGTTGCCCAAGTGAGAAGCTCAATAGAATGTGATGCCACTTTATGGGCCATCTAAAAAGGGACACTCCAGACAAAATTTATTAGAATGTTTTCTGTATAAGGTCAATGGCATTTATTACCTGTACAGAATAAAAACTCCTTTGTATACTGTACATGTTCATTTTTTTTTTTGTATTCTCCTTTGTGTTCTCCTTCCAACTTGTTTAAATATATGTATGTATGTATTTTTAATCTGCTGTTAAATGTGTAACTGTGTAATTCCATTCTGCACTGGGTCCCCAGGACATACTTGAAAACGAGAGAAATGTCAGTGTATTCTTCCTGATAAAAAACTTTCTAAATATAAATAAATATATAAATTACATTTAAAAAAAAAAATTCTTAAAATGTTTCTCCTCTGCCATTTTATTATAGAAGTATGTGGATTGTCTTGTAAAACGTCTTCTTTTTTTTTTTTTTTGTCCTGCTACATTTATAATACACTTTTAAGAAAAAGAAATACTGTTTTTGTCTGTAATAAGTTGTTTCCCACTGTTTACACTTTAAAACTTTATCCCTGCAAGCTTATTCTACAGTTACTCTTCCTTACTCTCTGTACTTCCACACATACTTTCTCCCTGTCCACACATTTGCTTACTGCTCATTCTGCTTGCTCTCAAATGCTCACATATCATTCTTTATCCATTGCAAGGTCTGTGAAGGTCAATAGAACATCAATATATTGCCCAGTCACTGTCCATCATAAACAATATTGGTGCCTACCCCTGATCTCCATTCAGTATCGTTGTCTCCTTCATCCTTTCCCTTCTTTTACACCTGATTTTTCTCATGCCTAATACAATTCATATTTTCAAGATTGCACATTATCTTTGTAAATCAATATTACGACCAGGTATTTCTTTCATCTTGCTTTCCTCTTAAAACCTGTATTTTCCTGCATTGTGTTTAGTCTAGTCTTGTTCTGTACCTTTTTTCCTCTCTCTGATAAACACCTTTCTTTTTGCGATGTATTCTAGCTGTAAGACACTGGGAAGGTTGTTAATTGTCAGATTTTGTTAGTGATAAATTGCCTTGTCTTTGTCATCTTTCTTTTGGTTGTTCTGAAGAACGAAATGTGTTTGGCGACTCAGCAACTCTCTAGCCAGCTCCTTGCATACGAAAAACAGGTAGCTATGCACTCCACAGGCATGATTACTTTCTGATACATTAAAGACCCATTTACGGAAACCACTGGATATTGTTCAGTTTCCTAGTGTGATTGCAATACATGCATGCACTAAAGAAATACAGTCACAGGCAAGCCAAGGACAAGTACTCCATCTGTACTGCACCAGAAGAAATGTAGTCACCCTACTGCATTAAAATAGTTCACCCTGAAACATTGGACAAAATTCTATCTGCCATCTTACGAATTCCAGCAATGAACAAATTCTAATTTTTTTTCTGGTATCCGATATCCTAATTTATCAGTGTTTATGGATAATGAGCTGTAGTCAGGCAGGTATTTGAACTATGATGCAAAAGGAAAAAATGCTTTAATGTGAAAAATCCCTGATATTTTAAAGAGAGTGGTGGCTTACTTAAGTAATTGGTCCTGCCTGTGAGTTATTCATTTATTTATTTTTATGTTTTATTTGTTCGATTTTCTACAGTGGTTTTTTTTTTTTTCTTTCTTTAAAGAATCCCTGTACTAGATTATATGGGCTTGTCATGCAGACGGTGGGAATTATTAAAATAAGGATTGACAAATCCATAGTCATGGCTCCTAAATTACTTACTGCTGCCTCCTGTAATCTTATTTTGTCAATATCTTGAATTCTAGAATTTTGCCTTGGCGAAAGGAGACGAAGAAGTTATATCAACACTACAATATTTTGCAAACGTAGTTGATGAGGTTGGTATAATAACATTTATTGCTGATTTCTACCTACGTTTCTACCTTTTTTTTTTTTTTTTCTTTATAAAAATCTTTATTTTCCTCACAGATTAAAGGTCTGCTGTGGGAGTAGATACCACAGTTCCTTAAAAAAACAAAAAAACATCCCAGCCACACAGTGTTTTAAAGATCCATAGAAGTCTGTTGTTCAAATATATGTTCTGTGTGTGTACTCAAAACTATATCCTAATCATGAGTTTTATTCATGAAAGAGGAAATTGGAAAGGCAATTGCAAAATTGAGGCTCAAAATAGTAGTTTGAAGGATAGATGAATTGGAGAATTTTTCCAACTCTTCTGTTTTGCCATTCCCTTGGCAAGTCTCTGTAGTTCCCTCATGAATACAACCTTGTGTATCTCTAGCAGTACATAACGGAGAATAAAGCATATATCTAATTTTAATGCCCTGTATTGTGTTTCTTAATTCAGAAAGAGTCTATTATTTTTGGTTACTCCATCCTGGTAACTTTGTTTGCCAGGAAAAAAGTGATGTAACTCTGACTTTCATTTCCTACTGTTAAAGTGCGAAACTGCTTTCTCCGCTTCTGCAGGACATAGAAATGATTTCATTCCTTAAAAGGCAGCTGTTCAATATATGCTTCTGTGTCTTAAATATAAGAAGCGGAATACAATGCATTTTGCATGTGGTTTTATTTATTTATTGTTCTGTAGAAACATTGACTAACTTTCCCTGGTTGTAAAGTAAATTGGGAACAATTCCTTCTACGGTGCTCTTGTTAACTTCCTCTTAAGATCACTCACCCACACATTCTAGCTGATGTCCAATGAACTATGTATAGCTGTATCAGATAGTACAGTCTCCCAGTATAAATGATTTTATCTGCTACTAAATTATCCTAGGAATAAATAATTTGCAAAGCTTGATCTCTCCATTGTCAATCCTGCTCTGTCTCTTGAAAATCCTTCATATTCCCAGTACTGAGGCAGCTCACTCAAATGGACCACTTAGAGCGCATATTGTGCCCACCTTCGATATAGCTATTTTTTTTTTTGCAGAAAAATTAGATCTTATACAGCCCTTCTTGGAGTGCTCAGCTGGTTAGGAAGCTGAGTTGCTCACTTCTAAGGAGATCCGTGATGTTGAGGGAGTTGTAGTTTTCTTCTCGGCAGACGCAAACCCCTGGTTTTGCTCGGCTGGGATGTGGCAATATGGCTTCATATCCCACATTCTGTAGGCAGGACTAATCGGACCAATGTGATAATCACTGGGTCCTGCATCTCCATTCCATCAAAGGACATCAGTCTAGTTCTGTAGATATCATTGCTATGCCTACTCAAATGGGTGTGCCTGAGTTGCCAGATCCTTGTTACTGCTCTGGAACAACTCATCACTGATGAGCATCCTGAATCACTTATCTAAATCAAAATCTGTTAAATCTAATAACTTCCAATATTTTATATAATATTTCAATAATCATATAGCCATACCGAGGTTTGTCAGTCCAAGCAGTAATCCTAAATGCTTGAACAACTCTTTACTGTCTGTAGATTTGCACCCCAACTATAGATGTGTAATACTCGAGTTATAACCCTAGATATTGCACAACAATCCTTATTATGCCAATGGACAAATACAGACCAGAATAATAACAAAACCATTTAAAGAATTTGAAAACGGCAAAAAAAAAAAGTAATCAGTTTCTAAATTGACAGATTTTACAATATGTTCGTAATGCCCTAATTTTCACTTATTGTGTCCTTATCCCATTGGGGCCTCAATTGGCTGAATTTGACATGGTGGTTTTGTCTTGTGTGATTTAAATTTCACTTTTAAATATTGTGGTGCATTTCTATATTTTAGAAAATATTTGATTTTCACTTATATACTGGATTATATACAGTATATTATTTATGTATCATGTTGGGGGAAATTAACTTTGAATTAGAATAACTGTCTCCGATTTCTAAATGAGGGGGTTTTATTGCTATTTGTTTTTGTTTACATTTTATTTGGTAATTTTTTTTTTTTTTTTTTACTTTTCTTTCAGCTTAATCTGCTTCATACTGAGCTTGCAAAACAGCTTGCTGATACCATGGTATTGCCCTTAATACAGTTCCGTGAAAAAGACCTGACTGGTAAAGTGACATACACTGTTCAATAGACATCACATTTTTAGAATGTTAATTAAAAGTAAGTTATTGAGCCCTTTTTCAATCCATTAACACAAGTTTATTGCATGTAGATCGTATATATCACTATTTTGCAGAAGTAATGTTTTGTCTAGCTGAAGTTTTACCAACGGGCTGTTTTCTTTAAAAAAAAAAAAATATATATATATTATATTTTTTGTGTGTGTGTTCTATGGAGAGGCCATGAATTAATCTCCTCTGTGGTTTATTATTTTTAAAATTTGTGGTTATTCTGGTCTGTAGCCGTAGGAAACCTTTAAATATAATGCCCCAGATGTACATACAACCATTCCTTAAAAATAAACCTTGTGAAGTGCATACTAAATTTCATTAAGATTACTTAGGAAATATAAAAAAAATTAATTTGTCAAGATTTATAGCAATTTTAAAGGTTTTTCTTTAAAAATGTGATTATTCAGACAAAGTTGTATCACTTTTTATTTTTGCTTTAATTTATCCATTTTGTTTGTTTTGCAGAAGTAAGCACATTAAAAGATCTTTTTCTCCTTGCTAGCAATGGTATGTTTGTTTTGTATATGAAGTAATGAATTCAAAGACCCATTTCCATTATCAATTGTACAATTGCAATTCATATTTTACCATGATGGAGACGAATCAATACTTTTTCTTTTAATGGAAACTTTTGATTTTTTTAAGAGCATGATTTGTCCATGGCGCGGTACAGTAGACTACCTAAAAGGAGAGAGAATGAAAAGGTAATTCTTTAAAAGGTATAAAATAGGTTGACTGAGTGTCCTATTTCTGTGCTCCAGTATAGTCAAGGCCCACCCCGCAGTGGAGGCCTTCAAGATTACTCATACTGCCATTTGGGTTCATGAAAAGAGATCCTAAACAGCATCCTTTACCACTCCACAAGTTGTGTACTACATATCCCATAATGCTGGCAAAGCATCAGGGAAATCTAGGCCACAACATCTGGAGTGCCGAAGGTTGCCTACCCCTGGTCTAGCCTATATAGAGGTGTCTTACAAGGATGGGTTGGAAATCTCCTTGTACAGTAGTTTAGTCATTTTAAAATGGACAATCAAACCTACTGGGAAAAACTTTTTTTCATAAATGTAAAAAGATTTTCAGACTTCTGAGTTATGTATTACACCTCACCAATGGATGTAAAAATATATAAATACAAATACAGCGAACCTGATTTAAGATTAGGACAATAGTTGAAAGCTAAAATGTTTATAGCTTTTATTATGTGTATGTAGCATATCAAATTTTTTTTTATATATATTTTTTAAAATCTAATAGTACACAGTACTACTGCTGTATAAATAAATGGCTGTTTTGTTTTTTATTTTATTTTTTCCAGCTGAAAGCAGAGATTGCAAAAGAAGTGGCTAGTTCAAGAAGAAAGCAGCACCTCTCATCTCTGCAGTACTATTGTGCCTTAAATGCCCTTCAGTACAGAAAGAGGACAGCGATGCTGGATCCTATTCTTGGATACACTCAAGGACAAGTAGGATTTTATTTCTCCGTAGGCTTTGTGTAACTATACCCATGTTGTACATCTGTAACTGAATTATCTCTGGTTAGAAATAAATGAACATATATTTAATACATAGTCTACAGCTAGGCAAAACTAATATTATGCTCTAAAGGGCCAGTGACCTCCATGCATCACAATCTGGTGCTTAAAGGGACACTACCACTTACATAAGATGTAACTATATTACCTGTGCATATAAAAGTAAAAATAAAATTAGGTGTTTAGTCCCACTTTAAAACTGTGGGCAGAGCCTACATGATAATGTCATAAGATACATAAGATACATCCCTGCTCTCTAACTGGCTTTTGCATTTTACTCGTGGGCAGGACTAAGTGGCTGTGTACACTTCTTTTTTTTTTTTTTTTTTTTTGAACAGCCTTCCAACACAAAAAGTACATCTTTCTGGAAGAGAGAATATTGACTTGATCATAACTCCGCCCCTTGTGATGTAATAGTTACATTACCAGCCCCACACTGTGGGATGGCACCCAAAAAATACTATTTCACAAAATGTGGGTGCCCAGTTGCTTTGTAAAACGTTTTCTTAAATAAACTCATTTTTTGGTTGGAGTGTCAAGTTCCTATGCCATCATGAAACTATTCGCTTATTTAGCACCGGCTGCCCCAGAGAACCTTGAAGAGGGTTGGATTTCGTACAGGGGTAACTAAGTTCCTTGTTTGTATTGCAGTGGGAAAGAAAAAGTAATGTTACTCACTATGTGGAAGGCTCTCCTTCCTTTAAAACAAACTTTAGGGTCTGCTTTGCTTTAGGGACATCTGGATTCAAACCAGAGCCTGACCCTGGTATCACTAAATAATACAATTAAGCATTTAAGGAAGTGGTCTATAAAATATAGATACATAAATAAATATATTTTTTTTATTTTTTTTTTAATTGTAGAAATAACAATATGCATACAAATATTGGTGGGAGACTTACTTAGAATAGTTACTTAATTGTCTTTTAGCTTTGTACCTATCCCTCTAACTGCATAATGCTACTTTTAAAACCTCTTAGTGCACAATACTGAATACCCTGGCATTATTTGTAATGTCATACCATTCTGCAGTGACCTTTTTTCTTATGCGCTGCTGTAATGAGTGACACTGGCTGATAATACAGCCATACAGAGTTGGTGATTCCAACATATTACAGAAATGTGTTTAGTCTGCTTTTATATAGAGTTTCATAAAACCTTTTTTAATACAGCTGGTCCTGTCTGAGCTCTACATGTGCTTCCATTTATGCGCCTGTGTTGGTTGAGTGACCTATTTAAGGCCAAGTTAAATACCTTTTTTGAACAGACAAGATTTTTTTTTTTTAAATTTGGAAATTAGGAACAGCTGGAGGGAACCAGATAGTACAACACTTATAAGGACAGTCTCCTCTAAAAATGAAACTGGCTCACATAACCGTTACATGGTATTCCCTTTTTCTGGACCGTGTTTAGATGCATTTATTTCAATGTAGTAGATATCTTCTTTAAACATTCCTAGAAACTCACTGATTCTTGCATTCTATTTCTGATCTATTTTTCTCTCCAAACAAATCAGGATATGCTAATAATTTTGTTATTTATTATGTCTGGGAGGATTCTCCCAAAAATAAATATATTGCTGAATGAGAATCTAACCTGATGCCATTATAGATTAGTATACAGTTACTAGGATACAGGGACAGACAGAGTCCATACAAGCACACCAGTGTCCGTTTCAAGGTCCGTGAAGTCTATTTTATTGTCTCAGCCCCCCCCCCCCCCATAATGCTTTAAAATGATCACCCCTGAAACCGGTGCTGGCAGCAGTGAGTGGACATCTGTCTGAGAGAACATAATATAATATTTAAATGTATAGGAGCCATTTAGTTAAATGTGTAATAAAATATACTCCTATTCTGTCTGTCCCTAGCGTTTAATGCTGTGTGCTGCTTGTTTTATAGATTGCATTTTTAAAGAAGGGATCTGAGATGTTTTCCAGAAAAATGGATGGTTTTCTATCATCTGTATCCAGTATGATTCAGCGGTACAGTATGCAATCACAGGACTAGCAGTTTTGCATTCTTTGGATGGTGGGGAGGGTTTATCCACACATAAAGAAAAGCTTGTTACAAAGATTTACAGATTTCTTTTTGTGTGTGTTATATGGAGATCTTGCCAGCTGTTTGTATGTGAGGCTAGTAAAGTGAAAGCACAAATTCATTAAACCATGCTATTTTATGTACTTCATGTGATCAATCAGGCAGGCGTTATTAAATACTGTATCAACAGGAAAAGGATTTACTAAAACATATCCCCTGCTTGAGCAGACAGAGTGAACGATCACGCTCCTTGAAGCAAGCAATGAGCTAACTTCTTCCCTGTCAGAGAAACATGTTAGTTACAGGACACGGACACAGACACACGCACACGGACACAGTTCTACTAAAAGCAGCAGCAGGAAATGAAGGATAATAGACCAAAATTGAAGTAGCGAAAATATTGTATCACCTATTATTTTACTCTAAATCGTATGAATGGTGCACTGGAGAGTATGAAGTGGAAGACAAAGTACATGAATCTAGCATTGCTGGATGATATGGGTGATATTGCGCTTATCAGACACTTTAAAACACAAAAAAATATATAAATTGAAAATCCACTGGAAAATGTAAGTGATCATTCTGTAATGCTACATGTCCTGTCTTTTAGGATACAGGGCGAGCTGGATACTGAAGCTGAAGCCATGAGATTATCCCAGCAAGAACTGCTGTCTGGGAGTGATGCTATTTACACCCCAGATTATGATGTTACCTGCCCAGTGATCAACCGTAACCTCATCCAGAAAGCTGGCTATCTCAACATGAGAAGGTGAACAGCATGAACAATGTGGAATCACCTGCACCATGCAGTTCTAAAGTTTCATTCCTTTTTTTTTTTTTTTTTTAATTCTCTTGATAAATCTTCCCCAAACTGTTGTAGACCTTTTTGTTTGGTTAACCTTAGCACTGCAGTAGTATCACATCACATGATGGTCAGGTAATCCTAAATCTGGGCTGAGTATCAGGGCCGCCACCAGGAATTTCAGGGCCCCTTACTGAACAAAGTTCCCTCCCACTCGCCCCACCTACCCTCACAAGCATGTTATCCCGGTCTAGTGTAATATGGAGGGTGGTTGGGAACAGTTGCTCAGTATGCCAGTAATATTTTGCCACTCAATAAGTCAGTATTTTGCCCTCGATATGCCATTATTTTGCCAATTAATATGCCAGGATTTTGCCAATTAATATGCCAGGATTTTGCCCCTCAATATGCCATTCGTTTGCCAATTAATATGCCAGGAATTTGCCAATTAATATACCTGCATTTTGGCCCTCAATATGCCAGGAATTTGCCCCTCAAATGCCAGGATTTTGCCCCTCAATATGCCATTATTTAGCCACTCAATATACCAGGATTTTGCCCCTCAGTATGCTCGTTATGTGCCACCCTCCTCCCCCCTTCCCCAGTACTTACCTCCTTGCTGCTGTCTCCAGGTGCTCTGCTCTGCAGGTCTGTGGCTGTGAGGGAAGTGTTGTGTGCTCCGCTCCAGCCGCGTGGTTTTAATACAGTTTAACTCCGGTCACATTTTTGTTTTTTTAAAAACAAACTTTATTGAAGCCACGCGGCTTAACAGAGCATTTTTTTTTCTTTTTTCTTCTGCGTGACCTGGGCCTGCCGGGCCCCCTGGACCCACCAGGCCCGGGATGCCAGTATTGCCCATCACCCCTGATGGCAGGCCTGCTGAGCATCATGGGATATGTAGTTCCCAAACATCTGCAGGTTAGCCATCAATACTTTTTGTAGTGACAAATGCCTTGCCTTTTTTTTCTAATTTCTTAAACTTTTTTTCTAACTAGATTAATAACCATTAGTATATAATTGTGTTACATTTTTTCCACAAGTAACATTTTGTATGATTTGTTTGTTTTGTTTTGCATGTTTCAGTAAAACCGGCCTGGTGACTACATCTTGGGAAAGATTGTATTTCTTCACACAAGGGGGGAACTTAATGTGTCAGCACAGAGGGGAAGTAGCCGGAGGTTTGATTCAGGATCTGGACAATTGCTCTGTCATGGCAGTGGATTGTGAAGACAGACGATATTGTTTTCAGATTACAGCTCCCAATGGCAAATCGTAAGAACGGAAGGTGTTGAGTTTCCTGTTTGATGTGTAATACATAATGGCTTTAGCTGTTTGCTTTGCATGTTTGACGAGTAGAGGTGATGTCCTAGGTACTTGTACCTCTCATTGCCCCGTAGATGTCTTGTTGACTTTTAGGGAGTGCATTTGTTTGCTGTAGCACTTGTTCCTTGTTCCTTATTTACCAGTGGATTATGGTCTAATTTCCTAAATCAAGCATTTGGCTAGATTTCACTCCAAACTGAAGGGAAAACCATTTGGGCATAGAAATCCCCTATACATTATTATATACACACATGGGTTATGTATAACGGTGTCTGGCGGAGGTTTCCTGACACAAATCAGCTGCTTTTTAGGCTGCACCTGTGCAGTGAGTGCCGACACTACCAAAATCTCTGTTCGGCAGAGGCACCACAGACTCTGCAGGTCTGCAATCTGCAGGTGTGCATGACCCCCATTGACTTACCTTTATGGTCAGATCAACTCACAAACTGCATAGTGAGTTTGGTGAATGAGGCCTCTCCACATTCTCACACCCATGTATCCAACTACTAGCCTCAAGAGCTCCTGGACTACAACTCTCATCTGTCAGAGAGACTGTATGGCATAATATTGGACTTGTAGTTACTCTGCATCTGGAGCAGCACAGTTGGATGGCATACCCCCTAACTGTGCAGCTTCAAGCGAGACAGTACCAATTTGGGACCACAATCCCTCCGGACATCAGAGAATGAATACTGCGCGTGCACGTTAGCACGGTCTGATTGAGAAATCGCAATATCGCTGATATTCCCTGTCCCCGCTGTGGGGGATGGGTGCTTGGAAGAAGTTGGGAGATGAAATAGGGTGACTAAACTAAACCACCACAGTGGATGGAAAAAATGTTTAAAAACATTTTGTATGCAGTTGTACAGTACAAATGCTTTTAAATGTATAATAGGTTTGAATAATATTGTTTTGCCTCTTTTTGTTGTAGGAGTCTGATCCTGCAGGCAGAAGGGAAAAGAGAATATGAGGAGGTAACTCAAAAACATTTTTATTTATTTTGTAATATTAAAACATTGTATTTCATGATGTTGTAGCACAGTGATGGCTAACCTTGACACAGCAAATGTTCAGGACTTTTTATTTATTTAGTTATTTAGAAAGTGTTTTACCAGGAAGAATACATTGAGATTTCTCTCGTTTTCAAGTATGTCCTGGGGACCCAGTCCAGAATAGAGTTACACATTTAACAGTAGATAAAAAATAAATACATAATACATGTATTAAACAAGTTGGAAGGAGAACATACAGGGTAAATCATTGATACAAAAAAGGGACAACATGTACAATATACGAAGGAGTTTGTAAACTAATAACAGGTACAATCTGTTTTGAGGATTTGGGAGACACTCATTTTCAGGGATTTTAGACTAGATTATGGTTTGGCAGAAACAGGAAGGCTATTCCACATATGAGGAGCTCTGAAAGAGAACGCACCTCGGCCCTCTTCCTTTTTGAAGTGCGGGATCGCTAGTGAAGGGTTGGCGCAGGATCTGAGATTGGAGGATGTACAGTGAGTAAGAGCGAGCATGCCGCTCAGGTAGGGGGGAAGCGTTCCAGAGAAGTGGTTATGCACTAAGCAAGCTAGGTGGAGAGTGTGCCTGGAGGCAAGCGTCAGCCAGTTTAACTCTTTTACCATTTTACAGTGATGCGGGTTATATCACTTGCTGCTTAACTGGCCTGAATGCTGACTGAGCATCACTGGACATGTAGTAGCTAAGCACTGATCTTCAGATTTAAAAAAAAAAAAAAAAAAAAAAAAAAGGTGAGCACATGTAGTGATCAAGTAATTATCAATCTCAAAAATAGGTGAGCAATGTGACAGTCTGCCCCGATGCAGCAGCATCAGCCCTGTCAGTGCTGATCGCACTCCCTGTGCATAGTGATGATTCAGAGCATCAGAAATACAATGCTGTGTGTCATCACTACGCACAGGAGCGCGAGCAGCACTGACAGAGCTGATGCTGTCTGCTTATCTGCGTCGGGGCAGACCGACACTTCTGTTCCTTTTTTTTATTTTTATTTTTACAATATTTCTGGCCAAATAAGCAGATATAATGTTAAGCAAAACATACAGGGGCTATTTTCCATCCTATTTATGCCTTTTGCATATTCAAATAGACATAGTTTTTGCATTTTGAGCATTCAAAAAATTATTTATACTCCACCCAAGTAGAATTTTTAAAATCCAGAGCATAAAATGCCTTTCGCTTTGAAAATAATGGAGATACCATGATGTGCATGTTCGCTTTGGGAGGCCCCATTCATCTCTGATAATTCTGAGGTGCTTGGAGATAACCTCTTCCTGAGGAATCCCAGGGGCACCTGGGGCGTACTAATCCCAGCACATAGGACCTCAGATTGCACTCGGGACTCACCCCAGCTCACTTTGTGCGCTCCCTGCGCCTCTCTTTATGATCTGGTTTAGAGTATGAGAGGTTTTTTAAAAGTAACATAAGAGAGTATTCCTTTATAGAGAAGGTGGTGGATGCATGGTTGGTGACAGGTTTATGCAGTGAAGGTTGGTTTTTAAGCATGAATAAGGCTATCCTGAACATAAGATAAGGCCAAGGACCCAGTGGTGTATATTGGTTTTGTGCTTCCCTAAGCACAACTTAATACAGGCACCCTAGGATATTCCCCATCATCCACATTGCGTACCCAAGACTTGCCCCAGCACCCTAGAATATGGTCCATCGCCCATATTGCAGACCCGTGACTTACCCCAGCCAGCACCCACAGCTCCCTGGTGTCTGTGTGCTGCCCAGGTGTGGTCTGACCGCTGGCAGGTCACGTGACCCCTAGCAATCTGACCTCAGAACTTTGTGGGGAGCGCCAGAGGCAGCTTGGTAGTATGTCTCTGTGCCTGGGCATACCCGTACATGTGACTATTGCCTCATATATTGCTAATTGAATGGAGAGGGAGGCAGACCAACCCCTTTTAAGCATTAATTTACTTTTTTCTCTTCTCATTCACAGTGGATTTGTGCTATCAACAATATTTCCAGACAGATCTATTTATCTGATAACCCAGAGGTATTCTATGGCATGTTTTTATAACTTTTATTTTGGTTTCTCTTTCTTCCAAATTAAATGTTTTGGTTTTTCTCTAATTTCTAATAGGCTGTGGCTATCAAATTAAACCAGACCGCACTTCAAGCAGTGACTCCAATCACCAGCTTTGAGAAAAAAAATGAAAATTCCCAACCCAGGTAACTTGCACCATATTACTTTCCTCACAGTTTTTTGAGGACGCATATTAACCTCATTGTGGCTGGATGGTGCTTTGGTCCTTAACTTTGTGTTCGGGAGCCAGGAACATACAAGCAGAGATTTTTATAACTCCAAGCACTTTTCTGGAGCTGTAACTGTTTTTACTAAAACAGATTTGGCAGAGCTTACTCTCTATCAAGACTTGGCATTCTACGTTCATGCATGCAGTGATATCACCACTATGACATAAACCCCATAAAGGCTTGTGAGCCACCAATTATTTTATTAAAAGTTTAAATATAATATTAATGTGGATATGTTCATGCTTCCTTTTATTCCCAGGATTTTCATGCAAACTTCCACAGTGGGTACACATTATTTACTACTGTGGTGCTAAGCCTGACTGTATGCTTTTGACACAGTTGGATCTCAGTCGGCATCACTTTGGGCTGTGCCAAATTAATATCAATCACTTTGGCTATTATGAGAAGTTTCTACATGGATATTTGAATATGTGTTATATGTTATGTGTGTGCAGCGAGAGTGTAAAGCAGACCGTACAACAAGATGAGACCCAATGCCAGCCTCCAGAGGATCCTTTCCATGACTCTGAGCCAGCACAGCTGATAGCCCCTGGAACACCCATCCAGTTTGACATTGTTCTGCCAGCCACTGAATTCCAGGATCAGAACCGAAGCAGCAGGTAAACTACAAGTGCGCTCTGGGTAATATATGAAGAGCATCAGAGGTGCTGATAGGCGATGAAGTTATTTGTTGACTATTTCCTTTTGCTAATATATTACACACCTTTTTCAAAAATGTGAGCAAATCTCAGTACATTTTTTTTATGAGGATTTCATTTCCCACCATCTTTTAAACGGCGTCTAGGATTTGCAAACTGGAAATGCCAGCTGTCACTTTAAGAGACTGTGATATTCTGTATCAGTCATGGAGAACCACTAGTAAAACTTAAAGGGAGTCTGAACATTATTTGTACGCTGAATTTAGTGAGAAAAAAAATCAAACATTATTTATCTGTCGAGTAGAATGTCTAGTACACGGATAGATTAAGTATTGCGTTAAGCATAAAACACCTTTTTTCTCCTAATTTATGGATTTGCTTGCAATTCTGCTAACACAATGTATAAATCATTTTGATCACTTTTCCCCCTTCTACAGTCATAGTATTAGTAACGTTTTAGGTCACTTTTTAAGCCCAATGCAGTTTTTCATGGATTTTGTGACAAGTGTCCAGCGCTCTTTACAATAAGTATAAACACTATACGATCTAAATTATTTTATTTGCAATTTTCAGACGCACAAATCCATTTGGAGAATCTGAAAACCGAAATGAAAAGTCTGCTGAAGAAGGTAAAGTTCAGCAGTAATATATGGGAAGGTTTCGTTTTCAGGTCCAATGACCTCCACCTGTTTTGTATAATGCTTGTGTGTTAAACAGAGTTTAAGAAATTACATTACCCTCCTACAGTGAATATGTGACAAGTCATAAAAGGAAGTGTATAGAAAAGCATATATTGATTTTTGCCATAGGTTACGGTAACAGGTTATAAAAGAAAATACACTATACACATTATACATAACCAGTTCATAGTAAGTAGATACACGGAAAAAGGGCAGTACTTAAACATTTAAATGAAGATCTTCTTCTTGCCCCTTCATCTTGGAACATCCTCTCTACGTTTGCTTTGCAGCTTACCAATGCGTCTCCTAACCAAGAACATTTCTGCTAGCTAGCTTTACTCCCCAAGACTGATTCTTGAAGGCCCCAAATAGTTATCCCAGAATCCCTTGTACCTCCATGAAGATAGTTCAACCAACCACTTTTTCCATCGAACCTGTATCACACAGTTATGGAGGAGACATTCCTATGTAGAAATACAACACCCCCTGTCTCGCATATCTGTTGGTAAATAAAGACTGGAAAGGTGAGTTCCCCCAAAATCTAAAGTCCTCTCTGTTGTAACCTTTGGTGACAACCTCTTCTGATATTCGGAACTCCCTTTGGCAGAGCATCCAGCTCTCTCCTTCCTTTTCAGACTTTAAAAAGTCCCTCAAAACTCATCTCTTTATTGAAGCTTACTATCCATCTAACTAGCATATCGGTTGATTTACCTCTAGCTAATCCCACCTAGCTCTCACTGTCCTCAATCACTGTTAGTATCAGGTAGCCTACAACTGATCCTGCTAGAACACACACAATCTTTGGCCAAACCCATCTAGTGCCTCCCATCCACATTACTGTTACTACAACTACATTCCCTCTGAGCTCTTCACTCCCTTATGTGTTTCATGTACCCCATTCCCTCTAGATTGTAAGCTTGCGAGCAGGGCTCTCTACCTCATGTACCAGTCTGTTCTGGTTTGTCTAACTTGGTATGTAGATCCCTTCTATGCTCTGTAACTAGCGCTATGTAAATTGTTGGGGCTATATAAATAAATGGTAATGTAATATGTAAATAACCTTCCAATGTGAAACCAGATACATTACCTTAACTTATTACACACCAAACCTCCCCAAAGCATGTCTATATATTAAAAATAAAATAACATTTTTAAAGGCGCCCTACATTTCTTATTAAAGCTGGAGGATTTGCTCTGAAATTATATGGATATATGGGGAAGGGGTGTCATATGATCTTTGACTGATGAGGACTATGACTTAAACAAAGAGTGCTTGTTATGCCTTGGCACAGCACTGACTTTGACCAATGCCAGTGAACGTCGCAATGACAATGAGAGTTATTTTTAAAGGGACTCTGTCACCTAAGCATTATTTTATATTGTGAATGTAGCAAATATGTATCTGCTTATGGCATCATCTGTGGCTCGTGCAAATGTACTACTTTTCAATGGGAAATGTGTAATATACATATCAAGCCGCAGGAGACTACAGACAGATTCAAAACCACACTCGTCAGTCTCACTGTACATCGCTTTTTCCTTCCTCCAGGGTCACTATTGCAGCAGATGTTTGTAGTCCGTTTCTTAGGCTCAATGGCAGTAAATTCAGACCGTACCAACCAGGTAATATTTGAAGCCATGAGACAGGTGTTGGCTGCACGAGCTATTCACAATATTTTTCGGATGACAGAATCTCACTTGATGGTAACCAGCAAAAGCATTCGGTATGTTAAAGTTTCCAACTAACTCTGATGAATGGGGACACAGGGAATGTTTTGTAACCTGGGAATGCTTTCCATAGGCTATATTTTGTGATGTTAAATCATTCTTATGGTACTGTTTAGACTTTATTATTTAATCTCCCCAGTATGAAAACAACACAACAAATGAATTAGTCCAAGATCGCTTCATAAAGTTATAAAGAGTAAAACAAATAATTAGTTATCTAAATCAGACTACATTGCTGTGTGGCAGGTCCTGCTTCTGAAGAACATCTTAAATCAATGGATGAGAAGACCTCTTGAGTCGATTGCTTACAATATCTCTTCTCAGTATTCGGTGCCACTCAGCTTCTTAACCTCCATAAGGTTGAATCCTGTTCGATTTCTACACAAGCGTATTGACTTTGTCAGTATCTACATTATTCATTTACAAGCATGTCTAATGATGATACAACTCCTTCTGAGCCAATGTACAGCTATATCTTCTGATTGTTAGAGATATGAGAAACTTTCGTATGTATAGCTTGGAGCAGAGGTAGATAGACATTTGGATGAATCATCTAGAGTGAAATCTGCAGTGGAATCTGAGAAATAATAAAGCTCATGTTATAGAAAGGGTTGATGCCGATCAAAGTGCTGTATAAATGTGTGCTAATATCTTGGAACAAAAATCTCCTGGGATATGTGGCCGACATTTACTGCATATCTAGTGGTTTTATTTCTGTTCCACTTAATTTTTTTTATTGTACCCTGACTGTCATAGGCTGATTTTATAGATTTTTTTCAGATATGATATACTGTTTTCACTATCCATTGAAGTGCATGCTAAACTTTAAATGTTTTTATTTTTGCAGTTTAATAGATCCACAAACACAAGTCACACGAATAAGTGTAAGTAGTTTGGTACATGATGAATTTGTATGCAACCACTTTGTTATTCAATCTTTGTTAGCTTGGTATTGAGATTTACTATTTTGTTGGAATAAACTCCGCAAAGTCTTATATCCAAGTAACCTTTTCCCTGCTAACCCGTGTATGCACATGCTTGTCATGAAGAGGTTAAAAACATTAGCCTCCTTTTTTCTACTACACAGTGGTTGAATATAAAGGAAGTGCAGTACATTAAGCCAATATATGCCATTATTTATATCATAATGTCCATCTATGACTCAACACATCACACAGGTGGCACTGTATGCCAGTCCTGCACTTCCAGGTTGGGCCATAAGTTTTGGGATCTATATTAAAAAAAAAAGAAAAAAAACAATCTCTTTTATATGTAAGCTAGTGGTCGATTTTATTTATGTATGTATTTTTTTTTCACTTCCTGAACAGGATCTTTGTACATAGATGTATTTTATTATTATAATTATTCCTTTGTTACAATTGATGGTTATGCGACAAAACAATTATTGGGTGATCATCCTTGATAAAGCCCATTGGGTGAAATTTTGTGAATCCATTTTTGCTTGAGTCTGCTCTCGATTAATATTTCATATTTGCAAACACTTTTCTGCTGTTTTTTTGGTTAAATCCTGTTTTGTACAATTTACCACTGTACTTTAATGTCCACTTTAAAGTATGAAGCAAAATACTTTTTTATATTTGCAATCTTCTATTTGTGGCTAGAATCATTATCTGCTGTGCTGTGTGTGCCCCTCCTATCATGTATTTACTGTACTGTACATCCGCCTGTGTTCCACTATTCATTACATTGGTCAATTTGCTATTTAGAGAGAAGTAAACCAATCTGACAAATCCTATCGCTGCTAGAAATATTCAGTTGAATAGGAGCATCTTTTGGTCTATGTGGTTTTTCTCTAAGCAAATTACCCAGTTGTTGAGTAATTTGCATTGACAGAAACTGAGATAACCTAAGCAATACAAAGTACAGCTTTTTTTTTTTTTTTTTACACATTAGTTTTTGCAATTATAAATGAATTTGTCACAATATTGTCACTTCACCTGCTGATCAACGATGATAATGCATGATCCGAATAACCAAACATTCAGAAACCTTCCTCTGGTTCTAGAAAATGGGGATAAACACTGGCTAAAAATAGTAATGGCCAGATCTAGTAGTATGAGCATTAATGTCAGAGAGTGGAGCTAACTTCAGTCACCTGTCCAGATGTTTACCTGACTAGGCAATCAGCTGACAAACATGGATAGTCACTAGACCTCTAGTGTAGGTTGTCTGTTGTAAGACCACCTAGGTTGCATTGTGTGAACTGTTATTTCATGGATTTATTTTTTGCAGTTTGACCTTGAAAATATTACCCAGTTTGCTGCTCATCAAGAAAATAAAAGGCTAGTTGGATTTGTGGTGTCCATTCCTGAAGCATCTGGAGAAGAGACCCTCAGCTCTTATGTTCTGGAGAGCAACACTGAGGGAGAAAAGGTCTAGTTCATTCTGTTTCTCTAGATTGTTGAATATGTGCTTGGTACAGTGCATTTTGATGAAAATATGCCGTGATTCTACTTCTTTCACTGGCAGAGGCTATAAATGTATTTTTAACTAGGCTTCCGTATTTGTTTACAGATTTGCTTTGCGATTAGCCTTGGGAAAGAAATTGTGGCCGCACAGAAGGCAAGTATTAGTTTGCATATTCATTGGATTTTTCTGCTCACTTCAGTGTCTGTTGCATTTTACAGCCATAGCAAGAAGAATGTATGGGAGGGAAAGAAAGCAGAGAGATCCGTACTGTTACTGCTTCACAAGCGCCCAGTCTACTGATGTGGATGCAGAAGTTGTAATGCAACATGCCAACTACTGATTAACAAACATTGCATTGATTAATTAGTGGTTTTATAATCCCTAAATGAAACCCTTCAAATGTCAAATTACTTTTTATTATGTTTTTACAGCTTTTCCAAACAGACTTTCAGCTGTAAACATGTGCTAGGCAAATTTTATTTTAATCTATTGTTCTAACTTTTCATTCTGCTTTTTGTTACAAACAACCCAGCAACACATTAGTTTAAGACCAAAAACCCTAAAAGTAACTTTTCCTGAAGTGAAAACATATCTTTAATTCCCAATTGTGCACCCATGACATTCCATATCTCCTAACATTAGAGTCTGAAGATTCTGGCCAGTAAGAGTGCCCTTTGCATTGGCAGGCAGATGGCAATCAACACTGCATAAGGCTTAAAGGCACTGTATCACCCAGACATTGTTTTTACTGTGAATGTAGCGCATAAAACATTTTATTTAGTATCATTTTATGTGCTACATGCACAGTATAAACAATGTTCAGGTTATAAAAGGACTGTAAGTTTCCAAGCATTACCCTAACCTGACTGTGCACATGCAGCATGGTTTGCCCCGCTAATGTCTCATGTAAGTGGGATGCCAGAAGGTGAAACAATGACTGCAGACTGAAAAGAATTGGGATTTTCCTGGTTAGTTTACAACCTATTTGCCCAATGGAGCACATGTTGCCTGAAATGAGCAAATTAGTTGAATGTTTGTATGTATATACAAAAAAAATATTGACAAATTTATTTTGTGGAATGTATAGAACTCAGAAGTTGATGAATTCAGTTTCTACAAACCATGTTGAGGCAAACTGATATGTTTAAATGATCATCATTTTTGTCTTTTTTATACTGAAATAGAAGAATCATGAATAAGTGTTTTTAAAAAATACAGCAATTGGAAGAGAGCCAAACCTCTGTGAAGAGAGTCTGTTCATCCACAATAGCATCAAAGAGTGATCTAGAACAGTGCTATGGTGCCACAGAACAACCTTGGTGCTACCATATTAATTGTGACATTAGTGGCAATACCAAGAAAGATATTCAAAGACTTGGAGCATCTGTATAGGTCATGATGTATATTTTTAAGGTCTGTTAATCTATGCACTAGACTATTTGACATAGGCTTCATTTTTTTAAAATTTATTTTTCTTAGACTCTGAAGTCACTGTCTCTTAAATCTGGAACATGGTATACTTACCAATGCTAGAACATGTATTTCAAATAATTAACTGTTGCAGAAAAATAAAATAAAGATTAATTAACTTCTGGACCCAATGAGATGTATACATATTAAATCATTTTCCACAGACCAGTAAAAATGTCATAAGTGGGAGTTACTTTTGAAATCGATATTAAATCCAATAAGAATTTTTCAGTGTCCTCATGCCACGCAAGCAGGGAAGTGTATGGAACGTTTAAATGAATAGGAATTTATTATTAAGGTATATCCACAGCTGAATTGTTAGCTAAAATATTTTGTTAATAAATATGTGTACTAAGAATATCTCTTGGCAGGAAGGTTAAAAACAGCACACCTGCAGAAACCTGTAATGAGTCTTGTTTGGTGTGAAATGAATAGGCATAGCACAACACATTGAATGGTGTTTCTGTACAAAGAATGTATGCTTAAATTCATTGTTTATTGCAGGATCCAGAAGCATTGGCACAGCTCATGTCATCTGTTCCATTATCAAATGATGGGAAATTTGTACTCCTAAATGACCAGTCGGAGGAGAATGATGGGACTGTGAACGACACTGAAGGACTGGAATCTGAAGCATAGCATCTCTTTTTATAACTCAATTTTTCATTCTTCATACACAGTCTTAGAATTATCTTACATTTTTATAGTTCTTTCTCCTGCCAAGACTGATGTGAGAGTGGGTTGAGCTGCTTGTTTTTGTTAAGTAGTAAGTGGTAAATAGATGGGGTAGTGTAGTATTTATGGTCATTTCCATAATTTTTTTTTTTTTTTTTTTTATTGCACTGGGAAAGTTTGCACACCTTTTGCATTCCATCCATTTCATTGGATACATACAGAGTTAGGTCTGTCATTTAATTTGCTAAAAGGATACATAGTAACAAAGTGAAACACACTGCTGAAGTACCTCACCAAAAAACTTCCATCTTAAACCTTGTTTGGAGAAGAAAGAAGCAGAGGACAGGGCCCACTCCAACAGAAGCTTATTACTAAAATGATAATATAGAATATACACACACATTCCTGTCACCTTCACTAAACTATTTGTTATAGGCCATCTTTAGCTATAGGTCCTGTTCACATATACAGACTTGCTGTAGACTAATCTTGTCCTACAATATAACAATGGATCAGACATGTTTTAGTTAGGTATTTGCCTTGCCATAAATAGTAGTTTAGGTTTCATACAAACAATTCTGTGGCTTTTTTTTTGGTGCAGGTCTCTGCATTACATTTAAATAATTCATTTTAAGCCCAAATGCTTTTTAGGGAATACTTTTAATTTAAACCTTCCTTGCTCATTTTACACATATGTAGTATGTGTTGATTTCACTAGTAATTTGACGTAATAATTTATAATATTTTGCACACCATGGTATCACATCTGATGGTAAACTAAATCAATATATAAATGTAGTCTATTTTTATACATAATTGCAACGGTTCATAGAATATAAATCTTACGTACCTATCACATTTCCCAAAGAAAGATATAATACAGAAATAACACTTATTCCCATTCTCTTTGATATCATTACAGGACAGGAGAGAAACCTTAACCTTAAACAGAAATGTGATTATTTCTTGATATTTACAAATCAATATACTTTATAATCTGAGCAGTGGGAGAACTCTGTATCTTACAGACACTTTGGAGCATTCAGGGGAAAGCCTATCGTCTCTTGTCTCCACTTACTATACTTACTATAGAAGTACCACACTTAAAAAAAAAAAAAAAAAAAAAATAGGCTTGCCCAGATGTGGGCTAACCTAGTCCCACATAGGAATGCCACCTTCCTATCACTGTGGGAAAATAAGGGGGACATCCTAGGGCCACTAAAATATATAAATTGTTTTCTCTATAAAATAGCTGTAGTTCCGGTCTCCTGTATAGATTGAGTGAAAATGTAGCAACTTTAGTTACAAACTAAGAAGCTAAAGCAGATATAAATCTAGGTTTGGGAAATGTCTTCAAATTATATTTTATAAAAATATAATGTTAAATTATATTTTGCTCCTATTAACAATAAAATTGTAAAAAATTCAAAACCACCCATTATTAGTGAAGGAACAATCACAAAATATCATCCTTTCTTTGTGATTGTTAATAGCTAAACACATATGAATCTTTTTTTTCATACCTCTATATTACACACCTTGCGATTTCATGTTTAAATGTTGAAGAAGGTTCCGGTTATGTTTTTGTTTCTTCAGAAATGACCACGCTCAATAGCCAAAGGGCTCTAATAAAGTTTAAAATTAAAGGCGGGATTAATTGAAGGTTTAGCTTTATTCATGTAGAAGGAATTGCGTAGACTTGAGAAAGGAATTTCAATTTAAAAGCCAAAGTAGCCAACAAAACATGTCCCGCACTTCGAAAGTAAATCAGACATGCATCTTAGAGATACACTCGTGTTTACTATCTGCTGTGTCTCACATGCGAGACACAGCTGTTCCTGGTTGGTGCGTGCTGCGAGCCCTGCTCTGATAGCCGACTGCGAGGTTCTATCACTGCTAGCACAGAGAGACCCCCTCATTTTTGCATGGGATCAGCATGGGGGACCTAATTAAAGCCGCCCCTGCTGATCCCATGCAAAAATGAGGGTCTGTCTGTGCTAGCAGAGAGAGACGGTCGCCGACCAAACGTCTGCCTGCTTCCTAGCTGTCGGTCAGAGGATTAACTGGCATGTACTATTAAAAGTACACGCCAGTTCATCCTCATACTAGGGGCAACTAACTTTTCATTTGTGCTTCTATATTAAAAGCACAAGTGAAAAAAAAAAAATGTTCCAATGTCCCTTTAAGTTTGAAATTCTACACAATTCCCTCTTGCATGAATAAAGCCCATAGTGTGAAGGAAAGCACTGTTTACGGGGAAGTGATATGAAGCTTTACCAAACTTAACACTAATGTTCTTCAGCGAGAGCTCTATGGGAAGGTCGGGCAGCTTGGGAAGTGAGTTTATATCCAAGATTCTTATGTCATAACTGCCATCTAGGACCTAAAAACTGATGATTACATTTTGGTTTTAATTGGACTTGTATTTGAAAATAAAATATGGCAAAGAGTAGGCCAAGTCACAGGATAAGGGGAGACACTGCATCACACACAAACTATCAGAATAATCATTTAACACTATTGTGTATTTAATTGAAAAGTTCTGAGCATTCTTAATCTATATATCCTGTATATTCATTGTGCAAGATGTTTGATTGGAAACATATCTACTTATTAACAAAAATCCCATCCAGTGGGAGCCAATGTGCTGGTAAAAGCACTAACAGCCACATTTAATTGGCTACCTCAGGCTGGCACTTATTCCTGGTTTAAACGCAAGACTTCAGACATGTACACTAATATTATTAAAACATTTCAACTGTCATGGCAACTGCACTTTGAAATTAATAAAGTGGTGATTTAAAACGTATAATTTGCATGTGTTAAATTTCCTGTAGAATCACCATAACATCAAAACAGTGAGGCTAAGGTGGGTAACCAAGGAGCTTGTAAGAGTGGTCTGGTGGAGCAGACTCCTGCCATCTTTCAGGGGTTTGCTTTATACATAGGCGCACAGTATTTGGCACTATCTGCAAGTTCACCACATTTGTACATGACTCCAATATGTCGCCCTTAGGGTAAGGGATTGAATTTGGGGAGCAGAGTGTGGATCACGAATATCCCCTACCACACCCCGTCCTACTGCTGATGCTCATCCTAATGTCAAGGTTTCTCTGCTGAGATGGCTTATCTGTGCGGCAGATAGAAACACATACTAAATTCAGGCCCAGACACAACCTATGCAGCACATGTGAGGTTATTACCCTTCTAGTGCTGCTCATCCCACCCTGAAGCCAAGTATCTTGGTACTCATCTTTCAATTGCTTTCCAGTGCTGTGGAACATTATTAGCAGTAATAACATACAATAAATGATCCTAAGGATGAGAGGAGACAATTGAAATAATATTTATTAGTGTTACTTTAAATGTACATTAGTTTTTAAACATAGGTTTGAATAATAAATTGCACTAATAAATACCCTTCTTTGAGAAATGCCTAGATTAACACTTATTACATTTGGTCCATCATACCTGAGAATAGAAAGTCAATTAAGCGGCCCAGATGAACCCATTATAAAGTGTTTTTATTCTGTTCACAAAATTATTTAACGTTTTTTGATACATGTAAAACCTTCACATCCAAACACATTCCTTTAACGGTCCATATTTTCCAGCTTTGTGGCCTGTTTAGCTGCGAGATCATAATGTTTACAAATACAATCAAAGGAGCCTTTGTTTATATCATGGCAGAATGGAGAACAGGTTAAAAACAGGGGTGTCAAACTGCAACCCTCCAGCTGTTACTTGACAGCCGTTTCTTTAAATGAATCAATTAAAGAATAAAACTGCTAAGGAATTTTACCTTGACTACACTTGCATTAAGCCATATCATTATACCTTATGTGGAACTAGTTTAAATACAGTACGTTATAATTTTGTTTACAAAGTCATATTAGTTAAAAAAAAAAAAAAAGTAATCTGGGGGAAAGTTCTTTCACTTGGTCCTCCCTGTTAGGTTTGCTAGTCAGCAGTTCAGGGTAGAATATATTGTAACAAATAGATTCCAGAGTAGGCAGCAGCATGAAGTGGGAGACTGGTAAGAGGAGAATATATAAAAATGGGTAGGTCTGAGTATATGTAAAAGGCCATTTGTTGTGGGACGGCTAGGATCTGGATATTAAAAGAAGTCAGATTTACATCACATATGTCATTAGGCAGGGGAATGAAACACATCAAATTTAAAAAAAAAAAAAACAATATTTGGGGGTGGGAGATGGTTAAAAATCATGTGGTCATGTCCATCAATGGACTGAATACATGTAGAAATGAGCAGAGTTTCTTTCAAGGGGCCCAGTCTGACTACCGCTAGGAGTCCTCCATCAGCACGGCTATACAGGTTTTAGATTATAGAATATTTTGTCTAACTGGTTAAATAACCCACTAAATCAAACTTACTTGACTAGTATAGTGAGGTGTAGCAATCTTAGTCAGTATACCGCAGCATATCCCTTTGATCTTTAAAATAACTACATGGTAGTGAAACTGATGCTAACCTAATTCCAGTGTTAATACTGTGTTAACAAGAGTTGAAGTGGATCAGCTCCAATACACAGGACAATAAATCAAATAAAAAGCATGGCTGTAGGTTTGCCCTTTGGAAGTATATACCACATATTTAAAGGCACATTACACAAAAGGCATTTTACGGAGATGAACACGAAATACACTTATGTATTCTACAGTAACAGTTTGAGTTACAGTACGCACTTCTCACCTACAGTCTCAGAAATGTATTTGTAACAAAGTTAAACTCTTAAAGATAAGTGATTTGCATTAACTCATCCTATCCTGAAATGTATTTGATAATTGACTTTAATAACTTTATTTTTTATCATAGGTTACCTTAACATCCCACCACACTTATTCCTTATTTTCAACAAGACAGACTGATCCACTATGGACTCCTCTACACACTTGCATCTCCCTCTAAATCAGTGGTATCAAACTGCTGATGCACTATATCTCCAATAATACTTTCAGTTAAGTGGCTGGCAAGGGAGTATGGTTAATGTAGTCCTCCAACAGCTAGAGGCCTGCAATTTGACACCTCTGCTCTTAATGTTTTTGGATAGCACTTTGCCAGCAGTTCTTTATACTTAAAATGTAAGCAAGTTGGATCTCCAAGTGATCACACTGCTTCTACATTAGCAATCCTTGCCAAGAAAAAGTACCTTATAGATAACCTGCACAGTAAATAATACAGCAAATTCCTAATACGTCATTCTAAATATGTATAAACTCCCCATACAGATCTCAACCAACCACTGAAAATGCACAATGAATGACAGAAATGCTTCACATTGACAGGAAATGAATTATAATAACTAATTTGTTGAATGTGCAACACTGAAAGAATCACCATGAAATGCTGATCATTACATTGATATAAATACTGACCAAACCAGCACAACTTCATAATGGTCAGACACACTGCTGAAATCAAATTTTTCGGGGTATCTGTTGGAATAACAGAGCTTCACCTTAACTGACGCATGAAATCAAAGTCTGGGCAGACCACTTTCCCACAAGGTTACTCGGATTAGTAGGCGGGTAACAGCCTATTTATTCCTTAGCTTGGTTGAATAATGAAGACCTGCATTCTGGTAATTTACCAAAAAGTATGGAAACCATCTACATTTGTACAACTACAAAATGTATAAGTGGCAGTATAAGCTTCGTATCAAACTGCAGGTGCTCTTCTCTACAGGCGTGAAACAAAATGTGCCCACATGGCAGGGGCTTAGGAAACAAAACTAAATTGATGGGTGGGAATAGAATTAACAAGAAAATGACACCCCAATGTAATACAGGATAGCCATCACCAGATGTGGTAGGTGCAGTATTGTTCCAGACATGCAGTTAGCCAGGCACGAACAGTAATATAAAATACATAGTTAACCAGACAAAGATGGTGTAATAGGATAGTTTCATCAGTCAATTGTTTATCAAAGAAAGACTGTGGCGCAAAACCACTATTAGCATATAGCTCCTATCAGTATCTCAATACAGCTCCCAACGTTATACAATTAGACAGATGTGGTACTTGATATTCCCCAGCCGTGTATAGGGCTAGTTAGACACAAGCATGAAGACGAATGAGCCCCAAATAGTACATCGTTTGCCAGACACAGATGTGGTATAGTATATAGTTAGCCAAACAAACCGTAAATATGCTTAGCCAACATGGCAGACTTTTGGCTGGTTAGGCATCATGAGAAGCACCGTTCAGTCAAACATCCGTCACATTTATGAACTACAGCTTCCATGATCCTGATTGAACATCTTTTGAAATGAAGTCCAGATTATTTAAAAAACAAAACAAATTCCGTTTGATGAAGGGAGACTTTTTATTCCCGTTTTCCTACCTTTTTCCGGTGGCCTTGCAGGACCTGTGCAGTCTCTTCTGTGCACATCCTCTATCATTGCCACACTGGAGTCATGTGACACCTGGAGCAGCATATAGCAGTGGGGATGTACACAAATACTACAAAAAATTCTGTAAGGTTTTGATCATTTGTCATCAACAACATTAAGTGAAGGTTATTTCTACTCTGCATATCCTTGAACTATAATTATTTATCAGTCAAAGAAGGTTGTCAGGATGCTACAGGTTGAGTATCTCTAATTATATTAACATATATATAGCGCCAACAATCTACCAGAAGTATTTTGGATAACGGCTCATTTTCACCAATAAGATATATAAAAGACTCAGCACTCATGAAATACAGTAGCATCAATGAGTATACAAATACATAACTTTTACTGCCATGGGAGGCATCATTGGGGAAAATACTGTTGGTGAGTCAGGACTGCACACAAGCCATTGTATAGAATGCAGCTTAAAGGGGCTGGAAACTGAATAAACTATTTTGCGCTTGCATTCTGACAGGTGTGGAATGTGCAACTGGTGGCAAAAAAAAAAACCTGATTATTTTGAAAAGCGTAATTTGGATAACGAATACTCAATCTGTATTTGAAAAAAATAGTAGCAAAATCCAGAATTTTATGAAAATGCGCATCAAATGGAAGAACGGTACACTGCTTACTGGCTGAGTTTAATCAAAGAGTATACAAAGTATTGATAATTTCCCTTTAATAAGAAATAAATCTGTCTGGAGCACGGATGAGAAAACACAAATAGGTTGAGTTAATGTATATTTTATACATTTTTACATTTGTAAATATGACATTTACAATATGCATTTGATGTACAAAAAGTGTGCATTTATACATCTGTACACACTCTTACTATCCACCCTCTGTCATCATGATGGTTAATTTACAATAACAGCGAAAAATACTCCTAGTGGGAACTCATCTGATCCCCTGCCGGTTCAAGATTTAGCTTAGCGCATTCTAGATCTCGCGATACTGATCTAGAACACAAGCTTTTCTCTGAACTCGTTGTTTTTTGACATTTGGCCATATTTACACAATCACTTCGATTGATCTCATCCTTCATTGTACACTGTGCAAAACTTCAGTTCAGGTTATTACAATTGTTGCGAGGCTGGAATGTGCGGATTTTATACCAGACATTAAAGTGCTGCGATTCCCACTTTAGGTTCCAGTTTGTTAATTAACCCAGTGGATATAAAAATAAAAAAAAAATATCCTCCTGGGTTCTGAGATGACAAGCCGTTCTAGAACTGAATGAATTATGGATGCTGAAGAGTGGTTCTAGATTTCCGTTCCATCTTCATTTCATGACTGAGTCTGAGGCAGTAGGATTGCTTGGCAGGCTTCCGGTGTTTAGTTTTGATGTTTCTTTAATAAAAGAAGTGAAATATTAAAACACATGAAGGCAATAACACTGCCATCCAGATCTACATGATAAACAATGATAATGCTAGTTGCGGTCTATTATTTAAGCCTAATATAACAAGCCCCCCATATAACTTTATATAAGTAAACTCTGCTGTGCAAATCTTACAAACCTTCCTTCTCTTTCCTTTCCAGGATTTCTTCTGCAGCAGTTTTATCTGCTCTAAAGAATATTCTGGCACTGCTTAAGGAGAAATACAGGAATTCAAACTCCTACATGGAAAAATAAGGAGAAAAACAGTGAGCTTTTAGAACACATCATCTGTACAAAGAAAATGTGACAATTTTTGAACTACAGAAAACAAAACAAAAAAACCATCATAGGAATCTCAAGCACTCAACTCCCAGACGTGTGAAGGTAATGTCACTTATTAACATGCTAATTGTAGTGTCCATCAAAATTTAAATAAGTGACAAGTGGTCTGGGCACATAAATAATGGTACCATTTAGTAAATACTGCATTAAAGGGACACTAAATGTTAATTTCTATATTAGAAGCACAAGTGAAATGTTAGTTGTCCCTAGTATGAGGATAAACTGGTGTGTACTTTTGTTAGTACACGCCAGTTTATCCTCTAACTGACAGCTGCCATGCTTCCATAGGAAGCAGGCAACTGTCTGGTCGGCGACTGTCTCTCTCTGCTAGTGCAGAGAGAGGCCATCGTTTTTGCATGGGGCTGATCCCATGCAAAAACGAGGGTCTCTCTCTACGCTAGCAGCGAGAGACCCTTGCATTTGGCTGTCAGAGCAGGGCGAGCCAAGGACTGCTGTTTCTCGCGTGTGAGACACAGCAGATAGTAAACCTGCGTGTATCTATATTAAGATACAAGTCGGGTTTACGTAAATTGCACCGAAACAATGTATGATGTTCCTTTAAGTTGATCTAAAACCAGCCACACTGATGTGACTTGGAAAATTAAATTGATTTGTTGAAGAACTGTCTACGTTGTTCAGGCGGGTTCTTTTGACACATAAATTGAAACATTACTTGTATCACATACTTTTCCCCAATTCTAGAAGCTTGGTGAACTACATCACACACACTATGCACTTCTGCTGCCAGAGACTGTACCTGCAGATAGATGTCCAGTCTCTTCTGAGTTAGATTCATGGTCTGAAGTAGCTTCTCATCCTGGTTACTCGACTGCACATTTTGCTGCTTAGAAACAACCCGTTTCTCCTTCATGTATTTTTCTCTTACACACTGGAACCAGTGTAAAGAGTCAAACTCCTGATATTGATCCAACAGCTTCAGGATGTAAGCGACACCTGAGAGAGATACAGAGATATGACTATGATCATACTAGTCACGGTCTCCTAGAGCTCAGTAGACTATAGTTCTTCCTTTAGTGTAGGATGTAATCGCCTGACACACTGATTGATCATTGAAACATTTGTTCTTTAACAGGTGGTGCTGTACAGTTAAGAGGTGCGGCAAATAATTCAGGATTACTACTTTTAAAATGTGTGAAAGGAGCTACTCATTCCATGTGTATAAAAATCTCTCCTTCATATCAACACAACATGACAGCGTCCGCAATTCTATGGACATCTTAAAGCACAAAAGTTCACTGCTTAACATGAAAAAAAATATATAATTTGAAGAGCAAGATAGTTGAAAAAACATCAGGCCAAATGAATTTCATTAAAATCAATATTCCAAGCAGATAAGCCCATCAATGTAAAGAATCAGGCAACCAGAATGTGCCAGTGAGTTATATGTGGCAACACTACACTGTCAATTTGATTTCATAGATATCATGATGGATTTCCTTTGACAAGCACTTATGCAGATCAAACGCACACAATGAAGCAGTAGGATGCCATTGTCTAACTTACCCATTGCAAACCCATCATCAGTAAATGCAGCACCAACTTTATTCTTCTTATTCAGCTTTTCCTTACAATTAATGGAGTGTTCAACAAAATTGAGTGTCTAAAATGCACAAATAAAAATGTGTTTAGACAAAAAAAAAAAAAACACAACACTCAGTGGACCACTCAATATGCCCAGATCTGGACAGCCGAATTGCGAAGAAATGTGTTTTACAGTAAGAAGTTTTTTTCATTTTAATAAAAAATTATTTTATGTAAATTCTGTTTATTTTTGTTTTTATTTAGTCATTTTTTTAAAAAACAAAATTTAAATTTGATTTTGGGTCATTTTGGGAGGACTTTGACGTAATGACGTTCCTTAATAGAAGAGGTCCTCTTTAAATGGCTCCAAAATAAGCAGAGGTACCCAGGACCGAGGCTACCATTTCATCATTCAAACTCGTTGCCAATTCAAGATCACTTCAATGGCCTTCGAGTAGCCCGAATTTGAGGCTTTGAAATTTAAAAGAAAAAGCTACCCAAGTCAACTTAAAAAAAAAAAAAAAAAAAAAACAACAACAATAGAAACAGATTTGGTTCAGTGACTATAAATGATGCCTAATTAGTTTAAGACATATGTAAAAATAGTGCAAGGAAATATGGCTATCCCTTATAATAAAATTTACTTGAAGATGATTCAGAGAATTGTTAAGCATTAATATTTAATATTTATAATTAAAATAATTACCAAATGGAGACACCCAGAGGTCCAAAATCAATGCAGTAGCTGTATGTATTTGGTTTTATAATCCGTGATGTGTTTTTTGTGTAAACAGTGAAACAAATGTATCATGAGCAAAATGATAGAAAATACTGAAAAAATATTTCCTTAAGCTTATATAAATAAAAAATAAAAACAATCATGGTTAAAAAGGAGGCACACAGAGCAGGTGACATGTACTGGCGCTATACTCATATGCATTAGCCAGATTTCCCACATATTGAAATAAGTATTTCAGTAATAAGCATAAACGACCCTGATTATAAGATTACCCCCCAAACTTTGAATATTGATTTAGGAAAAAAATTAAAAGCCTGAATATAAGACTACCATATAGGAAAAATGTTTTACTTGTAAATATTCACATGTAAACTGCTTTTTCATAAATAAAAATGCATTTCTTGTCTTTATTTCCCAATTATATTTAGCCAATGCATACCCAACAGCCACCTGCCCCCAGATGTAGCCAATGCATCCCCAACAAAGCCACCCGCCCCCAGATGTAGCCAATGCATCCCCAACACAACCCATGCTGCTCCCCCCCCCCCCCCCTCCAAGACTCTCCCTGGTTGCCTCCGATGCTGCTCAACACTTCCGAGTCTGACAGACAGCCGAAACCTCACGTGACCTCCCGGTTTCCGTCATAGAAGTCCCAGCCAGCAGCAGAGGATGGCAGCGCGCATCGTGCAGACATCCACCTGCTGCTGCCTACAAGGGGGATCCAGGTCCCCTGCAGCTTTGCGGGGGACCTGGATCCCAGTATTATAGTCAGACCTCTATTTGAGGTCTGATTATAAGATGAACCTTGAACATAAGATGAGTGGACTTTTTCAGAGCATTTGCTCTGAAAAAAACCTTGGTCTATTCGAGTAAATACGGCAATTTCTGCATCCTGAATAAAAGATTTTGAAAGTGGCCATAATTGTTCAGAAAATTTCCTCCTCAAACTATATTATCTATATAGGTCATTATTTTCAGTTACAGAACAATGCAAGCTCCTTCTATAACAATGGCAGAATGACTGTAGACATAACAGCAACATTTAATAGTTATTTTCTGTAAAGCATTAGTTACTATAAGCCCCATAGCATAGGCTCCCTAGAAGCCACACAAACTGCTGTGGTGCAGAAGAAGGTTCAGATGGAACGTACCAGCGGTGGGACAATGCTGTAGAAGTTCCGCAGGTGGATGTTCTTTGCACTGCGAAATTCAGGGGCAAACACATCAACCAGCATTTTGAAGTACTCTGTGCCCTCTGCAGAGTTGCGGGTAAGGTCGGTCAGAACAAAATCCAGATGTCTGCAAACAGACGCAGAATATTAGCCTCCAAATATATTCAGATGCACAACACTCCTGTCGCATGGGGAATAGAAGTGAAATGCACTCTAAACGGAGAGTTTTAATGCACCGACACATGCGAAATATTACCTTGCAGCCTTCTGTGTTTCTTCAGAGAGCTCTTCTTCTTTAACCAACTCTTCAAAGTTCACAATATCTTCCAAATCTGGAACAAACCTAGAAAGGGATAATTTAGCTTCATCTTTGGCACTTATCTGCATAAATATAGCCATCCCCTGAAATCAGCGTGAAGACCTATTATTTTTAAGTAGCCTGTGTTGGGAAAAGCAAAGTCTGCATCCTGTATGCTTCATTATTGGGCCAAAGTTGATACAACAATATAGAGCACAGAGGGCATTATGGAAAGTAAATGCCAAGACTGGAACCAGCATCTCTGTCATACGGTCTGCTTGAAATGGGGAGAACAGTTTCCTGTACAGATCACAGAACTATTACGGGAAAGATGGGTTTTCCTCCCATTAGTTCACACACCCACCTAGTATTTGCCTTCGCTCATTCATGCATTTAATGGAAGGAATGTCTTGTTAGTTATGCTCACAACTTGTTGACACTATAACAAAGACAAACATCTCTCTGTGGTATGATCTGTGGATGATCTATGGGATACTTATCACTTATCTTTATTTTGTGTACCTGATCGCATTGCTACAGCAGTGAAGGCCACCAGATCGGATCATCCTGACATAGCCCATGGCATTTCCTATAAGTCAGAATATAGCACTTTATCAGTATACATCTGCATCCATCAGAGCAGTATGCTGTTAATAAGCACAGCTTATAGCATTATGTACACACTGTACAACCCCTGTAATGTGCCCGTTATCTTCCGCCTCTATTAATGAAAGTTTATTTTTCTCCAAACAATTCCATGCTACAGATATGTTAGGTTTCCCTCAATAATCTGTGTGGTGTCAGAGGAGATCTGATACATGGAAACAAAACAGGGGATCCAAACAGGAGAGGACTCTAGAAAATGTCCGCCCAGGGTAAAATTCATGCACCTCCCCATGTCCACTGATTCTAATGTTGTGACTCAACGATGTCAGCACAGATCAAGAAATTAAACCGGAAAGGTCAAGTTGCTTCAGAGAATGCAAATATTTTCAAAAATCATTCTTTTATTGAAAAATTCATAAAAACAGTGTCACCAGTTCTCCATAATAATACATGCAGGGGGGCGTGCCTAGATGTCAATGTAGAAGGACGTGTGTGACTGCAGCTCCTGCCCGGCGACGCTTAAAACCACCGAAACACAGAGCTTCCCGTAACCAAAAACATGGGGAAAAAACAAAAACCCACCTCTAACTTGCACTCCGCCTCAAAGGGGAAAAACAGCGGTGAATTCACGTCGCTTCGGGACTTTTTATACAAACCGCAAGGCCCTGTCGCCGCAGGCCGCAATATGGCGTCTCCGCGCCAAAACTCACCAAGAACCGAGGAATCCTCCTCGGATGAAGCGGAATCCCAACCCGATGAACGCCAACCAGATACCCATGCCCCTCTCACTAAGAGTGACCTGGATGCCCTATCCCACCATCTGCTACTCCAACTGAAGGAGCACCAAACGGAGTTGACCTCCCACCTCAAGCAGACAATTAAAGAGGAGCTGGCAGAGTTCAAATCAGAACTAAGCCGACACGACCACAGGATCCATACTATTGAACAGGATCTCCTAACAGTGAATACAGCGGTAACAACTATAGACACCCGTTTGGAGGAGCAGTCCAAAATTTCCAGCTATCTGATGACGCAAGTCATGGACATGGACAATCGTGGGCGCAGAAATAACTTGTGCATTCGAGGAATAACGGAGGGCAAGACAGATGAAAACCCGGGAGCCTTACTAGTTAAAATATTCCAAGACATGCTGGGGCCTGAATACGCACAGGAGATTATCCTAGATAGAGCTCACAGAGCCCTACGCCCTAAAGGCCCCCCTGACTCCAACCCCAGAGATTTAATATGCTGCTTCCATTCATACAGACAAAAGGAACTGGTCCTTGCCGCTGCACGGAAGAATCGATCACTTACCCATGATGGCATACCATTTCTCATCCTTCCAGACGTGGGATGGCTTACTCTGCAGGCACGGAAAACACTCAAGCCTATAACAGACGCCCTACGTAAGGCCAACATACTCTACACGTGGGGTTACCCCCTGAGTATCACGGTTCGCCGAGACGGTAGAGTACACACACTCACAAACCCGTCGGAAGCAAGTGCCTTTTGCCTAGGCCTTGACATCCCGGCGATGCCACTCCCAGACAGTGTATACCCACCACACCTGGGGCCGTTGACCCATCAACTCTGCACCCAATCATGGCTACTGAAGCCACAACGCCGAAGAAGAGGCAAGACAGGAGAAGACCCTCATCAGAAAGCCCCACCACCGGCAGCCGACCTCAGATGAGTATCCATCTCACCCATCCCCTTATAAACAGACCCTTAACCGTATGGAACAATTGAGACTACACATATTGTGACACACACGTATTGTCCCGGAACGGTTCCCACGGCCCAATGGGCATGTACAATCCCATATACCTGCATCCACGACGTCAACTGTCTCTCTGGAGAAGATAACCATTAAGGGACACTTCCATAGAACTTTACTGGACTCCCAGGACAAATATGTGGCCAGAGACATACGGATCTCTGTCCCCGGCCTCCGACTATCCTTGACAACTACAGTATCTATTAAGAAAAGCCCCTGAAAGTCGTGAGATAGACCTTTACCAAACACCGCAAGGTGTCACAGAACACTGCCAAGAATACCTGAATTATATGACATGAAAAATCATATGTATACCTTACCCCATCAGCTCTACATAAGCCCAATCAATGCCAACTGATAAAATATATATGTAAGAGTCTTTGATAATTAGGCGCCCAGATACTTACTCCACAAAGCAGGTATTCCTAAATACACTATACCTCTACCTGACTTCCCCCCCCCTAGCTCTGTAGTTTCGATCTGACCTACTATAATAAATAACTGGGCAGGGGCGACACACATCTGTGCTTCGTCTCATCCCAACCCAGACTTTATTACTAACACCGACCACCCCCGAGAAGCCGATGCACTGTAAATTGGAGAGGAGAGGCACACCGGTGTATTCGTCACCGCAGGACCTCTACCCCTGCATCACTGGCTTCAGTTCTCGACATAGGACTTCTAGAGTCCTTTCCACAAGTTGTGGTATTCGAAGTTGGTTTTACTTGTATTATATGCACATCAAATATGTTTCGATGTTAAAAATTCTGTATGGTAACACTGTCAGCCGAACACGAGAACTAGATGTTCATTACATAGATCTGTCCAAGCTTCAATATTTCTATGACATGTCATATCACCACTTCTATATTAATATCAGGAAGTATTACTTTACTGAGAGGGTAGTGGATGTATGGAATAGCCTGCCAGCAGAAGTGGTAGAGGTAAACACAGTCAAGGATTTTAAGCATGCGTGGGATAGACACAAGGCTATCCTAGCTATAAGACCGGGAACGGGGGACTAATAAAAGTACTCAAAAAAAAAAAAATTGGGCAGACTAGATGGACCGAATGGTTCTTATCTGCCGACACATTCTATGAATATGACTAACACGCCTCCATGTCCTATAACACTCTATTCAATTAATGCCAGAGGCCTGAACAGCCCCAACAAATGATCCAGGCTGTTTGGAGAACTACACAGGCTTAAGGTAGATATTGCCCTAATCCAAGAAACACATTTTAAGAGAACCAAGGTACCTAAACAATATGACAGACAATACACCTCAATGCACTTCTCCCATTCCCCGTTCACCAAAGCAAAAGGAGTTGCGATATTGATCTCTAAACATATACCATTCATCTTACAAGACTCATGGTCAGACAGCGAGGGTAGAGCACTTTTCCTAAAGGGCATGTTGGGTTCGCAATTAATCACCATTGGAAACCTGTATGTTCCAAACAATAACCAACAATTGTTTATCTGTGCCCTCCTGAATAGATTTTCGACCTTTTCGGCTGGCATTACCATCTTGGGTGGAGATTTCAATCTGCCACTGGACCCTCACCTGGACTCCTCCACTGGGGCGGCCCACCTGCGGTATTCCACGCTTCGAAAGGTAAAAACATGCCTACACACGACCCAACTTGCAGATGCCTGGCGAATCGCACACCCTACACTCAAAGACTATACATATTATTCAGCACCCCACAATAAATATTCTCGAATAGACTACCTAATGGTGTCGCATAGACACCTCCACCTAGTGAAGCACACGACCATAGGTCACATAACCTGGAGTGACCATGCTCCTGTCGTCATGAAGCTGCAGATCCCCTCTATGGCTCCATACACTCCAATATGGAAGCTTAACGAAGCCCTTCTCAAAGATCCTACACATGTAGCACAACTAAAAGACACCCTGACCAAATATTTTCTAGAAAACAACACTCCCGATGTAAGGGCACCAGTAATATGGGAGGCACACAAGGCGGTAATAAGAGGTCAAATTATTAGTCTCACATCCTTTGTTAAAAAGTCATCTAGAACATCTATGAAAACGCTCCTGGACCAAATAGCGGCCATTGAACAACGACACAAGCTGACTGTCTCGCCAACCACATACCAGACACTCCTCCAACTTAGATCACAACTGGCCACACTATGCACCCAAAAAACCCAAAGAAATATACACGTGCTTAAAAGTAAAATATACGAGTTTGGGAACAAACCAAGCAGATATCTTGCCAGAGCACTCAAAGCCAAACACCTCTCGTCTTTTATTCCTAAAATCAAAGCTAAACGAGACACTAACACACCGCACAGATAAAATCGCCGGAGTATTCCAAAAATACTATGAGGACCTATACAATCTTACTACCTCAGCAGATCCAAACGAAAAGTTAACAAAGGATATTGACGCATATCTCGCAAAAAGCCTCCATATTTCCCTAACACCTGAATCTAGGACAGCCCTAGAAATGCCTATATCCCAAGAGGAAGCCCAAGCAGCTCTGAAATCTTCCCCGACAGGGAAAAGCCCAGGCCCAGACGGACTCACACTCCCATATTATAAGATATTTTCTGAAACATTACTCCCGCACTTCCTAAAGGCCTTCAACTCCCTCTCCCATAACAATCCCCTACCACCACAAGCACAAGCACACATCACACTTATACTAAAACCTGACAAAGACCCAACAGTATGCTCTAGTTACAGGCCCATATCTTTACTCAATTCCGATGTAAAGCTGTTCGCTAAGATACTAGCTAACAGGTTACGAGAAATTCTCCCGGATTTTATCTTTCCAGATCAGGTGGGATTTGTCCCTGGCCGGGAGGCCAGGGACAATACCACCAAGGTACTTAACCTCATGCACTATGCACAAACTAATGACATTTCGTCGGTGTTGATGTCAATCGATGCCGAGAAGGCGTTCGACAGGGTGAGCTTGACCTTTTTACACAAAGTCCTAAGTTCGGCCCCAATCTCATGAGATGGATATCATCTCTCTATCACACCCCAACAGCCCGTATACGGGTGAACGGCACCTTATCTGGACAGCTCTCCCTGTCGAACGGCACGAGACAGGGATGCCCACTCTCCCCATTGTTGTTTGTCCTTGCTTTGGAGCCTTTTCTCAATTCAATCAGATCCAACCCATTAATCAGCGGCATAGAAGTAGGACCAAGGCATTACTAAGTCGCGGCCTTTGCCGATGACCTCCTATTATTTGTATCCAACCCAAAAGATTCATTCCCCCACATAATGACAGATGTCTGCCTATGGCCAAATATCGAATTTTAAAGTAAATATAACTAAATCGGAGATTTTAAACATTTCTTTAACACCACCTGAGATATCAGAGCTACGCTCCACTCTCCCATTCCAATGGGCTACCTCCAACATTAAATATTTAGGGATACGCATCCCCACTGATCTAAGCGCTCTATATAAAACTAATTTTATACCTTTTTTAAACATCAAAGGAGATCTGACCAAATGGTCAAAAAAGCCAATATCTTGGTTTGGGAGAGCCAGCTCGATCAAGATGAACGTCCTACCCAGGATTCTTTATCTTTTGCAAACCCTCCCCATAACTATACCCAAATTGTTCTTTAAAGATCTCAAATCTGCAACCACTAAATTCATATGGAACAACAAGCCACCGAGAATAAGATATGACTATCTTACAAGCCCCAAACACTTGGGAGGCCTGGGGACTCCCGACTTTGAAACATACTGGAAAGCCACCCACCTGGCTAGAATTACAGAATGGTCGGGTCCATCCAAAAAACACTGGGTGTCTATTGAACAGCGCAATCTGGATGTACCCATACCCACTGCGGCCTGGATCCCACACAAACAAAAGATTAATATTAATCCTACACACCCTACGGTCACACCTACCCTGGAGATGTGGGGCAAACTGCGTAACAAAGCAGGACTGCTGAACTCCCTATCCCCCCTCACCTCACTGATTTTTAACCAAGATTTCCCCCCAGGCTTCCATGCCAACACTGTACGTTCTATTCTGTCCCCAGAAAGGGACATATCATGAGGGAAGAACACGTTAAACCCCTTAGTCTTCTCAGCACTACACCACACACCACAGCATCACAAAAATACACATACACTCAGCTTAGCCACTTTGTAACCTCCCTGATGACCCAAAAGCAATATCCAAGATCACTCACAACATTTGAAGCATTATGCACCAACACAGACGCACCCAAAAAACTTATCTCATCCATTTACACTACACTAATGACTCTTGCCCCCGCCACAAAACCATATTTCATTAGACAATGGGAAGCAGACTGCTCCCTGACCCTTACAAACCAAAAGTGGCAGAAAATTACACTCCTAGCCCACAAAAGCTCCATGTCAGCCCTAGCCCAAGAGAATGCCTACAAAATACTAACCAGATGGTACAGGGTCCCTACAACTTTGAAACAGATTTTCCCCACGCAAAATGATATATGCTGGAGGTGCCAGGCCCACAGAGGCTCTTACATGCATGTATGGTGGAGCTGCCCCAAGATATCACCATTATGGGACTCTGTCATCTCTGTTATCAGGGAAGTCGATGACCCAACTTTTCCACACGCTCCCCTACCCGCACTTTTACATGACACTTCAGATCCTATAAGGACGTACAAACAGTCCCTCACACCAGCACTGCTCACTGCGACAGAAAGCCTGATCCCCAGGCTGTGGAAACAAACCAGAACACCTACATTCGCGGAATGGACCGCCTCAGTGGAGGACATCCGTCAATCGGAGGATCTAATTGGAGCATCTAAAGGTGAGGGACTTAAAACTTCCCTCCGATGGCTACATTGGTCTGAATTCTTAGAGAGCCCAAAATGCCAACAGGCCATAATGAGTCTCCCCCTTCAGACCTGAGTAGCCAAAATAAACCATTACAACGAATGTATAGCCTACCCCACTCCCCTGTTCTCAACCTACCTACCGCCAAAGACATTGATATACCTCTCCTGACTCGTTCTGGCACCTGGGACTTATAGATGTCTCAAAGGTCTCTCTTTATTAAAAGGGCATATCGTCAGAACCAAATCACAACGACATTATGGTTTTTTTTATCACACATCTAGTCTCAATGCGGAAAACTGGTCATTTTACACAACCTATGCCAGTGTTACCACTGTTTGAATTTGTTTTTTTTATGTTATGATTATTATATATTATGAAGAATATTGTATTGTTGTATGTTTACCACCGGATTAAGACACATGACCCAGAATATAGCGATTAATGTAACCATGACATCCGTGGTGCGCACCCTGCTTCGCTCCTGTAGATGATACTGTTTATTATTCACAGAAATGCGAGCAACCGCAAGCAGGACACCACGGATGCCCATCTGTCAATATAAGATCCCTGACAATAGCAATCAAAAGCCCACTGACTGTGTTGTGGGAAACAGTCTCATATACCCACATATCAGGGCCACCGAATACACCCCACAGAACTAACAGAGTACACACCCTTCTCACACGGGGAGTACTTTATGAAGAATCACCTTACAATTCTATGTGTCTTTCATGTCTGTTCGTACCACCATTTGTAACGTATTGATCTTTTATACATGCAATATCAATAAAAATATTTAATAAAAAAAAAATACATGCATACGGTATAAACACCTAACGCGTTTCGCGCATGGTGTACACTATACACGTAATGAGTGGTGTTTTGCTATGCTATATGTTTGTGATAATATTGTGAACTGGTGGCGCTGTTTTTACGAAATGTTTCAATAGTTGCATGAAGTTTGAAAATATTTGGATTCCCTGAAGCAGCTTGACTTTTTTTGGTTTCACTGCGGGGTCTGATAACCTGCTGGATCAAAATCAGCAAGTGCCTTCGTTCACTTCAACGGTCAGGCTGCCCCTTTATTAAGAAACAAGACATGTTCCATTTACTCACCTATCTGACTAATAAGCTGTCTAAATTGATCAAGGTAGCTCTGCCCATCTGGTGTGAGACCCAGTTTACGGATTCCACGGTTGAATTTTTCTGCTCTTTCAAAAGGATACTAAAGAAAAAGTAAAAATAAACAAAACCTGTCATGACCGAATTAGCAGATAGTATTAAACTAAAAATTAAATTTGAAAACCCACAAAACTATACTGTATTAAACACACAGAAAGGTGTGGTAAGAGCCCGAACACCAGCTGATGTTTACCTTCTGATCATTTTGGTCTTTAACCTCTCTGAAATAGCGAATATCTTTGATCAACCTGGACTTGATATGCTCATCATACATAAACTGACTAAAAATATAAAACTTCTTCCTTAGAAACTGGTACGTGAAATTTACCTGAGAGAGAAAAAAAAAAGAAAACAACGATAATCTAAGTATTGTGAAAAGACCAACACAAACACAAGTCTACTGCAAAATATTTTTTTTTTTACTGTTCTATGTGCTACGTTATGTGGTAGCAATCATACTGCTACGGATTACTATGTACTATGTCTAGGGCTTAATATAAGAACATTTTAGTTTAAGAACATCCTGCACTTTGGAATTTACAAACTTAAACTAAGGTTAGATAACCTCTACTTTCTTAAATACAGTGGCGGGTTCAACAGAATAATTGTATATTATAATATTTACGGTTGTACTCATGATCCCGGTGCCATGAGTCCGAATGGAGTTAGCAATGTGCCGGATGTTGATTGTGTTCAAGTGCTTGTTGTTGCTTGTTCTCTCAACAAATATCTGCAGAGAAATAATAATGGGATATTGTCTACATGCATCTCCGAGAAAAGAGTGTGTCTGTGGTTAAAGGACAAGTCTAGGCAAAACAATGAACTTTAATTAATGGAAAAATTGTATAAAGTATAAACATTTTAAGTAGAAAATGCGTTAATGAAAGAATACAAATCAAGCACCTTGGGTCGTCCTTTCCTCCATACAGCTCTACCAGGGGGCAGACATGTTTAGAATCTTGGGACAGAGCCTCCTTGGTCTGGCTCAGAATTCACCTCCTGATAAAGGTTTGTGCATGTTCATAACATAGAGAAGGCACACACTGACCTTACCTGGTTGTTAAGGTTGTACAGGTAACGGGATACAAATACATGGATGTTTCTCATGATTTCCAGAACATCTAAGCCCTAAAATGACAAGCAAGAAAAAAACATTGATGAAGTCAATTCGCACATATTGAACCGTCAGCAATCAAACACTACTGCAGATAAATGAGTTTTAACACTGTGCACCATAGGGTTCAACCATGGATAAGTGTTGAATCAATACCCATGTAAGCTCACAGCAAGACTAGTATTAATGAGAAGGCAATAAAGTAACAGAATAAAGGAAAACTACCTTCACCTACATTTCACAAACATCCCAATTTAAAAATCCCCCCATTCACTGATAATCACATGGAACAAGTAGACGTGACCCTCAAAGAACAAAGACTTAGAAGGAGCAGTTAACCAAATGTTTATATATAGGAAAATAAAACAGATTTTAATTCAGATTCCATCATTTCCTTAAATATCTATTTTAAATGCATATATTGTCTGAATAAAATACCTAAATACACAATATAAATAAGCCGTTCCTCCCCAAACCCCTTTTATTTTGATTAATACCTAGAGTGGTTTTTACAATGATGCAAACAAACCTGGAGATTATGCCTCACTTTGTTCCTTATCTATACAGTGATTTTGTTAAATTAGAAGAAACTCCATTAAAGGGACTTCTCAGCTAAACGTTATGTTTTATTCCCTACATTCATAGCATAAACAGACAAAACATATATATAATTATTAGCAAACTTTAAGGTAATTGCATACCTTAAAGGCTGTTCTACATAGAAGTTTAGTTTTTTTTTGCATGAATTCTGAATTTCACCCCAGATCACATATTTTGCCACGCATGCTTCCTATGCCCGTGTGCCCTCCCCATTTGGGACATCCCCACAAGCACAGAGCAGGAGGCCCTTTCATCTCCTCCACTGCAGCGAGAATTTTGTGCATGGATGATTTGCATTTGTAGTGTCACTGTGGTCACTTAGGAATATATATGAAGTCACTCCAGCATTATAATATTATCTGTCCTGCTCAGCTCCTGCGGCCATGTGCTCTGACGTAAGAAGGAACTGTGTATGTATATGTGTGAATTTATGCATGTGAGTGCAGTGCTATTCTCTACTTTGCTGCATACACAGTCAACCTGTCAACTACAAAACCTGTTCACATTCAGATAAGAATAAGCTATTAAGCTACACATTTTCGGGCAAAATCTGGAATTTAACTTTCCTGGTTAAATCACTTTGTTGTTGTTGTTATTATTATTATACTATGAATTAACAAGGTCAGCATTGTCCTTTAAGTGAACTAGGAATTTGCCATAGTGGTCAGCTCAGGTGCGATGCATTGTTTTCTCCATGTTGGTGGTACATCACAGGAGATGCCAGTCTATGCCTCTTCCAGCACAGAGCTTTGCTACCTGCTGCATGTTGGGGCTGACCGATGCAAACTGATAGCCTAGAGATACCCTAGGGACATGAACACATATGCCTACCTCCTGCCCAGTATGCAGTGATGTGAGGTAGAAAGGAGCAAGCCTGTGCAAGAGGAGGGAGGGAAGCTAGGGGGTCATATTTTCATTAAATTTCCATGATGCCCAGCAAGTAAAAAGTATGCCGTGATGCTGGCTAAGACTGGTAAGCATGTCTTACTATATACTGAGCTATGCTGTTCGGCAAACCATATTCTGATTAAAGCTCTAAGAGTTTTGTCCTCCTGTCTGTAAAGTAATAGGAGCTATGCTGTACCATAATAAGAAAGAACTTTTACTAATCACTCCAACGTGCAGTAATACAAAGTGAATTTACGGTGTTGATGGGTGCAATATTGTCCCACATCTGTGTTTGGTTGAATATATACAGAGGGAAGCAATGCTAGAAGTCATCTCTGTACAGATAACTATATTCTGATAAAAGTGATCATGTACCACGTCATACTAATTTAATGCTGATGGTGCTATGTTGTACCAAATCTGTGTGGCTCAATCCACCTGTGTAATTATATATTGATGGGAGATACACAGCTGTCTGGCTAACTATACATTGATAGTCACTAAACTGTACCACCGTCTCTGACTGAATGCTGACGGGGACTATTATGTACCATGTCTGTGTCGTAATAAATATATACTGATGGGCTATAGTAATCCATCATTACAGAGATGGAAATCCTACACTGAGGAAGTGGCAACGTTTTGCGTACAGTTGCAAAAATCCCTTTAATGTGTTATTTACGTGAGTGAATCAAACATCTTTAGGCTTTAAAAATTGCCATATACCCATTTAAGCTACTATTTTTTGTATCTGTAATAGACGTGCACATGTAAAAAGCAGAGAGTCTGCCTCTTGGCTACTACTGTGATAGAATCTTCTGATCCCAAAACAATACCTGTTCTAATGTCTGACTTGGTAAATGAGGCTCCGTCATCGTTAAGCCATAGCGCTGTGTTGCCAAGTTTCTCATCTCACTGTAGGTGGCCCAATCATGGAGGGCAACTGTTGTCAGATTGTAAAAGGTTTTATCCAAATAATGTGTCACATAGGCTACAAAACAAAACACAGCAAAATTACTCTTGCCAGAAAGACTTCACAAAACCTCGAGCTCTAATACAGACAAATTGAAAAATTTCAAGTGACAACTGTATAGGTTATACCAATTGTGTTTCTTTATTATTAAATACAGAAGTAATATTGAACTAGGCAAGTAAAAGAGAGAGTGCGCCTGGAGGCTCCTTTTACGTATCAGATGAATGTAGAGTGTAATTGCATTGGAAGACAATTATACAGTGTTGAGTTTACCAACATGGCTCTTGGGCTCAGATGCACATACTAGACTGATTCCTATAAATCAATGGCAAGATTTAACACTTGTACAATTTGATTCAATTTAAGCTGCAGTAGAATGAGACACAGCAATGGGAATAAAGACATTTTGTGATCTTTCCAAAAAATAATCAGCTTTCGTTTTCAAGCTAGAATTTTTCTGACCTGGTTCTTTTAGAAACCATTTATAGTTATTCTAACCTAAACCTATTTCTTAACTGTACACTGCAGTACACCTGTCTCCAGTTTAAAATGACAAAGAAATAACAAAACTAATAATATTAAAGAGAACAAGGATATACGTAGTTTAACGTTTAACTGAAGGCTCGTTTTTAAAATAGTAAGTATTATTTAGAAAGCTTTATTGCAGGGAATACATTCATTAATAGAAGTGTCTGCTTGCTTTTTTTTTTTTTTTTATCACTGGGCATCTATTAGTCACCTTGTGAGTTTAAGAGATCAACATACTCCCAAAAATTGGCTATATCACACCTGTACAGTGTGAAACCGAATTGGTATCAATGTATTTTGTCACAATCAGATGCTTAATCATAATTGCACACTTACATTTATACTGTAGTTTGAGTTTAGGGCCATGAAAGTTCTCTTACCTTTAATATCAATAAATCTGTCAAAAAAGCGAATGGGTGTCAGAGAGAAGAAGTGGGCCAAGTCCTTCATGCCGACCTTGAATGGATTCCTTTCATCTAGCTGGAGATGAGTGTGGACTGAGAGACGGAGGTCCTTCTCTATCTCTTTACACAACTTGTCTAGCAGGTGCTAAGAAACACAATGTACACAGAGTAATCTACATACAACAGACTTCATTTTACAGATTAAAAAAAAAAAAAGGCTTTTTTTTAATCTTTATTGCATATATTTATATTGCTTTAGAAGGCTGATAATCAATGACATGTATATATTGATACGTATATTGAGAAGTCACTTGAAGAAGCCCTGGGCGGGGCGAAACGCATCCGACGTCACTTACATGTGTGACACTCGTGAGGGCTGTCACCAGTATCTTATGCAAGCGATTTTAACCTTTTTTTTTCTATAGTGATTAAAACGGTTTTATACTATGTGAATATTCTCTATCTACTACATGTGAACTGAAGTGTTTACAAAAGGCATACAACACTACTTCATTGGTAGAAACCGGGAAACTTCAGAGTCCCTCAGGAGATAACATACATACTTTTAAAGTGAGCAGTACGATTTATGCTCTGATGCAAGTGAGTGTGCTACTAATCTGGGGGAACCCTACTATCAATAAGTGTACACAGAGAGCACTATTATTGTGTCTTGTCTTTCTTTGCATATCTACGGAATATATATGAAAAGACATCTGATCAACCTACAAAGAAGTTTTACTCCATATACTCTATCAAATTTAAGTACATTTATATAATTTTTTAACACTGGGTTAAAGCTAGTCGTGTGAAGGCATAGTTCTCCATCTTTTATAAACTACATGTATAAATCAGTTACAATTGTACAATAGATATAAATATAAAAGTCAATAAAACCACTGACCCAGACGTCTGTCTAACCTGACTTTCCACTGGTTATCCAGCACTCTACATGTTCATTCATCTATTTCTGTATTACACAGTTAAATTATAATACAGGTTGAGTATCTAAAAGATCCAAAAACCGAAATGACCCAAAATCTTTATTTTTTTATTCGGATACTCACCCCTTTCTGGCGTGCGGCAGTGAAGCTTCTTTGCTTCACCCTCCCGGGTGCCGTAAATGAGAAGCCAGCACTCATGGGAAATTCAGTTCCCAGAGGGACTACATGTGACGGACATATCATCTCAGCAGCACTGTGGAGCAGGTAAGTTCATCAGCTCCACCGCTGGTAATGAGAGATATCGCCTAAATTCAATGTGAGCAAGTTGCTCACATTGAATTTAGGTAATGTACATAATTTTTTCGGGCTGGTGCTGCCGAAATGATCTGTTATCCGTAAGTATCCGTTATCTGGAATGCTGCTAGGCCCGAGCATTTCGGATAAAGGATACTCAGCCTGTATATCTCTTCTCACAGACATTTAAGTATTTCACTTTCCTCAAAATAGTACTATGGTTGATTTATATATAAGTTTTGAAGTAGTTTAGAAACCACTGAATTCAACATTTATAAATAAAGTTTTAAGGCTATGCAAGGGTGGTATGTTCGTTACGAAGAGACAACACAAGAGCCTAAAGTGGCCACATTTTATTTGTGAAGGAAGCTTCATATCCTATGTACTATACTTTAAACATGTTTTAAATCAGAACAAGGATGCGATTTTGTGAGAGAGGGTTTAAACTAACCTATGATGTAGCCAATGTCAACTTTGTGTTGATTTGGAGTATATAAACCATTGGAAAATAATAAATCAAAAGATATACAATCTTTCATCAGTAGACTGTCCTGTTGTGCTGGCTTTATTGTCGTACGAAGCACCAGTAGTAAACAGTTACTTTAAGACGTACCGACCATTATTTCTTGGGCTATTGAGAGAATCATTTTTTATTAGAATGGGAGACGTGTGTGACCCTTACTGTAAAGTAGCACCTTAAATGGGTTCAGCACACTGACTCCCAAAGAAAAGGAATAGACAAAAAAAAAGGGGAGAGCAATGTGGTGAAACAGGGATAAACTCCATCGCCTTCATAACTAACAGTTTGGAATTTGATAAAATTAAAAATATTGTAAATAATAAACCTCTCTCTGCTTAAAGCAGACAAAAAGCTGCAAGAAGTTTCCCCCCAAAATGTGGATGTAAGTTATGTTTCCCGTAGAGCTACCTCACTGCAAAATATGCTTTTCTCCCAGTTAGGTATCAAATCAGCCTTCGAATACTAAACAGGGAGATCCTTGGTTGCGTGTTCTAGGCATGTATTCATATGGTTTTAGGAAGTGTGCTTGTTGCAAATTTGTTAACAAAACTAAAATATTTAACTCCACTTCAAGGTGTTTTACCATGAAAGACTCTCATTTGTGACTCTAAAAAAGTCATATATCTTGTGACATGTGGGAAGTGCAACATACAATACATTGGTCGCACCAGCAGGAAACTGCGGGAGCGCATGCGAGAGCAAACGTCATATATTAGATGCAATAATAAAAAAAATCAACCATAAATAGTCACATTCAGATATGTAATAATGGGGATCTCAAATATTTTTCATGAATGGGAATAGAACGCTCGGTGAGGAGGAGATCTAAATGCTTTATTAGCTAAAAGAGAGGTCCATAGGATTTTTAAAATGGCCACTAAGGTTCCTATGGGTCTAAATAAGGAGAGGGAATTGAATTAATATATAGAATGAAGTTATTATTTTGTATATTGCACTCACATTATTTTGACTCATGTTTTTGTATCCATAGCATTTGTATCCTTTTAAGGGCATTTTTTGATTACACTCAAATTGCCATTTTCATAAACAAAGCAAATTTGTAACTGTGGCTTTAAGAATTGCTGTGAAGAAGCCAAAGTTTTGATCAAAACAATTTTTGCTTATCATCTTGCTAAAACATTTTTGCACACTATGTAAATTATTTTTATGTTTGCAAGAAAGCTAGTGTGTCTACCACTTACGATTTGTTTAACATAGGGTTAATATTGTGTGATTATTTTCTGCTGTTTTTAGTAGGCGTGAGGATCACCCGTTGGACCAATGTTTGGTTAAGTGGGGGACCTCTGTTCCGTCTTTTGTAGCGGACACCCTATCCAGGATTAGTGTCTATGATTAAGCCTCACAGTGAAACGCGTGAGGCTATTCCATTCCGATGATGTTTTCATGTATCTTTAATAAATAACCTTTTTTATTGGCACTCTGTTGAATTGGTGGATTACTTGCAAAAGGTGAACAGGTGCACTGTACCGACTTGCTGAACCCATTTAATTTCTTTAATCCCGTGACTGGGAACGCTGCTTAAGCAGCACATCACCTGGAACGATCAGGTCAGTTTACTTTTGCAGGTAATGATGTGACCGATCACAATGCTTCTTTTTTCCTAAAGTAGCACCATCCCACCACGCTATACTACATGGGTGTCCAAAGTGCAGCCCACCTGATTTACCTACTCATTCTCAATAGCCCTACCATGGCTTTGTTTAAAAAAGAACTAATTTAAGCTGTTTTGGGTTACTTCTAAAACACCAAACATTTTTCTATGGCTTACAAGCTATTCTTCAATATTACTGTAAACAAAAAGAAAAAATGTTGTGGCACAACACACATTCTGATCACACGGCCCACTTCAGAAAAACTTTGGACACCCCTGCTCTATTCATTTGCTTCAGAGCAAAGCATGGCGGCTGACGTTTAGAGGATAAACTGGCATGTATTGATATTCGTACAGCTTATCCTCATACTAAATCGGGGGGGGGGGGGGGGGGGTTGGAGTTTAGCGCCCCTTTAACAATCTACAGTATTGCCCATAATTCCGATAGCTTTGACGTATCTTTCATCATAGAAATCTGCACTACATCCATTGTTTGTTACCATTTAGAACTCAGGAAGCTCTGTGTACACAATGTCCTACTGTTTCAAAGTGAAATTTAATGAAGCATGGTAAATAAAACTACAAAAGTAATGAGAACTGTGCTACAGGCTAAATTAAAATAGTACATGTTTACAAACCAGGCATCTGTTGTTCGTATTTGGTCTTCTATGTATTGAATGAGTTATACAATAGGAGAATGCCAAAACAAATTACCTCAGTTAAAACATCCATGATTTCCTTGTCATAGCACTGCAGTAACAGCTCGAAGGACTCCAAATGTCTGGCGTACATCATGGCAGGGACACAGCTCCACAGCGCACTGAACATGTACTGCATGCAAACAGGAGAACAGTCATCACAACAGACAGGACGAGCTTTCCCAGTTAAAGGAGAATTGGAGCTGGGCTTTACAAGCAAGCTAATTGGCCAATATAAATCAGGAAGAACAGGGCTGACCGTAGCAAATTTGCCAGGACAGTCCTGTTTTTCGGGGTCCCATCCCAGGACCATGATCAGTGTTATGCAATGTCACACATCTCTGCCCATTTTGTCCCCAACCCCTCTAGTCACAGGACTTGCTTTTGAAAAGTTGGAAGGTATGGAGTATCTTAATGCATATTAACCCCTTCGCGACAATCGACGTGTCAGGCACGTCCTGGCGGGAATCATGTTCCCGACAATGGACGTGCCCGGCACGTCCTGCGGTGAATCAAGCGGTTTCGTGATCAGCGATCGCGAAAACCGCTGTAACAGTGGTGGTCTATTGCCTCGAGCACTGAAATTTCCTATCTGGGGCACCCACGATCGCCGCACGGAGCGATCGTGGGAGCCATATTGACAGAGCAGCATGCTCCGTCAATATAGCTATGCCCTCTGGTGGTCTGAGCTTCAGAAGTGAAAGTAAATTCCCTTCCGTCGCTCTGAATATGCTGCTTGACTGCCCCTAGAGGCAACAACCAACATAGCAATGTAAAAAAAAAAGCCTATAGGGTTAAAATTAAATCATTTTTAGCATAAGGGATAGGGTTAAAATTAAATTAAAATATATTAAGGCATAGCATAAGGGTTAGATTTGGGGTTAAATTCAGTGTTAGGGTTAAATTTAGGGATTGGGTTGGGGTCAAAAGGTTTTTGCCCCATAACGCGCAAAAAATACGGAAAAAATATGGAAACATGCATATTCATGAACTCGGGACAACATTTAGAAACTATTTAGACAGGGTCTTTGTTAATGATTCTATTTGTGTAAATTATATTTTAGGACAAAGTTAGAAAAAGTGGTTTTTGAAAACTTTTTCATAATAATTTATGATTTTTTTGTAGTAAATTATAAGATATGATGAACATAATGGTATCTAATGAAAGTCCTTCTTATGACGATAAAAACAACATATAATTTGTGTGGGTACAGTATGGGAGAGAGAAGAAAATTACAGCTAAACACAAACACCCCAGAAATGTCAAAACAGCCATTGTCACCAAGGGAAAGTCAAGGTAAAAAAATGTCTTGTCACTAAGAGGTTAATGTGCTTTCAAAGTACTATAAAAATCATGTCTTACATTTTGCATTGCTTAAAATATAAAATACTTACAGCTAGAAGAAATTGTGAAATTACAGCAGTTTGCAAGAAACTTTAAAGTATATCATACTCGCTGCCACAGATTGTTACCAGAGACATTCAGCATAGCCCATTATTTCTGCTAATGACTAAAAGATGTAAAAGGGACCAAACCTAAACATCTGTAAAGAGCCTGATTGGGTGTCGGCCTCCCAATCCATATGGACAAAAACACCATATGCCGTCATGGGATTAAGTTCCGGCCTATTGATGGCTACTAATGTCATGTAAAATAAGACTAAAGTAATAGATTTACAAAAATGAATACACAATTTCCTACAGAGTCAACACTTTGTGAGCTTTATAACTCCTAGAAAGGAAAGGTAGGGGGATTTGAGTCTAAACAGGGACACTTGTGAGGTTATGGTAGAGCCTCATCCTCATTCTGCTCAGTTATTTTACACAATGGATTGGTTCACTGAATTTCAAGGTTTCGCCACACATCTAAGGCCAGTCACATGGCAAACATGTTACATAAGCAGCAGGATGTTGCATAGAATATTTGCAATTAAGTAACTAAAAGGGAACATTCTTATATGTTAAATTACAGCATAGGATTTACTCTGAGTGATTTATATAGATATTATGCAACTTGGTGATAACCCACATGAACGTTATTAACTCAAATGTTAACTGCTTGAAGAAGGGGAAAAAGATATGTATAACCCCTTGACGACAAAGGACGTGCCAGGCACGTCCTGGGAGAAACTCCCTTAACGACAAAGGACGTGCCTGGCACATCCTGCAGTGAATGAAGTGGTCTATTGCCTCTATTGCCTTCTATTTTGGGACCCCCACGTTCGCCCCACGGGGCATGCTGCTCCGTCAATATGGCTAAGCCCTCTGCCGGTCTGAGCTTCGGAAGTGAAAGTAACTTCACTTCCGTCGCTCTGAATATGCTACTTGACTGCCCCTAGTGGTAGTTAAGTAGCATTGCAATGGAAAATATTTAAAATACATATTTAATTAATTAAAAACAGGTTTTTTGAGCTATATTAGCCTATAGGGTTAAAATTAAATATTTTTTAGCATAAGGGATAGGGTTAAAATTAAATTAAAGTTAAAAAATATTAAGGGATATAATAAGGATTAGAGTTGGGGTTAAATTTAGTGTTAGGGTAAAATTTTGGGTTCGGGTTGGGGTCAAAAGATCAATATAGGAAAAAAACAAAACACTATTTTTGGTTTTTGCCCCATAACTCGCAAAAAAATACCAAAAAATATGGAAACATGCATATTTTTTAACTCGGGAGAACATTTAGAAACTATTTAGACGGGGTCTTTTTTAATGACTATTTGTGTAAATTATATTTTAGGTCAAAGTTAGAAAAAGTGGGTTTTTTTTAAATTTTTCATCATATTTTATGATTTTTTTTGTAGTAAATTATAAGATATGATGAACATAATGGTAGCCCTTCTTATGACGATAAAAACAACATATAATTTGTGTGGGTACTGTATGTGAGAAAGAAAAAAATTACAGCTAAACACAAACACCCTAGAAATGTCAAAACAGCCATTGTCACCAAGGGAAAGTCAAGGTGAAAATGTCTTGTCACTAAGGGGATAAATAGAAAACTCAGAAGAACGTTTATATTTTCATTGATTTATGTCGAAGACAGAAATTCAATGTCAGTTATCACCACACATGAAACAGTTCATGACAAATATATAAACAACTGTAAAGATGCTTGCATATAAACAATTTAGCCAAAATACAGAGTAATCTGTTAGCATATAACATTGTAACCTGCTATTCATTCCCTCAACCTCCTTGACAGAGGCGTCGTTAGGGGGGGGCTACTGGGGCTGGAGCCCCGAGTCTCCTGACCATAGCCCCGAGTCTGTGAAGCTTCCCCTGCTTCCTGCTCTGTCACTATGATAACCCCGCCCCCAACCCATGTGACCGGCAGGAACCCACGTGTCCTCCCTCACAGCACAGACCACGAGGGATGCTGTGCTGCTGTGGAGAAAAGCCTCCTCTATGACCTGCCACTTACCTCCCACCCAGGAACAGGCTGCACAAGGTAGGATCTCCATGTACTTTTTTATAAATATCACCAACAGGTGAGTACTGGGGAAGGGGGTGGAGGTAGGGTGACATTAATGGGCAGAATAACCCTTGCAAATGATGGATAAATTAACCCTTGCAAATGATGGATAAATTAACCCTGGCAAATGATGGATAAATTAACCCTGGCAAATGATGGATAAATTAACCCTGGCAAATGATGGATAAATTAACCCTGGCAAATGGTGGGGAAATGAACCCTGGCAAATGGTGGGGAAATGAACCCTGGCAAATGGTGGGGAAATGAACCCTGGCAAATGGTGGGGAAATGAACCCTGGCAAATGGTGGGGAAATGAACCCTGGCAAATGGTGGGGAAATTAACCCTGGCAAATGGTGGGGAAATTAACCCTGGCAAATGGTGGGGAAATTAACCCTGGCAAATGATGGATGAATTAACCCTGGCAAATGGTGGGGAAATTAACCCTGGCAAATGATGGATGAATTAACCCTGGCAAATGATGGATGAATTAACCCTGGCAAATGATGGATGAATTAACCCTGGCAAATGATGGATGAATTAACCCTGGCAAATGATGTATAAATAACCCTGGGAAATGATGTATAAATAACCCTGGGAAATTAACCCTGGCAAATGGTGGGGAAATTAACCCTGGCAAATGATGTATAAATTACCCTGGCATATGATGGAGAAATTAACCCTGGCAAATGGTGGGGATATTAACCCTAGCAAATGATGGAGAAATTAACCCTGGCAAATGGTGGAGAAATTAACCCTGGCAAATGGTGGAGAAATTAACCCTGGCAAATGGTGGGGAAATTAACCCTGGCAAATGGTGGGGAAATAACCCTGGCATATTATGGAGAAATTAACCCTGGCAAATGATGGAGAAATTAACCCTGACAAATGATGGTTAGTGATGGTCTGTGCAGAACGGAAATGCCCCCTTCCCTGCAATGAGATATAGCAGCAGGGAGGGGGGATATATTGAGCAACATTTTTTTTTTTTTTTTAAATACACCACTTGTATGATTATGTGACAGACTGCATGTATGTATGAGTGTATGTGGCAGACTGTATGTGTGTGTGTGTGTGTGTGTGTATGTATGAGTGTATGTGGCAGACTGTATGTGTGTGTGTGTGTATGTATGAGAGTATGTGACAGACTGTATGTATGTGACAGACTGTACGTATGTATGTGATAGACTATGTATGAGTGTGTGTGTCTATGTGACAGATTGTATGTATGTATCTGTGTGACAGACTGTATGTATGAGTGTTTGTCTGTGACAGACTGTATGTATGAGTGTTTGTCTGTGACAGACTGTATGTATGAGTGTGTCTCTGTGACAGACTGTATGTATGAGTGTGTCTCTGTGACAGACTGTATGTATGAGTGTGTCTCTGTGACAGACTGTATGTATGAGTGTGTCTCTGTGACAGACTGTATGTATGAGTGTGTATCTGACACTGTATGAGTGTGTGTCTATGTGACAGTCTGTCACATACACTCATACATGCAGTCAGTCACATAGACACACACACTCATACATACAAACAGTCTGTCACATTCACTCGTACATGCATACATAGTCTGTCACATACACTCATACATACAGTCTATGTATGCATGTACGAGTGAATGTGACAGACTGTTTGTATGTATGAGTGTGTGTGTCTATGTGACTGACTGCATGTATGAGTGTGTATGTGTGTCTGTATATGACTGCATGTGATTGTGTGTATGTGCTGTTGTCTGGCTCCTAGATTTTTTACTGGCTCCTAAAACTCAGTTAAGTTCGTCAAGCCCTGGCATAAATGCAACTAGTTTTATACATCTATTTGGGGTCTACCTCAAGCTTTTGAAACGGCTGGAAATATTTCATATTTTACAGGTTTTGTTTTGTGATTATAAACGTAATATTTTTTTGCTGCGAGGGTGGTGGGTGCATGGAATAGCCTTCCAGTAGAAGTGGTAGAGGTTAATACAGCGAAGGAGTTTAAGCATGCGTGGGACAGGTATAAGGTTATCCTAGATATTAGGATATTTAAGACTGACCACACCTGTACCTATGCATCCTATACCTTTATCTTATATCTATACCTTATATCTATACCTTTACCTATGCATTACTATACCTGTATCTTATATCTGTACCTGTGCATCCTGCACCTGTGTCTGTCCTAATAGCTTATATCCGTACCTATGGATCCTGTACCTGTCCATATAGCCTAAATCTGTACCTATGCGTCCTGTATCTTTATCTATATATGCATCTGTATCATATATGTACTCATGCATCATCATGTACCTATATCTATCTACATCTATCCTATATCTATATCTATGCATTCTGTACCTCTGTCTGTCTACCTATCGATCATGAGACATCATTGTATTTTAAGTATTATTAAAGCTGTGGGCTATAGCCCCAGATCATTTTTGAGCCTAGCAACGCCCCTGCTCCTTGAGTTACAATACAAGATCATACAAAGATGGCATTTAGTCCTTGTTGTGATTGTAAAAATGAATAAAGAAGCGTATCCCATTTACTGGAGATGGAACATAGAACAAGGAACCTACAGACACATCTGGTGGGACTGTGTCACCCTTCAGCCAATCTGGTCTATGGGACACTAGCCACACTTGGAGTGGTCAGTCTCCTCAGGAAACCAGAGATAGCATCGTTATTTATGGGCTGGCCCAACTTAGGAGGGGAATTTACCTACCTGTGAATACATGTATTTTTGGCCATAAAGTATTTGACCTTTAAAAGATGGAAATCCCAGGAGGCTCCAACCTGGATCCAAATTAAATATCACAAAGGGAACTCATAGATGGAATGTGGATATAGCAAATTCTCTTAGAGGACTTGACATATGGAAGGAAAGGTATGGGGAGGTGGAACCATAAGGGGAATGTTGACGGCCCTTACTGATGGATTTAAAATTCTGCAGATGTCTCAAGAATGGGGTTTTAAGAAGGGTTCTAAGGAGATGATGTATGTAACATTATGACGATTTACCCCAAGAGAACCCGATTTGATGTTCTGGATAGTGGCTTTAAAAAAAAAAAAAAAAACTGAATGTTTTTGAATATGTATATTGGTGTTTTATTGAAAGAGATGTTATTTATGCAAATGTTATTTTTGTACCTTAAAAAATATGAATAAAAAAGTATACATACAAAAAATAAAATAACATCCTAACAACTTACATGTAATCTGGATGCATCCACCGCATTATCATATACATCATCCAGATAAATGGGGAACACTGCTCGATGCCAGTACAGGAAGCAGCAGTCACACTGGGCATGGACTCTGAGATGAAACACATAAGATTCAAACAGTAGAAACCAAAAGCTATACAAATGCCTTAGAGACACTCTAGGTGTCCTTACCTTTCCCGTAACTCGCTTATAAGATCCAGTTTCTTCATAACAAGCTGGAGGGGCAGAAGTTCTTCATCTTTAAAAGTTTTCTACAGAAAAAATTAAAATGTCATTTTTCTTTATGCCTTGGAATGTTATTCCATTGACTATGTTATTCCATTTAGTAGCATGTGTTATAACATGGTTTATATAGCAGCATGTGGGACGATCCTTACCATTTGTGTTCCAACACTCAAAGCTAAAGCAACTATGAGCCTCCGCTGCCTGGTGCTTGGTCCGTTGAGAGTATTCTCTGCCAACACAAGAGCGGACAGGACGTCTAATCTCTGCTCGCTGTATTTCTTATCAGATATTACTCTTTTCTGAAATAAAGAAACAAAGAAAAATGTATTTTACAAGACGCAGCAAAAGCCCTCTACTCAGCAGTGTTTTATACATATCCCAACTCCAGAAATACATGTATATTCGTGGCTTTAGACAGATAGAAGCAGAAGATATCCATGAAGATTAAATTATATCTACATTATTATTACTAAACCAAGGGGGTCTTGGACTAAACAAGTGTAGTCAGGAAAAAAAAGTAGGTAAAACATGAGTAAGGAAAAATTTGCGACTATTTGTAACATTTTCCGCCTTTTTCCCCCGATTTGTGCCTATTCCGTTTATTTTTATTTAGAGTGTATTTTTCCGGTTGCGCTAATAAATTGCGATTATATTAGCGCATGCTTTTTTGTGAAAAATAATTTGTGTGTAAAAATTACACTAGCAAGTGCTATGAAAAGAGCTAGAAAAAAATATTTGCAAAATTGCCGGTTTTTATTTGCAATTTGCTCGTATGTACTATTGGAGAGTTAAATGTTTAGTACACAGCAATAGGAGCAAAGAGAAAAAATAGTCTTGCACATAAAATATATTTACATTTTTTTTACTACATGCTCCTCTAAAACAGACAGTCAGGGCATGTGATGTTTTTCTTCCATAAAATGTGAAACCATGCATTCCCTGTGATCTTATTAAAAAGGTATAGTTAAAGAGTTAGAAGCATGGCGTTGATATTCTAGAGAACTATACCTTGGCCACAGCAATGGTAGTAAGGGCTTGATGCTGCAGGTGCTGAGTAATATGGGAAACAGAATCTGCAACAACCATACTTCTTCTGTGGAACGTTTGCTCTATAGCCTGGAAGTACAGAGAACCAAATACATTTTAAATAAAGAAGCAATTTGTGTGTATGCTTAGAACAAACGGCAACACAAAGTCTCAAGCTAGAAACCCATGTAATGAAACAATGAGCTCATTTAGTAGCATATAAAAAGGCAACCACAATGTAAGCCAGATATGGGCCCATGCTTGGACGCCTCTGCTCTCCATAATCAGCTTAGAATTTTCCCAACAAAGCTCATTGGCTTTGGCAGGGGAGTTGAAGCATGGGAAAGGCGCAATGCATCATGGGGTTAATGCACGTATTGTACACTACATATAATCCTTACTACAGAAGGCCAGGCAAGCAGTTATTCTAGGCTTTGCCAAACTTCTATTTTATATACCGTTCCTTCCCTGCCCGTTTGTTACTTTATAATAAAATTATTGGAAAACTAGATATCCTTTCCAGCGCATGTCATTTTTAAAGGAGGCTGAAATGTATTTTTGTATGTTTGCAGTGTCACTTACCTTGAGAAGCTCGACAAGTCTACATAATGCTTTCACAGATGTTTTGGTCATGGGCTTCTGCATAGACATATACAAGTTCATAGTCGTTTTGATGATGTTGCTAAGGCCACATGCATATAGAAAGCCCTGGGAAAGTGGATATAAACAGCAAATCAATAATCCCAGCATACGTCAGTAAACCTCATGAAACATGGGCATTAGTTTTCATATGAGCATCTGCATCATAGATTTCCAATTCAATTGCTGTATTTAAATATACAAAAAACTGGATGCAGGTAAAAAGAAGTAAAGGTTATGGGCACACAAAAAAATATAATCAGACATAGTAACAAAAAAAAATTACCTGTACAAAAATATTACATCTATTGGTCAGGTCCTCAGCAAATTTATCCATTTTTGTCTCTTTCGCCAGAATGGATTCCATTTTCATCATCCAGGAGGTGACAAATACGTAGTATGACTGGACATCTCTTAGAGAAAGGGCACATCACTGAGTTAGTGTAATGGACTCCAATAATATACTTGGGCTGCAGCAATCAATGGTGAATATTTGATTACAAAAATATTAGGTCATTATGAACATTAAAACTTTTCTACATAAAGAAAATAATCTAAAATGCTTAATGCAGCGCTTGACAAATTTACTTTCAAAAAAATCTAGGAGCCAGACACCCGCTGCTATGACACTAAAGCGCGAGGGGGCAAAGCAGGAAGTCTGTGCAGCACACACACTACTCCGTAGATAGAAAAAAAAAAAACTGTTCCCAGGGCGAGGGACAGAATGTGGGGGGATGACCCTACCCGGGCACAAGGTCTAAATTCCCAGTTGTCATGGCAACCTGGATTCGTTGAGCCCTGGCTTAATCCAAATTCTGAAAATTAATAAAACATAGCTCTAAAAGAAAAAAAAAATCTTTATTAGTTCCTTATATTCAAAAAACCAATAGCCCACTTGAAGAGTTTTATTCTTTTAAACAAAATATCCACTAAGACTATGTAAAAAAGGCAGTTTCTGGATGTTTAAGACACTTTATAATGTTCATTGCTGCACTTTTCAAAAACCAAAACCAAAAGCTATATAATTGTGGCCTCAATGTTTTGTATACAAATATGTAACCAATGTTTGTACTTCTTCCATTTAATGATAAATAAAAATGTACATGTAAATTTAATCCAACATGAAATTAACAAATATAGGCTGCCATTTCAGAGAGTTGCAGATTGGTGAGCAGGTCAGCTGCCGAGGTTGTCGGTCGTTGGCATAAGAGGGGTTAATCGTACTCACACACTGAACACAACCCAAAGCTACTAGGAGATGAGCACAACCTTCCACCCCAATGCAATACAGACTGGTGATAACAATATAAGATATCACAATAAAAATATACAATCTGAAAGAGTGTAAAATTGTAACAGATGCCAACTTTCATTTGCACTAACTTTGTATCCGAGCCACATTTGGTGCCAACCATACAAATAGATGCAATGACGATCAGAAGTAAAAAAAAATAAATAAAAAAAAAAGGGACATTAAGAGTTAAGTTACATTCTCTCAGGATATTAACACAACAGTCAGTGTACCTATGAATATGGACGGATTACACTTTCATAAGATGTACTTTGCTCGGATGGCAGTAACACAACTCAGGATTGTACGGTCATTTTATATGACTCAGAGCAGTGTTCCGTAGGAGTCACTATACGGGAGACTGAATACTATACGCAACTTTACAACTTCCTGTTCGATTAAACAATGAAGTTTTAATGAAGAAGCACAACTTCCTGAGAGTTAGGCCATCAATTTAATTTACTACAATTGTATTGTAAAATAATGTGAATCAATTGCTTTTCATTAAATTACACATTACAGACGCTAGCAGAGTACGCTAGCAGAGTATGCTAGCGTGGAGATAATCTGTAGGCAGGGAATTCAGATTTTAGCATATACCATACAGTGTATTCAAGAGTCTGATATAAACCAGTACCACAGGAAGACACAAACCTCACAAATAAAGCAGACCGTAACTAAAACAAAAGTTTGTCCATAACTAGTATGAACGCTCCAGATTGCACGTATACTTACTTGGTTAGAGATTGAGTCCTTGTTTGTAGATAGCTTTCCCTTTGCGCTTTAATTGAATGAAGGCTCTTCCGGTCCATCAGTTTGGCAGCAGCTGGGACCTTCTGGATCAGGAAGCTGTCCGGGTACCAGATGATGTTGGCAGTTAACGTGATTGCAGGTACCTAAAGGGAAGTAAATGGCCATCATTACATGTTTTTATAGCTGAGAAATGAAAACGTGGGCAGAGCACAAATACATTCCACATGTGCCAGAAATAAAAAGTGCTTGTCCTCAACTTTGTTCAGGGGATACAACTGAATTCTGGGTATTCTGAATAAAAATAAAATGATCATGCAATCCCCAGGCTGCAAGATCCCAGAAGGTAAAAATATTAGTAAATATCCTAGATAATGCTGTAAGCACTGCGTGGATTAGGCACATATACACAGTCTGCAAGGGAGGCAACAGAAAGCCCCCAAAATATCAGAAGACATCTCAAACACTGTGCATTTATGTTTACTACACTCTAGTACCTAATGATTAATGAGTAATGACAGTGTGTGACAAACTGAAGATTTTGGTACAGTACATGTTATTTCATTCTCTCAGTTTGGATCTAGCTGTAGTTACTCCCACTAAACACACAAATCAGAACATTGCTGTGATCTGGTTCATAGTACTACACAATATCTATTTTACCTTCTTGCAGACATCCAAGAGAGATTTATAAAACTTTTTGTCAACTGTACGAAAGATCTGGAAGTAAAGAACGAAAAGTCCACATAGGCCTACGTATCGCTCCCGCTGGTCTATTTCAGAGGCTTCCCCTATAATTTTAGAAAAATAAAAAAAAAGTAATAATAGACAGCCTCTGACAAATTAAACAGCAGCCTATTTGTGCAACGGCTCATGATAACGGAACTCACCGAGTTTCATTTCTACATTTGAAAATATTGTGCGGATGTTATGTGCAAACTCTTCGGCAAACGTTCCATTCTTTGACACAGACACTCCCCCGTTCGAAGAATCAAACTGCTGCTCAACACAACCCTGTGTGAAAAGACAAACAAACTGATCAGACTAAACACTTTCTTTGTGTGCCAAGATTTATCATGTTTTAGTTCTATCCCTATGATTTCTAATGCGGCAGTACCAAGGGAAGCACTGTGATTGGCATGGACTAACACTCTGTACATGGTAACACAGGGTAAATGAACTTCACAGCAGTATCGCACAGATTGAACACACACAACTGTTAAAACTACTTTTCACCAGCCTCTGTGTGTACTGAACAAAAGCACACACATAAAAATTTAAAAAAAAGTCACAGCTTTCGAGCGAAGAGAAACTGGTGCAAAAAAAAAAAAAAAGAAAACCTTCTGCTCGCCAAACTGATCAAAATATATTTTTGTCATACACAGGCAAACATCTTCTATATTGTGGAGCGCACCGTACACGTGCACTTGCAAAATACATTTATACCAACCACAATAATTTGTGAAATGGAAAAGGTCACCCTAATATTAGCAGACGTATGACTACAATATATATATTTTTTATGATGCTAGTTCAGGCCCCGTTTTCTTTCTTTATAAGGATAACCCTTTTATGCATGCATGACAACAGACCTTTAAGTTGTTAATTTCCTATTTCTGTGAACATTGCTTTACTTTTATACACAGCTTGAGTATGGAACAGAAGAATCTGAATGTGGTAAATATCCCATTAAAAACAAGTATTTAGTAAATAGTAAATGTAGTAAATACAGTCAGTCAAACAATACCATGGTTAGTTAAAATAAAATATACCATAGTACTACCTGGAACAACATGCCCTCGAGCAACTGACTCTCCAGTTTTAATAGCAGCTTCTCAAATGGTTTGAGTTTATCTTCCTGGATCCCAAACTTTGCAGGATTATGATGTACTGACTTCAGCAGTCTGTAAATAATAAACATTAAATGGAACTGAATGAAAATCTACACAGATACACAGCATATATTCAGGGCTAGTTTAACAACAATGTAGGCCCCTGGGCAAAGCAAGCCAGTGGGGCCCCATAACCCCGACCCTAACTCTAACCCCACTGCAGCAAGTCCAACTCCAATCACAGTTACAGAATCATTTGACTAGTGACTTTTACTTGCCCAATACTGCTAAAATAATAAGTATAGCAATATGCACAATTAAAAGATCATAAGCAAGTCACTAATCAAATTTCTAGTAGATCATTTGTAAATCATAACTCACACCATCATTTTGATCATATCCTATAACTTACTATTAAATATGACGACTTTTTTTTTTTTTTTTAAACACATTTTCGGTGGGCATCCAGAGGCATAGTGAATCTAACCGCTTTCATGGACACACACTTGCCAAAATTACTGTCCCTCGCTGAATGTAGAGACAAATTGCCAAAAATTAACATCCCGTGGTTCCCATATCTCCAAATCCAACATTTCTCATGAACCCAACTACGAGAGCTCACTCGGGTAGACTGGGACAATCCCCTTGACCTTAGAAACAGACTCTCTTCAGAACCTATAGCCTCAACCAAAATAATATACAAATTGCTTCACAATGCTACCATTCAACCCCCAGTGTCCCAAGGTATTGTCAAATGGTTGTCTTACTTTTCCGACATGGACTCTTAATAAAACGCACCATTTTTATGTGTAAATTAGTCCCTGCCAAAGCCTATGTGGAAATGCAGCAAAAAATAGTACATCATGCATACCTCTCACCCCACAGACAACACGTCATTGAGATTCTCCCAATCAACTCATGCTAAAAATGTGACGCACCTGGTGCAGCCTTACCACATAATTTCTGGCCATGCCCCTCGACTCAGATTTTCTGGTCTAACAACAAAACCTTCTTAGGTACGGTTAACATAGGTATTTACCAACTTACCCCAGAGGCTGCGACACTTGGAATCGTAACAATGGACAACCCAAGACATTCTTGTTTATCCCTTTTACGTTTAATTTTAGCAGTGGCGAGAAAATGTATATTACAACAGTGGATATCCTGGGACTCGGGAACAATGACACTATTCCATACTAAAATGCTATACCTTTTCAGGATGGACTGGCAAGACACTTCCATACATAAGAACAAAAACCACTAAACGTTTTTGCAAAAAATAGGAACCGTTTACTGATACATTGGATGATACTATACAAATCCCAAATACGAAATACGTTCCAGGACACAGCCTGGTATGCCTCACAACTTCTGAGAGGTAGGACACCTTGCACGTAATTTGACAGACATTGACTGGACGAATGAAGGAACCTCACAACATAACGCTGATAAGACTTATACGGAGGGCGCACAATGTACCATGGTTTTCTGTTGGGGATAATAGGGGGAGGGAGGTTAGCTAAGTGTTGTTTGGAGGAGGAGGGGACAAACTTGGGAACAATTGATGGATCCTTACTTTCAATGTCATAAGTATTGTCATAGACCCCATGTACCCAATGTTTCGTTTTTCTTCTCTAAACGTACTGTAACATTTACAAAACTAAATAAAAAGAGAATTTTTTAAAAAAAAACTCACATTTTCAGATTTGTTTTGAAAAATCTTTTACTCTTCTACAAAAGCTAATGAAAAAGCCTGCTAAATAGATTCTACTATTTCTCACTGAGTGCAGTGATGCCACCCATACATAGGTTTGTAGGGTTGTTTTTTTTTTTTCCCACATTCATTGTAATTCAGACATCAATTCACAGATTTTGGTATGTGTCACTGCCAAACACCCCAATGGCATCTCCTTAGTACAGGGATACCACCCATGCACAGCTTTGTCAAACTTGGAATTTTGACATGTAGAGCAAGGAAGAGGTTAATAGCTCATAATAAATTACAGTACCAAAAAAATTAACCCCTAAAAATGTAGACAAGATAGGGGTTAATACACAGGGTACACAATACATATGATATGGCTTTTATAAACGCCCTTTGGTCTCACAATTTTATTACATTTCAATTAATTTATTACCATTTAAAACTTACATTATACAGATCTGTCTCTCCCTCATTAAAACTCAAGTGAGGAGAGGGAGGCAGAGCTACATGGGTCAGATCAATATTTACAAATATTGATATGACCAGGTGAATGGTGATGCTTATCTGAGCAATCACCAAACCGCTTTTGCAGCTGATCGGCTGTTACTGATCGCTATACATGCGCTCAGACAGCTTAATTTTTTTTTTTTTACATTACAATGAATTCCCTAGCAGGTATAATTGACCAGCGCCTCGTAGAGCAACATAAGTGAAAAAAAAAAACATCACTTCCGTTGTTCTAGCCAGTAAAAGGGAAGTGCATCTCTACAGGCAGTGCTCCCTTTTAAGGGCAAATGTGGTCGCTCTGGAGAGCAACCACCGACAAAAATGTAAGTATTTTTAGGTGTTACGAAGTGCCTCGGATACACAGCCAGTCCCATGCACACACGCACCTCACATTCACAGCCAGTCCCATGCACACACGCACCTCACATACACAGCCAGTCCCATGCACACACACCTCCCACACAGCCAGTCACATACATACACACACCTCACATACACAGCCAGTCCCATATGCACACACACACAGCCAGTCACATACATACATACATACACACACCTCACATACACAAACAAATATTTACTGTCTGATTTAAGCATTGTTTCAAATATGTACAGACAGTACAATTAATATTAATGTGATTTGGAATTTTTTTAAAATATTTTTTGCACTCCAGTCTAGGCATTGGACATTAATTTAGAGCCGTCTTGAAACAAACATGGCCAATAATATCAATATCCATTTGCTGCAATGTTAGCCCTGCCCATTTCCTTATATGGGCAGTATTGTGACCACACCCACCATTGTTGGTCAAGTGGCTGGGCAACGCATCACAAAAGCTTCAGTGTATATATAGGAGAGGCTTGTACTACTGTGTTTTCCGTGGACCTATCAGGAGCCAGGAGGAGTCAGGATGATCTCATGGCCAAAAAACACATGCCAAAGTTGGCACAGTAAGTAACTTTTTTCTATACTAAGTTTTTGGGCTGGGCTACTTACTGAGTGAGTATTATTAATACACAGGTCATTTCTTTTTCTAGATCAGCAGCCAGGATGATCAGGATAATCTTGTGGCCAAGGAGCACCACAGAGTGGGATGCTACAATGGTTGCAGGATAGATGTGTATAGCATAAGTTATAGTATAAGTTGTTTAGTATCACTTAAGATATTTTGTCCACAAAATTCATGCATAGAGTATCAGTTATACAGCCTCGATCCAGGGTTAAATAGCCGATCACTGGTTTTCAGGGTCAGGAAGGAATTTTTTTCCTGTTACTCAGGTTTTTTTCCCCCCCTTCCTCTGGATCATTTGGCTTGGTCTTTAAAGTGTCAAATACATTATCATCCATGGTCAATAGGCCGATCCAGGGTTATACAGTCGATCGCTGGTTTTCAGGATCAGGAAGGAATTTTTTTACTTGTTACACAAGTTTTTTCGCCTTCCTCTGGATCATCTGCCTTCAGAACCCAGTAAAATACAATAAAAACTATTTAAAACTTTCAGTCCTTGTTGTTGTCTCTTCTTGGATGGTGTATTCATTTTACTTATTGGGTCATGGTTATTGTCTGGATAATCAAATATGGAAAGTTCTTATCCCCTGAAAGTTATACACACACCCAGTCACATACTCACAAACATCACATACACAGCCAGTCACATACACACACAAAATATTAAAGCAGGAATGGACTGCTGGTGTGTGGAAATCAGCAATTTGTAACAATCCCAGGCTGTAACTACAAATCCAATAAAGTTAAGATAGTAATATGGTTGGTTGAATATTATATATGCATTCAACAAAGATTTGGGCAGGGAGGGTTTTCCCGTGACCCCTGACCCGCTGACTATTGAAGATGTCCTGTGATTGGGAGCAGAAGCTTTTTTTTTTTTTTTTTTTAAAGGTACGGAATGCTTTTTTTCCCACCAACGCAACTGTGCTGATTGACATGTGCAGACTGATTTTTCAAAAGCATTTGTCAAAAAATGGTGATATGGTCACCCAAAGAAGTGTGTACCTATGTATAGCCACCTATTTTATAAGCTATCAGTGAATACTTAATGGCCTTGCAGTGTCTAAAGTCCATTAGTAAATAGGAAGGGTTGAGGGGGGAAAACTTAACACATAGATATTACATGATGCAGTATCTACAAATATTTTCATACACTGTAGGTGAATCTGCCCCTTTTGACATGGAATGACCAGACTTGTGCCTGCCAAACATCAAATAACCATTCACTCACCTGCCTTCATAGCACGGAAACAGACAGGACATCTTTGTTTCCATCAAAGGCAGAATAAATGAAAGTGGGAATGGGAATCAAGCAAATCTAGGGAAGATGGCTTCCCTGAAGTGAGGCTTTACAGAGCCACTACAAGGGCCAATAGGAATCTGCCATATAAGTGTCCAAAACACCAGCAGCTATAAATATACACTCCTGACATACAGAATGAGTGGAGCAGGGATAATATCATGTTATCATTGTCTCTGGCAAAAAGATTTCACTTTGTAGTATCCTTTCCTGATCATGTGTCAACTGCTAGTATACAAGTCATTTGTATTGTATTACCCAGGTCAATAGCTAGATTGATAATGCTCTGAAATTAAATCTAGTATTTTGTCTCATCCCACCTTTTATACATGGTCCAGTGATCCTTCAGTGTGGCATGATTCTCAATGATTTCATCCAAGGTTAGCAAAACTGTGAGCAGCTCGCCAAGGTGTTCATACATTGTCTGCATGAAAAAGTGAATGATCTGGTTATTAGTCATCCAAGTAGAGAATGAACTAACATGCAGCTAGTGACATTGATTGTTATAATGGGGAAACAATGTCTGCAGCAGCATTAAATAGCTTTGCTGGCTATAGACAGACTATGACAATTTGGATGGTGAATTTATAAAGCTATCCCTAGCTATATTTAATAATAGATCAGCACTCAAAACAAAGTTACAGATTAAGACATTTTGAGAAGCAAGAAGACTACCAGAGAACAAGTGATATATTGCACCACAGTTTTTAGAATAGGAAAGGGGAAGATGGCTTGACATCTATTCTAGTACTAAAACAAGCAACAACAACAACAACAACAAAAAGTGTACTTTTTGGGGTAAAGAAAGTTCAAGTGTATTAATATTAATTGTTCAACAGTTTTAAGACATCTACTACAATATTAAAATGATGTGCCCTAATAATTAAATTAAGTATTTAGTTTAACATTAAAGCCCTTCAGCCGACATCAGTAATCAACTCCCAGCATGCCCTGCTGGCATATGGCCATAGCTGTTGTTGCCTAGTGCTGTGTTTTACATACAGATATTATAAAATATAGAGAGCAGGGGCATAAAATGCCAATGAATGGTAAGTTAATATTAGTCCTCTTTGTCTTTAGAAAAATCTTCAGAAATGTGCTAACAAAACACTTCACACACAAACATCTAATACACTCACTAATCTTCTTACCAGAAAATTAACTCCATTGGTCTCTATAATCTTGGGTTCCGTTCTGGAAAATAATTTGAAAACAGATTCTAGTTGCATTTTTCTTCATGTAAAAGTGTACAAATGTTTTCAAAATTATATACCGTATTGATCCTGATCAATATTAACACAATAGAGACCAAGTTTAAGGTACTTATTGGGTCTATTCACTTAAAGGTGGCTACTTCTTCTGTAGCCAAAAATATTACTACCAATTTCCATCAAACTGCTTTACGGTACAGATTGTGTTTTTTTTATTACTTAAACCGATAATGCAGTAGACATGACATTACCTGTTGCCTGTGTACAAAGCTGCTAATTGATGGACAACATTCATTACTACTTCATAACATCGGGTAACAAAACATGAGAGTTCCTGTAAAGAAATCACATCATCAGTGACAAGAAAAGTACATGGTTTATCTCTGTGTAGTCATTAAAGTCTGCGTAGCAATGCACCGTTCTTGAGCAGAGTGTCCATCTGAATTCATATTAGGACTAGAGTTGAGCGGACACCTGGATGTTCGGGTTCGGCCAAACTTCGGAAAAAAGTCCGGGTTCGGGCTCGAACTTGACCCCGAACCCCATTGAAGTCAATGGGGACCCGAACTTTTGGCCACTAAAATGCCTCTAAAAAAGTCCTGTAAAGGGCTAGAGGGCTGCAAAATGAAGTAAAATGTGGGTGAGTGTCCCCATTCATACGAATAGGTCAATTGACCTATTCGTATGAATGGGGACTCTATTTCGGTTTATAGAAAGCCAATAGCATTACATGTATTCCATAAGCCGAAAGTCTATAAACCGAACGACATTCGGTTTATAGACTTTCGGTTTATAGAACACATGTAATGCTATTGCTATTCTATAAACCAAAAGTCTATAAACCGAATGTCTTTCGGCTTATGGAATACATGTAATGCTATTGGCTTTCTATAAACCAAAATAGAGTCCCCATTCATAAGAAATTCTTATGAATGGGGACTCTATTTCAGTTTATAGAAAGCCAATAGCATTACATACAATGTAAATCGCCGAACCCCAACACGAACATACAGTGGAATGTCTGTGTTCGGGTCCGGGGTCCAAAAACCGTAATGTTCGGTACAACCCGAACAGTGCGGTTTGGGTTCGCTTAACACTAATTAGGACCTGCATAGTACTTGAGCCACATACAGCAGCTTGTGTGAATTACAATCTAGTGCTATAATCAGCCACTCTGTGTAGTCCAATGATAAGAGAGCTTACAGTGCCGAACCGCTACCCAATTAATGGCTGCTTCTATTATCCCATAGAAAATATGGACACCACTGATCTAGCACTTCATCTCAGAAATAGCTATCCAGATACAAGGAGTAACTTGCCTTCAATATAGGTCTTTTTTTAATATGAAACAGCCTGCAGCTTGAATAGCATGATGTTTGCTTTTTATTTTTACAATAAAGCTTATACCCATAAGACATATGGTTTGTTTAGTTTCAACCAATGTTTCCTGCTGGGGCATTATTGTAGTTTACCCCCATGATCCAAAATATGAGTGCCTCTAAGAAAGAATTTAAATGACCAGTATGTTTGAATAGACAGCAGACCTTCGTGGCTGGTTAGCTGTGCCCAGACCTTTTCCTTAGCGACCACCAACACCCTTAGCAACAGTTGGTATTAATTCTGCTAGTAATGTCCTGCAGCAAAACCTATGCCAGTTTCTACATGTTTTTTTCTTCATTATTGTTTGTACGCTGGAAACTATCAGTGAACGTTTACCTGATATATGTTCACAAGAGAATAGGGAGAACATTTCAAACATTTACCATGTATTATATAAAGATTCTAGGGGAGTGGAGCAGTCTCCATGGTGACCAAATAATTGTTCTGTGTGAAGTATTCCACTTTTTACAACTAAATACTTTTTTTTTTTTTTTTTTAAACCTAATGAATATGAATAGTCAAATTTGTGTTTTGCAGATTAACAAGCCAAAAAACATTCAATATTTCAAACGCAAATCCAAGGGCTTATATGCCAGATCTTCATGTATCAGTACTTGTATATACTGGCCTTAAAAAAAATGATATGAGGTCCTATGCACAGCAATTATGCCACCATTGAGTGGGTTTTGAGAATTTGTTTTATTGGACCGTGAAAGTCTCATTGTGATGAACGCAGTGTTCACATGATACAAAGCCATTATAGCCTCTGTTAGAAACATAGTATTTATCAGTTGTACACATGGCTGTCTATGTTGATGTCAACTCCTGTTTGATTTTACAAAGCTGTTATGAATTGTAACTATATGACAAGGAAGGGCATATTGTGACTTAACCTGTGTAATAGAGGAAGTGATAATATCTGATAAGGTAGTTCAGCCTGCATTCCTTTCATGCATAAAGGAACATGATAAAGCACATTTTCTAAACCAGCTAGACAAACCGAACTGTAAATGTACGGTATGGTAGAGCACTGTACTATGGAAAGCTAGAATAGCCATTTGGGAGGCCAGGTTCAAAGTCCAATGATAAAACTCTACAGACAGGAACTGGTAGCATGTCAGTGAATCTCATGGTTATCTGAAAGGAGCATATATGTATATATGTATATTGTATTGTTCCACTATGTAGCCTAAAAAGTAATTATTTATTCCCAGCTGTAATAATTGATTTGAGCCATGCCCACCAGATACCACTAGTGAGGGCTTATATTGAGAGCAGATGTGGCACATGATCACAAGTCTAGCACCAGATGTCTGGATGATTCACCATGAAGTGAAAGCTGCCCACAGAGTCACTCAAGGTCTCTGTCAAAGACAAGTATGAACAGCTGTAGAGTTAATTACTGATAGAAAGTGGATTTATGTAAATATTATACATACACTAATATTATACATAAATACAAGGAACTTTGAAGCAAGATTTACCTGCAAAAAGGATATAAATCTTCCCATTTGGATTTGGGAATCTCCCTCTACCATACTGCTTTCTGCAGCTGTGAAAAGATCAAAACATTTATAGAGAAATAACAGAGCAACCAAAAAAAAAGAGAGAAAAAAAATACCTAGAAATATTTGGCATATAAAAACCATATATGGTACTTTAATCAGTTGATACAAGATATGCTCTTATTAAACATACATAGTACATTTGTCTAACTGCCTCTTAATTTATTTTAGCAAAATTTGGTTAATGGTTCTTTGCTGTAGCCATTACAGTAATTATGAAGACCATGCATTTAAATGGTTCCCAAGCAAAGATACACCGTTGCCTTAGTCTTCCTTTAAATCAATCCATTTTCAGCTTGAGAACAGAAAATGAAATTTTTCCTCAGAAAATGTACCACGGAATCTAAACTGCTTTCCAGAATATGTGTGAATGTGCTTACTGATATAAGCTAGGAAACCATTTTGGATTTTGTGTATTAGATTACTTACCACCTTCACTATAGAATAGCAGGCCATTATAGAATTTTGTTTCTGCCTGAAACAAGGCAGAAAAACAAACATGACATCCCTGTTACAAAGGAAATCAAATATTTGTTGGTTTCACATATAGCTAGCTACTGTTTTGTATATTCATAGACATAAGGCTCAGAATCCAAGCAGTGACACGAGAGCATGGTATCATATGATATGACCAGACATTAGATTGGTACCTTCTGTAAGTCTGTTGATAGGGATACAATAACATAACACAAATTACCAGCATGATATTATCTATGGCAAATGTGACGCAAAACAGTGTTTGTCCCTTCCAACTACAAACCAAGTATTATACAGCATTTCTTCCTAGAAAACACAGGTTTTACATACAGACAATACCTGATATGACAGTATCTTATCAAGTGTGATAAGGATTTGGCTCAGTGATCACGTTTTAGAAAAAATGTTTTTACAAAGTTGACATCAATTCCCTAATTGTTTCAGTACACTTTCCTTGGCCTCTGCTGTACTTTTAAGAAAAAAATGTGATGCAGCATTCTTAAAGCTGGAACCAAAATGTTACTTATCACCAAACATTTGGATGTTCAAGAAAAGATAATAGGAGGGAACCATTACTAAGTTTACAGGAAAATCTACACAGTGGGGGTTAACTATAAAGACGGCCCACATGCCAATAGCGCCAAATAGTGGTGCTATTAGTGTGTGCGCCCCATGTAAAAGAAGACTCCCGACAAATCGCTCAGTGTGCCGTCACAGCCAATGTAAAAAGTGCCTGATAGTGTCGGAAAACCACCTCCAAACATTGTTTGCCGGAGGTCTCGCCACCGCCCTCTAAAGTGTCAGGAGTTATTAAAAAAAAAAAAAAAAAAGGCACAATCGGCATTATAGATAACAAAAGGCCATTGCACCTTTTACAGTGAGGGAGTGCTTATATATAACCCCAATGTGTTTTTGACATGTACTATTCTAGTTATAAAAAAAAAAAAAAAATCGCAAATTGTATAAAATCCCTGTAAATGAAAGAACTAAAGTAGACAATATTCCATGTAGTATTAAGATAAATAGCTCACCTCATGCTTGAGTTTCTTAATTTCACAACACAGGGCAGCATACACAGTTATGACTTTATTCAAAACCTGCAAGGAGTGGGGAAAAAAGGAAGGAAAGCTAGAAGAGATCCAAAGCATGACATCACAAGGAATATAGTCAGTTAAAAACAAAACCAGAGCTAAGCTCATTAGCAGAAAATACCAAAGCATGTGCTGAGGAAATGCAGTTAAACAGGACTATTCAATGCAATTTAAACTTAGAAAACACATTTTAAGAACATCAGAAAAATAAATATGCGAACATTCCAATCTATGACGGAACATTTTAAAATGGCAGTGCAGTTTCTCACTGAGGCATCTGTATAGGCCTATTATAAAATGCATTTTGCATTATATGTTACTATAATTTTGTTTTACTAAAAAATGATTTTTCTTAAAAAAGGTTAATTAAACTAATAATACAAAAAATTCTGATTATATATTTCTGATTTATATGCAAACATTAAGAAAACAAGAAAATTAGACCATTCTTTTACCAGACATACAAGGTATAAAGACCATTACTTTAACCAAGTACACAGTAAACCTGTTAAAATGTCTGTCTAGTTGCTGTTCTGTTTAAAGCTCCTCACAGAGCTCTCATGTCTTCCCATTTCTTCAGTTGGTGCTTTAGCCACCCAAAAAAGTATTAGGCCGTCTCCCGCTCACCTCTTGCCATGACAAGGGGTAGCGAGATATCCTGACATCAAGTGCAGCTCATCATAAAAAGCCAAGCCTTGCTGACCAGGGTTAGACACCTCCCTAATGCTGGACATTTGCAGGAAGCAGGGATAGACAAAGTGCCTGGCCAAAAGACTCCAGGGTCCCTGGAAAAGGTTTGTGAAGGTCTACTGAACACTATTAAAATTGTCCATGACTCCAAGTGCATTTTTCCAACATAATGAAGCAAGCCACTTGTACTTCAACTGATTTGGTGTGTAAATGTAAGCCAGTCTCCAGTGTGAATCCATACAGACTGTTAGCCTGAGTGTTGCAGTAAAATGGCTGATGTAAAATGTCTATTTAAATTATGGTCCTCCTCATCATAAAGAAAAGCCCAGGGTATATGATAATTGATTTACCTTGTTTTCGGTGCGGATGAGCTCCAGAAGCGTAGATTGCTCATAGGGCAAAAGCTAAAATTTAAATAAATAAAAAAGGTGACAAAAACAATTAACATTTATACAAAAAAGGTTCACCTAGAAAATACATTTTTATTAAGACTTTTTCCAACCTTAAATAGTCTGTAAATAGTTCTAGGGGAGGGGTAAGACTTCAGATGGACAAATAGAAACACAGAATGTGTCGGCAGATAAGAACCATTCAGTCCATCTAGTCTGCCCAATTTTCTAAATATATTTATTAGTCCCCAGTTCCCCATCTTATATCTAGGATAGTCTTGTGCCTATCCCATGCATACTTAACCCCTTCATGACACAAGCACTAAAACGTCACAATTTGTTCCTGGCCACCGATCACGCTGGAAGGCTATTCCATACATCCACTACCCTCTCAGTAAAGTAATACTTCCTGATATTACTTTTAAATCTTTGCCCCTCTAATTTAAGACTATGTCGTCTTGTGGTAGTTTTTCTTTTAAATATACTCTCTTCCTTTACTGTGTTGGATATATATTTACTTACTTGTTCTGTAAATGTATTCTAGAAAGTCTTTCCTCCTTTCTACTTTACAGGTTAGTCTTTTGAGGCTTTCTAAAAGTCTGGGCTCAGTTATAAGTGGTTATGAATAATAATTGGTAGTTGCTGCTCTGCATTAATTTTGAAAAAAAAAACCTGAAGATCCACTAGTTCTGTAATAACCAATTTTCTTTCACAGTGTAAAACAATCGAACGCTAACATTTTCCAATTTATAAAACTATATTAAATGATCTGTTAACTCACATTTCTAGTCAGATAGCTGTGGTTAGCTAGAAAAGAAAAAGGTAGCATTCGGGTACTTCGGTCACCATTGTTGAAAGAGTAATTAAACTCTAAAAGAGAGAGAGTTCTGCTTCTATATTAAAGAAAGAATTCTGCTGATTTATCAGAAGCCTCCTTGTTAATTTTGACTCATTCTTTATTAGAAGCAGAAGTTATTTTGTAAATGGCCCTGCTGAAGTGGTGTGTACTTTAGGAGGTGTATTGCAGTGTCACAGCTGATCAGATGTCAGCCTGCTGCCAACATCAATTTGAGGTTCTAGTTATGAAGGAGAAAGGCATGTACCTATATTTAAGTACAAATGGTTTACCCCCACACTAGATTTAATTAATTAAATACTCTTGCTTATGTTGGTTTTAAAGCGTAGTGGAATTTTAATACACGGAAACACTTGATATCACAACACCGATTCTAGTGAAAACTCTCTCATAGAAACAACCGTGATCAAGCTGTAACTAACATGGCCTCGGCACTCAGGCCTGTCTGCGGAGACCCACTTTGTCACATCCAGTTGATGTCACAGCCAATCACAGTGCCTGGCTTTGACAGCTTATCTCTCCCTTCCTCACAGCAATCATGGAACAGGGAGAGACTAATTACAGTATGGACAGCCTGCTCCTGTCCCCTAAACACCCCTCAACACCTAAGAACTGTTTAAATATAAAGTTTTGTATTGTTTCTAAGTTGGTCTGGGTAGTAAAGAGCTAAATCACTACCTGAAATTATTGCCTTATCACCAAAAAAATTAATAAATCACAACTTAAAAACATGGGGTATTTTCCAACTAAGGATAAATACTAGAATCTGTTAAGCAGGTTTTTTTTTTTTTTATTAGCTCTTAAAGGACAAAAACAAATTTTTCCCCCAATTTTCCATCATATTTAATTTTTTATGGTAAATTATATATGTTCAAATTGATGGTATATATTTTCTGTGGGTATGTAAATGAGAAAGTAGAAAATTACAGCTAAATGCAAGCATTGCAGAAGTGTTAAAAAAAAGCCAGTGTCCAGAATGACCAAAATGTTAAAATAATCTGATGACAAAGGGGCTAAACATTTTTAATGAGCTAAAAGCCTGTCTACTTAGTCTTAGCTATGCACAATTATTAAATGTATAGTGGAAAATGTTGAAACTGTGAAGAGACCGCACATTCAAATATGCACTACCAAACTGCATGAGATCTACAAGTGATAAGTTATCAGTAGGTTGAACAGGTAGAAGAATTGCTATATGTTAGGGTTATCATTTTAGAAAACCAAAATCATAAAAATAAAAAGGTGCTACACTGTGTGCGTTATAACAAGCTATAAAAAGCCATGCTACCCATGTCAACATACAGATCCCAAAATCACAGAAAATAAATTAAAAACGAACAAGTTTCAAAAAAGTCAGGTCAGAAGACACACGATTGAGCGTGGTATTCATCACATGGTGTCTACAGGATGTTAGAAGTCACAGGACAAAGCTGAGATTATCTTTTTGAAATGTAGGAAACTGGATATGCGCATTCAATACAATTGTTTTGAAATAGTTTTTTTTAAACAAAACACAATGAGAAAAAAGGTGGTGAATATGAATGCGGCTTAACATTCTGAAAAATGTATAATTAACAATTATGTTGGCTCCTGAGAAACAATGATTAGTATTTTCCTCTCAAATTCATACTTAAATGTATTTCTTGGTACTCAACTGATGGTAGTCTCAAGCTGAAAAATGCTAACTAAGTATTTGAAATGGCCATACATTCTGGCGGGAATTTAAGGTTTGATTTAAGATGTGAAGCATTTTCTGTATTTCTTTCTTTGCTGGTACAGCACAGCATATTTTGGTATTTCATGACGTTTACTTTTCTTATGCATAAACTGCATTTTTGTCTTTCCAGAAAAGCCTGTGTGCTACACAGACTTTAAACTTTATATTGCACCACAGTAGTTTGGGTACATAGTCCCCTTTAAGAGAAACAATTATAAAACCCAAAGTTATTAGAGACTTTGCCATTTCCTTTCAAACAGGATATATAGTACGAATCCATGTAGGATGTCAAATTAACAAAAAATACAATTTGCCTGGAAGTGAAAATGCTGAAATTCCCCTTTTCCAAAGATTTCTAAATGATATCAAAAAGAATATGTGTGTTTAGCTGCAATGAGCTTAACTCAGGAAACTGAATAGATATTGTTTTGCTAATTCAGCATGACAGATTTGTATGTGGAGCATGGAATACATTTACAAAAACATAAGGATCGAATCGGTATAATTATTTTTAATTGGATTTTTTGTGCCATTTTCTAGCAAATATTCATTCAACAATTCACCAAGCATGAACAGGAAGAAGTGTTACTACCTGATGTCCATAGACCTCATTTACTTAAATCCTTTGCTCCTAAATTACAAAGGAATTATAATGATGCAAGGTAGCCATTTTGATTTTTTTTGTTTGACTTCTGGCAAGTTAACTTGGTTGAGATCTATCTTAACCCCTTCATGACCGGGCTTTTTTTGTTTGTTTGTTTTGTTTTTACACTAATGCGTTTTTTGTGGACAAGAGCTTTGCAGTAGTATTTTGGCAAGAACATAAACTGTGACGTCTTGAAATCAAATTATGATTTTCTATCTAATTAGTGAGTATCCAATTGCGATGGGAATTTCAAACTTTAAGCCAATGCAGCGGAATGGGATCCATTTTCCAACTTAGCTACTTTGGCCATAAGTTTAAAATTCCCAACTCAGTTCCCTGCAAATCTCTTTAGTGAACAGACCGTATAGTGGTTTCCTCCTGCTAGAATATATATTTAGCAAATATTGTAGAAATGTGCAGGATTATATTACTACGGTGCTAATAAAATAAATATTAAAGAAATACATCTCCATGCAAACCTACTAGACTGGTAAGCTTTTTCAAGGCCTCATCATATCAAACCTTCTACTGCTTGTTTTATTTACTGTATAACAGTGATATTCTACATGAAACAAGATAGAAAGATAAAAAGGGCATGTTTGTAGTCTTAAAGTGACAAATTAATTTAGGAGCTAGGGAGGGTCCACAGCTAACAATGATTTGTCAATCCCTATTATTAAAAGTTGTAAAATGATGGCACTGGACCTTTTTTAAATCCTGGTCTCCTATGAAGTAAAATGGCCATCAAATGACGACTCACGGAGCAAAGTGAGCTCCACCACAGATTTCAGTACGATATGTTTCAATGGAGAGTGTTAGGGAATAAGGTTGCCAGTGTCTTAACAGTTATAAAGGACTAACCTTTAATGCTATTGGATCCAGGTTGAAATCCCATACATCCCCAATAGAATCATCCAGGGCATTTTCAATTCTCCGAAGCTGAGACGTATACTCTTCAAGAAACTTCCCATAGTTTTTAAGCTGTACCTCCGCGTGGATTTCTATGGGGGGGGGGGGGGAAGAAAAATTAAGTTAATGCTAAAAAGACAGGAGAAAATTACTATCAGAGCAAAAGTGTTAACATAGGCCTGCAGAGCTACTTTGCTGTGTGGTAATTAACCAGAAGGGAACTATATTCGTTTTCAGTGTTATGAAAGGTTGTGCATGCCTGGTGGCCTATAGCAGAAATGTAATCAATACAAATCTTAAGTATCAGCAAATACCCAATAAAGAAAGGAAGAATTACATCAAAGCAGCATGTTTAGAAGATGATTAGTAATCCATAGTTTTATTAAACTACAAATGCCTCTTACAAAGGTCCGCCAAGAAACCAAGACAGCAGCTCACAGAAGGCCGATTATGGCCATTTTACAAACCTGTAAATCAGAAAATTGGAAATTGTAAAAGAAAAAAAAAAAAAGAATGGTTTTAAGACAGGACTTGATGTATCCCAGGAGCTATTGCTCCTAAAATCCCTAGTGCTTGCTCCTAACTTTTTGGATAGGTTTTACATTGAACTCTAAATTCTACAGAAATTCATCAAGCCCTGCTCTCCAGTGGTGCTGGTCAACACTGGAGGTGCAAAAAGTGCATCATTGATGGAAAACCAATAGTTACAGAATATACTCGAGCTCCAGTATTTGGAGTGATAATTTGCAATAAGGCTCACCACAATTCATTGTTTAGTGAACAAACTCTTAAGACCCAATTAAAAAATAATTACCATGTAAATACCATGTTTTTGGCAAAACAATCTTTGAAACCAAAAATAAACACTGCTAGTACAAACACATCGTATGAAACATAAAAAATAAAAAACACATGAGGAAGTTGAAAAGCTTGAAAAGCTACCAAAGATCAGAATGTTTGTTAACTTGCAGTTCCTGCTTTGGAATGTGCCCAGTAGCAACACTAAAATATTTGTTTAAAAACACAAGTTTGTGTTGAAGTTTTAAACTCAAATATTATAATGTAAATGTCAGAACATTCAAGTTCCATTGTAGGGTTCACATTAATATCCTGAAGACAGCAATTTGCCAGTTCAGATAAAGAAAATGATCGTTTAGTAAAAATAATTGAATGTTTTAATCAACGCCTAATATTTAAAGTTTCTCTGTACATTTTAAATGGAATGATTTTGCTATCAAATTCAAACATGCGAGATCTACCCTAATGTGAGTTTGCCACTGTTTTGATAACAAACTTGGCAAGGAAAGTTCCTTTGTTATCTAAATGTTGGGGGATCTCACAAAGGGGCCTTCAGTTTTTGAACTTTCTTGGTATTAAAATGTTATTATTTAAATTACTTAGCGCCATTGGTTGGCAAAACTAACTTTTTAAAGTACCGTATTTTCCGGCGTATAAGACGACCCCCCAACTAAGTCATCTTATAAGCCGGAAAAATCACATCTATATTTTAACCTTTTAGGTTAAAATAGAGTTTTCCACCCTCCTCCCCCTTTCCCAAATCCCCAGTACTTACCTATTTTCTGCCTGTCTCCCGCTGTTAAGCCGGTCCGTGGCTGTGAGGGAAGCGTTGTGAGCTCCCCTCCAGCCGCGCGGTCAATAAAGTTTTGTTTAAAAAAAAAGTTTAAACAGACTTTATTGAAGCCGCGCGGCCTGAGGGGAGCTCACAACGCTTCCCTCACAGCCACGGACCGGCTTAACAGCGCGAGCGGAGACAGAGCAGAAAATAGGTGAGTAAATCCCAGTACCCGGCGTATAAGACGACCCCCCAACTTTTGAGAAGATTTTCAGGGGTTAAAAAGTCGTCTTATACGCCGGAAAATACGGTAATTTTTGGCACGGTTACTTTCCCTGTTATATGGTGTGCATGTTTATATCTCTACTCTTAATGGAACATGCCAGCTTATCCTCTGACCAGTAGCTGTTCTACTTCCCTTAGAAGCAGATGGGCTGATCTGGTCAGCGACAGTCCCTCAATGTTAGCACAAGTGAGATAACTTGTTTTTACATAGCATCAACAGAGGGAACCTTAATTGCAACCAGACACCCTCAGATGAGCGGGGAAAGACTCACGATCAGGCTCTGCTTCAGCCACATAATTCTCTAAAAAGATACACATTGGGTTTACTGGGGAGAAGGGGCACACACCTGCTTCAGAGGTGCATCTGCAGTTCATCCACAGGCTATTTGGCATCTTTAACCCCTTGACGACAAAGGACGTGCCAGGCACGTCCTGGGAGAAACTCCCTTAACGACAAAGGACGTTTTAATGATTTTGTGTAAATTATATTTTAGGTCAAAGTTAGAAAAAGTGGTTTTTTTTTTAATTTTTCATCATATTTTATGATTTTTTTTGTAGTAAATTATAAGATATGATGAACATATTGGTATCTAATGAAAGCCCTTCTTATGACTATAAAAACAACATATAATTTGTGTGGGTACTGTATGTGAGAAAGAAAAAAAATTACAGCTAAACACAAACACCCTAGAAATGTCAAAACAGCCATTGTCACCAAGGGAAAGTCAAGGTGAAAATGTCTTGTCACTAAGGGGTTAAAACCATTGGCTGCTTCACATTGCTTTGTAAACTCACATCCCTTGTAGCCGACACTGCCACACATGCAATGCTAATTGTCAGTCACCCTTATTTACAGCTGTGTTTATAGTAGTGATTTAGTTACTTCAAATTAATATTTGGTCGTTATATTAAATTCGATCTCATGTATGATAATAAAACTATTATATAATCAGAGAAATTGTGGCCAGACTGGAGCAAATGGATTGATTGGTATAAAATTTGCCATTACAGAGGCAATGGACTCACCCAGCCTTCACAGGGTATCCTGGGGTAGACCAGATCTTCATGATCATATTGTCACTGCTCTGTCATTAACAATACACAGAATTGACAACTTGACTTTATTCATTGACAATGCTGGGTCATTTACGGTCTGTCTGACATATTGAAAATATATTCCCATTAAAGGGGCCAAACAAACCAAATACACTGATGTCTAATGAACTCTAGAAAAAAAAAAAACTCTAGATTGGTTTTACTGAAAATAAGTCTTAAACAACTGACTGCTTTGTACATACCATGACATAAAGGGTGTGGAGGAGGGCATGGGTAAAAGCAATGCACACTGTCCATGGTACTGATCCTCCACCCCAAGAGAATACCCTCAAACTAAAGCCATGATACTGTAAAGCCATGGTATCAATCTATGCTGGATCAGGCACTAGCATACAATAATATAACCAGCTGGAGCGGGTTTAGGTCATAGAAGAGAAGGTGACCTTGGAGTTTTTAAATGGTTATGTTTTAATTGTTGACACGCCAAATATGGGGCTAACGAACTATATTCTAGGCCCATAAAAATAGCAAGCTAAAGTACCCTCTTAATAATGTATCTATCCATCATAAGGAAAGGATAACCGAGGGGACTACTGTGGTTACAGTACTTCACATTTAAAATAAAGCACCTGTTACCTTGGAGACTGAGGCAGACACTGCCTACATAAAGTAAGACATGATAAATCATAAGTACTACAGTTATTTCTGTCCACTTATACAAGAGCACATAAATACTTTTATAAAATAGGAACATTCTCCACATTTATATGTATTTATAAAGTATTTTACCAGGAAGGATATAATGAAGTTTAAGTATGTCCAGGGTTCACAAAAACAAGGTACAAAATAATATTACAAATACAAAAGTAATATTAAAATACAGATATACAACTTTAACACAAAACATGAACAGTTAATTAATGATTACAGGTGCATTCTGTATTGAGGTATATTTCACAGGGTTTTTAGACTGGGGACATTTTTGAGGATGTGTGCGAGGTTATTCCATAATTTTAGTGCTCTGTAGAAAAATGAGGATTGAGTCACTTTCTTTTTGTATTGTGGTAAGTAAGTGAAGTGCTGGTACCAGATTGGAAGTTATAGGAGGTGTGAACCGTATTCTACTCAAGTAGGATGATAATTCCCAGAAAAGCTCTTAAAACACAAGGCCGGAAAGGTGAAGAGTGCGTTTGGATTCCAGCGGTAGCCAGTTTAGATCTTTCAACAAGTCACAATAGTAGGGCATGTAATTATATTGTAGCACAAAGAAGAATGAGTTAAACATTGTAGTAAGTTTATGAAGTTGGGTTTGCGGCACAGATGCATACACTAAATCCCTATATTCAATGATTGACATTTGCATTTGTTTTACAATCTGTTTCCTTACTTTTTTTCTATACAGGGCACCTAGTTTCGGTGCCGTTTGATTTTGTTTTGATACATTGATGGGAATTGTTTAAGTTATGTATTTTAAGAACATTGTGACAGTTTTATCGGTGTTTAGGAAAAGTTTTTTTTTTTTTTTTTTAAATCAGTGATTCACTTTTCTAGCTCTGTGAACTGGTCTAGAAACACAGTGTCAAGCTATGGTAGATTTGGTTTACTGGTCTTGATTCTGGTGTCATTTGCGTACTTGTGTACAGTTGAGGCTTTGCGACATTAAGTAGACCATTTATGAATAATGTGAATACTAGGGGTACAGAGTATCGGCCCTTTGGTTACACTAGACGTGACTGGGAGCAGGAGGGAGAGCAGTGAGAAATCAACACATATTGTGATCGATCTGATGCATACGATTGATGCTAGGTTTGTGGATGATGCCCAATACTGGAGTTTTCAAGTTTTTGCAATACAATGCCATGGTCTATACAGTGTCAAAGGCCTTGGCAAAATTTACGGACAAATAGCTCCAGTTAGGTCTCCTTGATAAATGCCAGTTTGGATGTCATCACAAACTTTTAAGAAAGCAGTTGTAGTTGAGTGATTTGGACGAAAGCCTAACTGATCTATCGGACGGTAGTTAGATACCAAAGTATTATCACCACTTTTATGGATTGGTACTACTCTTGCAGTCTTCCAGTGTTTGGGAATGTATCCTGTCACCAAGGATTTTTTGATTAAGGTAATGACAAGTTTAGTAATTGCTGGCGCACTGACCTTCAACAACATTGCTAGGATTTAAACAGGTCCAGACTGGCATTTCATTTTTAGATTAATCGAGATGTTTATTAATGACAACAACAGGCACAGGTATAAAATTTAATTTGTGTTATGAAATGTTAGGCCTTTATCATTTTTGTTTGTTTTGTTAATGCATTTCACCACTGTCTGTAAGCACAGTGATCATTAATGGAGCCAGTACACAAATTTTGTCCACACTGAACATCTAAACTAGCACATTTATAGTGGGACATATGAATTACAAACATGCAAAAGCTTGGACTGAGAGTCTAAGTCAGGGATTAAGCTTAATCTGTGACATGGGAGATTCTTGAGATCTTTCTAAAAGACCTTGTGATTATAACAGTGAACACGATTTCATTTTCAAACTCAGCCAATCAATATAAAAATCTCCAAAAACCTAATTTTTTGGGCTTTGCTCAACGGTTTTACTTAACAGTTGGGTTATGTCAGAAAAGGAATGCACCGGAGCAAGGTCGGTGGTAGATTCCAGAAATAATAATCAGTCTACTGAACAGGATCTCAGTAGTACCAGAAAGGAGATCAAAGGTGGAAGGGGGAGCTATTATTTTGTAAAGGGGTGAACTTTATGGACTTGTCAACTTAAAAAGCAATGTCTCCTCCTCACTTTTCTCTGACATTTCTGAAGCATGGAAAGCCTTGTATTGCAATGGTAGCGTCAGGTACTTCTGCTATTAACCATGATTCTGCGATCACAGTGATTTAGGGTTTCTAATAAAAAAAATTAAAAAAACACCAAGCTTATAGCTCATCCAGTTTACGGAAAACCATCAAATTTGCACAATTCCAAAATAAATTCCCATAAAAAAACCAAACCACAAGATCTTAAGAGTAAAGAATTTTGCAGTACACAAAAATAAAGTAATTGTGTGTTTCAATGGAGAATGTGAATCTACTGCTCCACAAAGCAGCTTCTTTGATGGGCTTCGCAAGCACTACCATGCTCATTCATTAATTCCATTCAAATTCATTATAAGATGGGGAATCTCAATTCATTCAGCGTGATTTCTATTCACAGAAGAGAGCAGCTGCCATGCAAGAAAAACTGAAAGTTTCACTTTCACAAATAGTTTTTGGGGTTTTTTTTTTTTTGCTCTTTTGGATGTTTAGAAACCAGGTGTTTTATATCACACAGATTAAAGAGAAGTGTGTTATTGACAAAAAAAAAAAAGACATTAGACAAGGACATGTTGTTGCAATCATTGTGCAACATATCCCCATAGCTCAAGTATACTAACATAATAAACTGTTTTAGCTAAACATACCAAGAAAGAAGAGCTTTTCAGTTTAGAAGGACTCTGAACATTGTGTAGATTGGGAATGAAGATAATAAAAAAATGATGTTAGCAAAAGTGCAAGCAAATGCATCAGTTAAAGACAGGATTTAAATCAGTCTGTGGAGATTCCTGTTTAAGATAACTTCACCTGTGGCTTGCAAATAACACATTCTCCATTGAAAAGCTGTTCAGTCACAGGTGATGTCATAAACATGGGACAACAGAGTCACATTTAAACCAAGTTATTCTTCTAATTTAGGTATTTGCTTTGAATTCTATTAACACAATGTATCAAAGGACTCAACAAATACCGTATTTGCTCGATTATAAGACGAGGTTTTTTTCAGAAAAAAAAATCTGAAAAATACCTTATAATCGAGGTCTTCTTATAATCTGACCTCAAATTGAGGTCAGATTATAAAACAGCGATCCAGGTCCCCAGCAGAGCTGCAGGGGACCTGGATCCCCCTCTCTAACAGCAGGGGATGTCTGCACGATGAGCACAGACTCCCCTGCTTCTGCCCGGCATGACCGCCGGGGCTTCTATGAAGAAGCCAGGTACTCCCACTTTCGTCACAGAAGTCCCGGGCGGCAGCAAGGGAGGTCTGCGCTCATTGCGCAGACATCCTCTGCTGTCCCACTAGCCACCAGGGAGAATCTGGCAGCCGGGGGATGTCTGCACGATACGTGCAGACATCCTCCATGCTGCCCGACACGGCAGTCTATTATGACTGACCAGCTGCCCCCACTAGCCACCAGGGAGAAACAGGTGAGGGAGGGAGCCCCCACAAGAAACAGGTGAGGGAGGGACAGATAAACGAGGGGGGAGAGACAGAGACAAGGGGAGGGAGGGGGGGAAAGAGACAGAGACAAGGGGAGGGAGGGGGGGAAAGAGACAGAGACAAGGGGAGGGAGGGGGGGAAAGAGACAGAGACAAGGGGAGGGAGGGGGGGAAAGAGACAGAGACAAGGGGAGGGAGGGGGGGAAAGAGACAGAGACAAGGGGAGGGAGGGGGGGAAAGAGACAGAGACAAGGGGAGGGAGGGGGGAAAGAGACAGAGACAAGGGGAGGGAGGGGGGGAAAGAGACAGAGACAAGGGGAGGGAGGGGGGGAAAGAGACAGAGACAAGGGGAGGGAGGGGGGAAAGAGACAGAGACAAGGGGAGGGAGGGGGAAAGAGACAGAGACAAGGGGAGGGAGGGGGGGAAAGAGACAGAGACAAGGGGAGGGAGGGGGGAAAGAGACAGAGACAAGGGGAGGGAGGGGGGGAAAGAGACAGAGACAAGGGGAGGGAGGGGGGGAAAGAGACAGAGACAAGGGGAGGGAGGGGGGGAAAGAGACAGAGACAAGGGGAGGGAGGGGGGGAAAGAGACAGAGACAAGGGGAGGGAGGGGGGGAAAGAGACAGAGACAAGGGGAGGGAGGGGGGGAAAGAGACAGAGACAAGGGGGAGACAAAGGGAGGGGGATGGAGAGACAACACTAAGGGGGAGAGAGAGAGAAAGCTGGGGGCAAGGGAAAGAGAGGCAACATTGGCACATAAAAGGAAATAAAAACAAGAAATGCATTTTTTTCATAATATTTTTTATTAAAAACGCAATTTACATGTGAATATATACAAGTTGAACTTTTTTCCTATAGGGTAGTCTTATATTCAGGCTTTTAGTTTTTTTCCTAATGGAATATCCAAAGTTTGGGGGGTCATCTTATAATCGAGCAAATACGGTACTAGTGACCGCTTCTGTGTACTGCCATCACAAAAGCGTACACTGCCTGGTGGGATACTGGAGGCTGCAGAGAGCTGCTCGCCATGTGCAGTAATGTCTAGGGCAGCAAAAGCTAACATTCCAACTGGCTCAGTATCATGAAAGAGTGAAGAGTGAAAAGCTTACCACTTAAGCATCACCACTTACAGCAAATTTCACATTTATACATCCTGAGAATGCACTACCTGGTTCTCTGGTTAACCCTGTCATAGCACAATGAGTGAGCTGGTGAGTGTTTCATTATCCATTCTGACTTTTGTTTGGGACTAGAGCTCAGAGCTTTAATACAGCCATGCACCCATCGTATGTACTACTATGTAAACATGCAAAAATGTATAGTACGCCCTTTTTAATTAACTAATCATTGAGCTTGACTCACTAATTTATAAATCAGTATATCAATGCAATGATTTTGGTTTATTTTAAAGCAACTAACTTCCCAAAATTATTCCTCCACTGTCAGTGTTGTGCGCATGGTTTCATTGGTTTGTGTCATATGTGATATATGATCCTGTATGCAAGACAAGTGATTTAAGTGTAATCCATGGGTGACATAGGTCATTGTAAGATTAATTCTGCAACTTTAATGCATGGCTGCTATATGATGCTGTAAGTGCACTGTACCGTATGGGTGATGCAGGGTACTTGCTAAATTCTGTATGTGAGACAAGTGGTTTAAGCTTCACATGTGATTAAAAGGATTGCTGCGTGACTAATGTGTATTACATGGATGCTCTACGTTTTTGGGGGTTATTTTTAACAAAATTAAAGTGCAAGTAAGTTATGCAAGTTAACAGAGGTATACACTTTGCAGGATAGGGATAATCCTCTTTACCACAATGCTGAGTAAATTCAGACCAAATGTGTCAAGTCCTGATGTATGTTATACTTTTTAAACATTTGTTATTACAGAAGGAGTTCTAGGAGCTATTGTGATATTCAGTTTGGAGCCTATACACATCTCATGCTAACAATAAAAAATATGACATCACAAAGATGAGTGCGTGGTCCAGTTCAAACATCACACCATCGCTTACTATTTATTCCAGCTATTTAGACATAACAATGAGAAATCAAGCACCAAAACACAAACTCCAATCAAATACACTTAGTGTGTTATACATAAAGATAATTTCTGGTGCTAAGTTCTAGAAGTGGATCTAAATCATCAGGAACATTCCATTAGTTCCCATGGTTAATGGACCACACTTAGAACTTTGTCCCACAATTGACCTTTATACATAACCCCATGATGTATGTCACACCATTAGGATTGAATTTTTTTTGAAAAAGGTATTTAGTATAGTTATCAATGATCAAAATAATTGCTGTTTGTTTTTTATATTATTCGGTGTAACAGAAAATATAATGGAATCGAATTTTATATAGACTTATTTAGTCACTTTTTTCTATATAAAAAAAAAGTTGGCTCCTAAATGCCACCGCAATGTGTCAACCCAGTTGTATGTATGCAATTTATGATGATCTATTCATTTTATATATTTACTAATGAGATATTAGTAATGAGCCAATATTCAGAAGAGGTGACAAAACTTATCATAAACAATGCAAATATATATTTTAGTGTTAATCGCTCGCCTTTCAGGTGCTGTAGGCTATATGAGCGATAATGCCCTAACAGCTCCGTATCTAACAAGGGAAGCCGTAGTCCACAGCAACTGAAGTGCCAAAAATTAGCCATCACTGCCCCCTGTCAAGTCCATACAGATGTAGGTTGTAACACTATATCTATGTGTTTGACCCATAAGAAACTTCAACCAATAGGTACTTTCACAGAACAGGCCAATACTTACTCTGTGAGCCATCATCAAAGCGATCAAACTCCCAGTCCGGGGAGATCGTCTCCGTGGTCGCCGCCATCACCATACAACCGAGTAAGAAACACTAACCCAGCCCGCCTCCTTCCCCCCGTGACACACCGGGTCACGTGATTTCCTGCCAGTGCACGCCCACTACCCAGCGATGAGGAGGACTGACGTAAATTACGTGTCCGCAGATTCGGTGACATGTTAACTGTGGGCATTAGTCGGTTGTGGAAATGAATCAAGACTAAAACACAGTAAGGAATCTGAGCTGAGGATAGTTTTGTGTGCTTAGGCAAACACATATAACAGAGGGTTGCTAATGGATGAAACCTTATTATACTGATGCTCAAAATGGACTGACAGCATAACTTTTGATACCTTGTTCCACTTCAGGTGACAAGACATTTTCACCTTGACTTTCCCTTGGTGACAATGGCTGTTTTGACATTTCTGGGGTGTTTGTGTTTAACTGTAATTTTTTTCTTTCTCACATACAGTACCCACACAAATTATATGTTGTTTTTATCGTCATAAGAAGGGCTTTCATTAGATACCATTATGTTCATCATATCTTATAATTTACTACAAAAAAAATCATAAAATATGATGAAAAATGTAAAAAAACACACTTTTTCTAACTTTGACCTAAAATATAATTTACACAAATAAAATCATTAAAAAAGACCCCGTCTAAATAGTTTCTAAATGTTCTCCCAAGTTCAAAAATATGCATGTTTCCATATTTTTCGGTATTTTTTTGCGAGTTATGGGGCAAAAACCAAAAATAGTGTTTTTTGTTTTTTTCCTATATTGATCTTTTGACCCCAACCTGAACCCAAAATTTAACCCTAACACTAAATTTAACCCCAACTCTAATCCTTATTATATCCCTTAATATTTTTTAACTTTAATTTAATTTTAACCCTATCCCTTATGCTAAAAAATATTAAATTTTTACCCTATAGGCTAATATAGCTAAATAACCTGTTTTTAATTAATTAAATATGTATTTTTAATATTTTCCATTGCTATGCTACTTAACTACCACTAGGGGCAGTCAAGTAGCATATTCAGAGCGACGGAAGTGAAGTTACTTTCACTTCCGAAGCTCAGACCGGCAGAGGGCTTGGCCATATTGACGGAGCAGCATTCTCCGTCAATATGGCTCCCCACGATTGCTCCGTGGGGCGATCGTGGGGGTCCCAAAATAGAAATTTCGGTTCTGGCTATTGCCTTGATGTCGAGGCAATAGACCAGCACTGTTAAAGCGTTTTTCGCGATCGTTGATCGCGAAAACCGCTTCATTCACTGCAGGACGTTCCAGGCACGTCCTTTGTCGTTAAGGGAGTTTCTCCCAGGACGTGCCTGGCACGTCCTTTGTCGTCAAGGGGTTAAAGGGACAGTCTAGTCCCTAAACTCACTTTGGTGCAAGATGAAGATTACTGCTTGTATAGCTCACAGACTTTTTTCCCCCCCAGCGTGATTTGATGTAGGCATTCTATATAAATCACATTTTTAGGACTCAAGCCCTCCCCCAGTGATTACTCCTCACAGGGCCGATCCTGGACAGATGCACAGAGTGCTGCACTGCACCCAAGCGCCAGGGAAAGGAGAAATAATGGATCACCAGGAGGAGCGTTGTTTGCGTTCAGAGCAGGTGCACACTCCCGTCAAAATAAGTGAAAGAGCATGTATGCTCTCACCTGGCAGTAAGCACCTTGTTTCCTGCTAGGAGCTACCGAAAAATGATTTTGAGTGCCTTCTTTCCACTAAAACAGTCCTCCTCTGTTTCAACAATGAAGGAGTGACATAAAACAGGTGCCAACAAAGCAGGAGTGCTGGTCACGGATGACGTATTCACATGACGGCGCCCCTGCACCTTTAAGAGCCAATGCGTAGTGGAGGTTGATCTGCCCCACGGAGCGGCTCCTCCTCTCTCTTCTTTTAAATGTATAAGAGGAGGAGGAGCAGATCCTCTTCCTAGTGACAAAAACACATTTTTGCTTCATATGCAATGCAACATTATTACTACATCACACTGGGTTTCCACCATTTTAGCTAATTTTTTAAATAATAATATATAATAAAGTTTGGATATTTTAATTTATAGATCTTGAATAAATATGTGAGGCTTACTCTATTTATATATAGTATTTATTCATGACAATAAAAGTGCATATACAAAATTTATTGCATAAAAAAAAATGTACCACCTCTTTTATAGTTTTTAAATTATATTCATTTATAATGCATTGCCAAAGTAGCAGAGTTGCAAAAATTCTCCCATTCAGTTGAATGGAAGAACTTTTCCAACTCTGCTGCTTTGGCTTCATGTGAAATTCCCATCAAGGTTCCCTACCATTCCCTTTCACAAGTAAAGCCCGAAATAGTTATTCTATTTTTCAATGGAAAAATAAACCAAATACACATTTTGTTAACGGGACTCTGTCATCCTAAATATTGCTTAGGCGGTGAATGTAGAGAATAAAAAATGATCTATACACTGGGTTAGCAAGATTACATGAAAATGCATAAAATAAGAGAAAAATATGTTTTACATGTGTTTGTGGTGTCTCTTGTTTGATAGGTTGGTAAATAAACCATACCTCAGCAGATTCTGCCCATGTTTTAGAACCCCCTATTTTTATTAAAAAGGTAAGTGTGAGAGAGCTGGGTTTACAAGTCATAGTCGCCAACGGTCACCCGGTCATGTAATGTGTTCATGCAACGTCACGTCACTGTACACGCGGCTATGCTCACAGCAGCAGCTTTTTTTTTTTTTTTAGTTTTTTTTTCTTTTTAGTTTTTTTTTCTTTCATATCCGGCTAATCTACTTTCCTCCTCCGTGCAGGAGGGAAGCCTGCAGCACAGAGGTGAGTAAAAATGGCAGATGGGCAAAATAATACTGGCAAATGAAGGGTAAATTAACACTGGCATAGGAAGGGTAAAATAATACTGGCAAATGAATGGCAAAAAAAACTGGCAAATTATGGATAAAATAACACTGGCAAATGAAGGGCAAAGTAATACTGGGGAGGGAGGGGTTAAGAGACAGAGACAAGGGGAGGGAGGGGGTTAAGAGACAAGGGGAGGGAGGGGGTTGGAAGAGACAGAGGCAAGGGGAGGGAGGGGGGAGAGAGAAAAATGGGGGCATGGGAAAGAGAAAGGCAGCATTGGCACATAAAAATAAATAAAAACTAGAAATACATTTTTTGATATCATCATTTTTTATTAAAAAAGCAATTTACATGAGAATATATACAAGTTGAACTTTTTTCCTATAGGGTAGTCTTATATTCAGGCTTTTAGTTTTTTTGCTAATGGAATATCCAAAGTTTGGGGGGTCGTCTTATAATCGAGCAAATACGGTAACAGTGTTAAATAATACTGGCAAAAAAATGGCAAAATAATACTGGCAAAGGAAGGGTAAAATAACACTGGTAAATGATGGGCAAAATAATACTGGCATATTAAAGACAAAATAAAATACGGAAGAGACGGCCAGGTGAGTACTGGTGAATGGTGGAGGAGGGTGGTGGTGTATTAATGGGCAAATTGTCTGTGGCATATTAGTGGGCATATTGTCTGTGGCATATTAATTGGAAGGCTAATAGTGGCATATTCATGGGAAATTGTGGCATATTGGCAATCTGGCTGTGGCATATTTATGGGCAGGCTAATAGTGGCATATTAATGGGCAAATTGGCTGTGGCATATTAATGGGCAATCTGAATTTAGCATATTAATGGGCAGGCTAATAGTGGAATATTAATGGGGAAAATGTCTGTAGCATATTAATTGGCAATCTGCCTGTGGCATATTAATGTAATATGGCGTATTAGTAATATAGCCATTCCCTCATGGGGCACCAAAACAAATCCTGCACCCAGGCGCCCATGACCCTAGGATCGGCCCTGACGCCTCATGTTTACTGCAGGTGCGGCAGCACTGATTATTTAGACACTGAGCATATACCGTATTTGCTCGATTATAAGACGACCCTGATTATAAGAAGACCCCCCAAACTTTGGATATTCCTTTAGGAAAAAAACTAAAAGCCTGAATATAATACTACAATAGAAAGGAAAAAAAGTTTAACTTGTATATATTCACATGTAAATTGCTTTTTAATATTTAATAAAAATTATTATATTAAGCAAATTTATTTTTTTATTTCCTTTTATGTGTCAATGCTGCCTCTCTCTCCCGCCCGCGTTGTCTCTCTCTCTCCCCCAGTGTTATCTCTCTCTCCCTCCCCCCAAACTTTTCTCTCTCCCCCTTGTCTTTCTCTCCTCCCTCCCCTTGTCTTTCTCTCCCCCCCCCCCCTCCCTCCCATTGTCTCTCTCTGCCCTCCCCCTCACCTTTTTTATTGATCCCTGGTGGCTAGTGATGGCAGCTGGGGGATGTCTGCACGATACGTGCAGACATCCTTCATGCTGCCCGACACCTCCGTCCATTATGAAGGACAGGCGGTCCGTCATAATAGACGGCAGTGTCAGGCAGCATGGAGGATGTCTGCACTATCGTTCAGACATCCCCGGCTGCCCGATTCTCCCTGGTGCCTAGTGGTACAATACGCGCAGACATCCTCCGCTACTGCCCGGGACTTTTATGGACCCAGGTTCATCATAGAAGTCCCGGTGGTCGTGCTGGGCGGCAGCAGGGGAAGTCTGCGCTCATCGCGCGGACATCCCCTGGCTGTTAGAGAGGAGGATCCAGGTCATTTGCTTTAAAAAAACCTTGTCATATTCGAGCAAATATGGTACATCTTTGTTTCATTTAGTCACTTCCTCTGCTGTTAGAAAATAATAAATTGTGTGGACTGAAATAGACTTGCTCTTGTATACAGTAGGACCTCTTAACAGTGCAACACATGATGACATCACTAGAGAGACAGGAAATTCCATTCATTTGAATGAGATTATTGTCATTGGCTCCTGAAGCAATAAAAAGTAAATGTGGTTTTATATAAATTTGTCCAAATAAAATATGTTTTTCAATTAGCCATAAAGTGACAGAAAATGTGACATATGTCTTATAAATGTGTTTGTTTTAAATGCACAGGTAATCCAGGCAAATCTTAGGTAAGTGGAAGTGTCTTTTTAAGGCCAAAGTAGCTGAGTTAAACTAAATTTGATTCAGATTAATGAGATAATTTTTCCAACTTAGCTACTTTAGCCTTAAATTTGAAATTCCTTTCTAAATTCCTTTAATTTTCTCTTTCATGAGTGAAGCCCTTAATTGCAGTAGGGCCATCTATAACAGACTAAGGGCATCTGATGGAGATATAGATTGGCATGGAGATATTCTAAATAGCGTGCAGCTGCCCTTAACTTCCATGCTGCAGCCTGTCATGTGCACCCATAGGTGTGCAAAGTTCTAACGCATGCTCTAGGATTATAAGGGCGGTCCATTAGCATCTCCTGCTGTGGAGAAGGTTTAAAACCCCTTACTCTTGCACGGAGCACACCACCGGTTTACTATTATAATATTTCAAAAGGACAAAGAGGGATGCTTTTATTTTATTGTGGGAGTGGCTTAAATGGTCGCTATGGGCAGGGCATTGCTGGAAGATTTTCATTGACTTTCTTGCCAATTGATAACTATTGATGTCATTTGGTAAGTCATTTAGAGAAAGAATAATGTGTATTTTATTTACACGAATTAATATACACACATTTATTGCAGTTTAAACACACTTAATTGTGAGTTTTATAGGTCTGGAGATCTGTCACACAGTTATACAAACCAAACAGTCTGAACTAACAGAAAATAGGGACAAGGGGGATTTGGCAGGTAAGTTATAAGCAGTTGAAATAGTGAGAATACAGTTTTGTTGTACTGCCATTTTTGGCCAATGGGTGGTGCAAAACAACTTCACTAACTTTATTCTAAATGGTTCATAAATCAACTCGCATTAAAGGGCTATATACTGGTTTTTAACATCACAGACACTGGGAAGTGCAGAAAGTGTACCGTTACAAAATAATTTTTTTTTTTTTAATTATTAGAATTTGTATTGATTCACACGCTTGTCACTGTTAAACATAACAGTATACTCAGTTGGGATAAGAATTTAGTGAGTGACAGACCATCAAATAAAAATACAGATAAAGTTTTTTGTTTTTTTAAAGGCACATAAAACATTTACATCAATGCTATATAGAATTAGGTATTTTTCAAGGGGATTGTCTTATAATATCAGGAGAATCAGATTTCAAACTACATATCACATAAACTCTATATTCCATCAAGTGTTATCCAGTAGCGCCCTCATGTGGAATGGATAAACTACTGCAGCTATCTCCCTATGTCCCATCATGTTCCTTTAACTAGGGATTCTCGTTTTTGGGCTAGTTGGTCTATTTACTCGAGGAGCATCTCCGCCATGTGACTTTTCTCTTTGCTGGATTGCTCTGCCCCTCTTAACAATATCTTTGTCTCAAGAGATTAAAATGCATTTAGCTGAGGCCAGTCAGTTAACTGAGACCCTGCAGATATTATCTGTAGCGGGTTCAAAACAGATCTTGGGTGTTCTCATGATAGACCACTGAAGCCCTCACGCGTCCTGGGTAATCTATGTACTTTATACTATTTTCAAAGTTATTTTTCATGCCAATTAATTATTCATGAGAATGTTAAAGATTTTTTTTTACATCCAGCATGCACGCAACTTTTATTTAATAATCTCCTAAATTCCATTATAACGCATGAAGAGGTTCATGTTCTAATCTCAATGAGTTAATGCATTACATAGCTTGGACTTTATGTACCATCATGTGTGTATATTGGGATAGCCAACAGATAGCTCTCCATCTGTTCAAGAACTACAAAGTCCATGAATCTCAGCAAGTAATAAATGTGATTTTTAGATGATGTAAGTAGAATAGCCATGCCACCATAGACTTAGCACTGGACGAAAGCCAATTTTCTACCAGCCTGCCTGGTACAGTACTATCTGGGTGGCAACCCTGAATCTGAGTTGTACTCGCACAACAGCTGTCTGTATAGAAACATAGAAACATAGAATGTGTCGGCAGATAAGAACCATTCGGCCCATCTAGTCTGCCCAATTTTTTTGAATACTTTTATCAGTCCCCCTTGCCAGCTAGGATAGCCTTGTGTCTATCCCACGCATGCTTAAAATCCTTGACTGTGTTTACAATGTGTGTATCTAGTATGTTATAGAATCCATCATAGAAATATAATAAAGCATCTACTGGTTTTTCAAATAATAGAGAGTTTTCTTATTAAAAAAACATGTATATAGCGAGGCACAGTTTTAATAACTAGTTCAAATCTTTTTTCCAGTATTTTTCCACATGAGCCTATTGACACAGCTGGGCCTGGCTCCCACCAAACTCTTAGCACCTGCAGGTAAGTGTTTTTTTGCCATACTATCTGTCCAAGTCACTTTGGACTGGCTTTCTTGATAATAATCGCTGCTGAGGAGTGACAAGTTGGTTTTGTTTAATTTCCAGTGTGTATGTTGTCCCCCCCGCCATAAGAAGAAGAGCTCTATTACATTTTTTTGCATATTTTATAAACTTTTGTAACATAAAATTAATGGAAGGTAACAATTCATTATCTCAATTAATTATATTACATTTTACACAGGGCTGGCCCAAAACCCTGTGATGCCTGGGTCCAAAACCGAAATGCTCCCCACACACAAGGCTCTGCTTGGATTCATATCGAGTATAATAGCCAAATCAATTGAATCCCTGATGTGTGGCTATGCAGTATTGATGAATTCAGCTCTGAATCTGCTGTTCGGGCCATTCAGAAACTAGAGCAATTAAAATGAAGGGTAGTCAAGGCTAGTTGCCCCCTGGGGGCTGGTGAAATACCTCCACATCCCAATTAAAATTAAATAAATTACCGGGGCCATACACAATATATACAATTTCTGAACCCCCTCAGGGGTTCATGGATACCTCAAGGACCCAAAACCCACAAACAGGGCCAGACTGGAAATAAAAAACATCCCTGGAAATAATAGTATACCAGCCCCATAGAATTGCATATTTATTTTCTTGTTCATAAAAGGACAAGCTATGCATTTTAAAGAACATTTGAAGAGTGTATTATTTATAGATATGACTGGTATATACTCCTGCACAGGGCAATATATGCCCCCAGTATGTACACAAGATTATAGCTAAAACACTGCCCTGATATATACCCCATGCACAGGGAAACACATAGCAACAAGTATTTACACAAGGTTATATGAATTGCCCTGTGCAGGGGTATATATACTCAGGGCATTGGATGAGCTATAACTTTGTGTACATACTGAGAGGATATATTGACTTACCCCGCACACAGACTGCACTCACAGGATTTACACCAGCATGCAGATTGCACTCAGAGGACTTACCCCAGCACCCAGACTTCACTCACAGGACTTGCCCCAGCCAGGGCAGCCACCAGGAATTTCAGGGCCCCTTACTCAACAATTTTTTTCCCTCCCCTCCCCCCTGAGAATATCTCTCACTCGCCCCACCTGCCCTCACAAGCATGTTATCTCGGTCTAGTGTAATATGGAGGGTGGTTGGGAGTAGTTGGTCAATATGCCAGTAATATTTTGCCACTCAATATGCCAGTATTTTGTCACTCAGTATGTCAGTATTTAGCCATTCAATATGCCATTTAATATGCCAGTATTTTGCCCCTCAATATGCCATTCTTTAGCCATTCAATATGCCATTTAATATGCCATTCTTTTGCCCCTCAATATGCCATTATTTTGCCCCTCAATATGCCAGGATTTTGTCCCTCAATATGCCATTCTTTTGCCAATTAATATGCCATTTTTTTGCCCTCAATATGCCAGGATCTTGCCCCTCAATGTGCCAGGATTTTGCCCCTCAATATTCCAGGATTTTGCATCTCAATGTGCCAGGATTTTGCCATTTAATATGCCAGGATTTTGCCCCTCAGTATGCCAGGATTCTGCCCTTCAATATGCCATTCTTTTGCCTCAATATGCCAGGATTCTGCCCCTCAATATGCCAGGATTCTGCCCCTCAATGTGTCAGGATTTTGTCCCTCAAAATGCCATTCTTTTGCCCTCAATATGCCAGGATTGTGCCCCTCAATGGGCCAGGATTTGCCCCTCAATATGCCAGGATTTTGCCCCTCAATGTGCCAGGGTTTTGCCATTTAATATACCAGGATTTTGCCCCTCAGTATGCCAGGATTTTGCCCCTCAATATGCCATTCTTTTGTCCTCAGTATGCCAGGATTCTGCCCCTCAGTGTGCCAGGATTTTGCCCCTCAATATGCCATTCTTTTGACCTCAATATGCCAGGTTTCTGCCCCTCAATATGCCAGGATTTTGCCCCTCAATATGTCATTCTTTTGCCCCTCAATATGTCATTCTTTTGCCCCTCAATATGCCATTCTTTTGCCCTCAATATGCCAGGATTCTGCCCCTCAATGTGCCAGGATTGTGCCCTCAATGTGCCAGTGTTATGCTCGTTTTCCACCCTCCTCCCCCCTTCCCCACTACTTACCTCCTTGCTGCTATGTCTGTCTCCAACACAAGAGCTCCATTAATTATGCCTCACACAGGAGCCCCATTAATTATGCCACACACAGGAGCCCCTTCATTATGTCACACACAGGAGCCCCTTCATTATGTCACACACAAGAGCCCCATAGTTATGCCACACACAAGAGCCCCATAATTATGCCACACACAAGAACAATAAATATCTATACACATCTCTCTCTCTTTTCAATATTATGTTCAACTATTTTCATATGTAATAAAAATGTTATTGAAAAATTGCATTTCTTGTTTTTATTCCCTTCATCTGCACCCACATTGCACATAAAGGACTTAACACAGCACCATTCAGCACCCACAGCACTTGATGCCATGCATCTATATTGCACCCACAGCACTCATATTGCATTCACACAATTGAACATGTCACAGTGTCAATTTGCCCCACAGAACATACCACAGTGTCAATTTGTCCCACAGAAATGCCCTTGCAGAACGATCCAGTGTCACTTTCCCTGATAGTACATGTTTTTTTGCCCCACAGAACATGCCACAGCATTACTTTGCCAATTAAAATAAGCCACTGTCAGGTACCAATTAAAATGCCACAGTCTCTTTGTCATTAAGTGTTCTTGCATAGCAAGACCACATAATATTGTCTCACATATATATTCTTATTCTAGCCAAATTTACCACCCTAACTCCTCCCACAGTTTTTACACTACATAGACAGTAATATACCGAAATGTGCGGATTGTTCCCGATTGGTATGCTATTACTTTGTGGAACGTTTTATCGAATGGTTCATGAAATATCGTCGTTTTTGTGGCAAAATTGGTCCCATAGGAATGAATGGCGGAGTGTTCAAAACTAGAGTGGGAGCTGAAAAATCAGGACATGATTTCTAAACTGCCACCACTCCCTCATTTTCAAGCCCACCTACACAAATCTTATATCAAAATGTTCAGCTATCCCTGCTGCCACCAAACATATCCACGGTTAAGCCATAGTCCTGATAGTTTTCACACTATGACCATTTGTTTGCAACTCACGCCGTCCCCAGAAATTGTAGCTTTTCTAGTTAACATATGCAACAGCCAGTTTGCCTATTAAAATATGGCACCGTTTGTCCATTAATTCAATATCCAATGTGCCCATTAATATGCCAGTATTATTTTGCCCATTAATATACCAGTATTATTTTTCCATTAATAACAAATTCATTTTGGGAGGATTAATGTTTCTATGGGGACGATAAAGGTACTTTTTTCAGTGCAGCCGTGTTTCGGGTCCTATCGGATTGGGCTGGTATGATCAGCTATGATGTCCAAATTGTAGACCTATTCAAGGGCACATTGGGTAGCACAAAATTTGATTTCTGATATGTCCCCGAATCAGTCCAGAAGCATAAATTTGGGTCCGAAGTCCAGCATATATAGAGTATACTCATGCCGTCTTAGTGATGTACTTACAGTCTCTACTACAGTTATATGCACATGCAGTCTCACACACGGGCACCCAGTCGGTCACACGCGCACACAATCTCTAACATACAGCCAAAAGCCAGACAAAGCCCCATGGCCGGATGGTATACACCGACAGGTACTTAACAGTGGCGGATGCTCCAATTGTTCAAGGTGTGCGCCGCACACCTAACACGCAGCACCTGCGCTTGTATTTCTGGGGTTAGTGGGCTCCGAGCAAAGAGCACACAAACCACAGAAATACATCCGAAAGACGCTGCTGTGTTGAATTCGGTATCAGAGTTACTCACTCTGTTGCCAATTCAACAAGCACGAAAAGTGCTGGCAGCACGCCTGTCACTCAGGGGCACGATACGCCCCTGGTACTCAACGAGCTAAGCCAGGCTCTGGCCAGACCATTATTTTTGGTTTTAAGGGATTTTCTTATTTCAGGCATGGTGCCCACAGATTGGTGTAAAGCCAATGTGGTGCCAATATTTAAACATTGATCAAAATCGCAGCCGGGCAACTACAGACCTGTTCACTTTAAATCTGTTGTGAGGAAACTGTTTAAAGGGTTTCTAAGTGAATATATTCAACAGGAATTTCATTAGCAGGAGTCAACATGCTTTGTGAAAGACAGAAAATTGTCAAAAGAACCTAATTGCACTGTATTAAGAAGTGATTAAAAATATACATATAGGTTCTGCAGTGGATGTGATATATTTAGACTTTGCTAAGGGATTTGATACAGTTCCACACAGCTGATATAGGCTTAGGAGCAAACATTTGTGCATGGATTGGCAATTGGCTGAAATATGGAATGTAAAGAGTGGTGGTAAATTGAAGGTTCTGAATTGGACAGATGTGATAAGTGGAGTCCTGGGTCCTCTTATTTTTATTTTGTAGACAATAGACAGTACTTAACAGTAGTGTGCAGTGCCAGCTGCACAGGTCAATTGTGTAAAGAAAAGATATTCTGACTGTTGTGATTTCTAAACAAATAAAAATACTTTTTTAGTGGAGAAATCTGATTTAAATCAAGAAGGAATTTTTTCTTCATTGAAAGCAGAATTTCAAATTTCTTAAGTAAGGTTTTTTGTGTACTTTTGGATCAACACCTCTAAACAAGTAATTAGAAAAGGGTTTCAACCTAAGCTACTATGTTCCCTAAACTGAACTTAAATTCTCAAAATAGAAGTCTATGGGGAGGATAGAGGTACCTATTCTGGAGGACTTCCGTTGCCTAAATGCCACAATGGCTGATTTTAGTGCCAATTTGGAAGCACTGCAGTGTTTAAGAGGCCATTTGTATCACCAACGTGATCCGGTTTGGGCCTCATTTTGGAGTGCCGATATTCCTCAGGAAAATCACAGCTACCTGCGTAGAAACTTATGTAATTAGTTTGCTTGCTGTGTCTCAAAGAAAATCCTCCAACTGGAAAAACAAGTTTGTTTTTAATCTTAGAGAAACAGTCTGCTGTGGTGTGCATTAACTGATTCTCATTACATGTGGAAGTGCAATCCTGTTATACTTTCTTCATGAGTGGACCCTCCTACGCAACATTAACAATGCATTCTTCTTCATCTCCAAAATACCTTTATTCACCACTTCCTGGGCAAGAGTTCCTCCCATCAACTGATGGCTTCTGATTAGTGTTGAGCGAACCTGAACCGCACTGTTCGGGTTCGTACCGAACATTACGGTTTTTGGACCCCGGACCCGAACACGGACATTTCACTGTATGTTCGGGTTGGAGTTCGGTGTTCAGCGATTTATTGCCGCGTTTTGAAAGGCTGCAGGGCAGCCAATCAGAAAGCCCATAGCATTACATACATATACATTGTATGTAATGCCATTGGTTTTCTATAAACCAAAATAGAGTCCCCATTCATACGAATAGGTCAATTGACCTATTCGTATGAATGGGGACTCTATTTCGGTTTATAGAATAGCAATAGCATTACATGTATTACATAAACCCAAAATCTATAAACCGAAAGTCTATAAACCGAATGTCTTTCGGTTTATAGACTTTTGGTTTATGGAATACATGTAATGCTATTGGCTTTCTATAAACCGAAATAGAGTCCCCATTCATCCGAATAGGTCAACTGAATAGCAATAGCATACATGTATTACATCTGAGAGTCAAATAGAACCGTCAAATACTGTGCTTACAGCGCACTTTGAAAAATTCGAATAGTTTTGGGTGGTAAATAGTACATTTGCGTCTTGTGGTGCACTTCATATCTGAGAGTCAAATAGAACCGTGAAATACTGTGCTTACAGCACACTTTGAAAAATTCTAATAGTTTTGGGTGGTAAATAGTACATTTGCGTCTTGCGGTGCACTTCATATCTGAGAGTCAAATAGAACCGTCAAATACTGTGCTTACAGCGCACTTTGAAAAATTCTAATAGTTTTGGGTGGTAAATAGTACATTTGCGTCTTGCGGTGCACTGCATATCTGAGAGTCAGATAGAACAGTCCAATACTGTGCTTACAGCGCACTTTGAAAAATTCTAATTGTTTTGGGTGCTAAATAGTACATTTGCTTCTTGCGGTGCACTTCATATCTGAGAGTCAAATAGAACAGTCCAATACTGTGCTTACAGCGCACTTTGAAAAATTCTGGCTACCTCCTCCAGCACCGCTTCCACCTATACAGCCACAGTCACCGCCTCCTCAACCTATGGGTCACTTAGTAAAAACTGAAAGAGAATACAGTGCACTCCAACCCTCTCTCAAATGGATAATTCTGTTGATCCTCCTGGCAGCCATGCTTTGGATTTAGATTTATGTTCTTCCAAAGCTAAAATCAAAGATTCCATCTAGTGGTATTTTATGGCTCAGCTGTATTTGTAAGTTATTTCCCTATCCACATTTGCTTGCAGGGCACTTGTCCTACTCTTACCCACATTTTACTTAATTTTGCAGCCCTCTAGCCCTTTCCAGGACTTTTTTAGAGACATTTTAGTGGCCAAAAGTTTGTGTCCCCATTGACTTCAATGGGGTTCGGGGTCAATTTGGAGCACGGACCCGGACATTTTTTCGAAGTTCAAACCTGCAGAACCAGAACATCCAGGTGTCCACTCAACTCTACTTCTGATGTGCACCCAAACTTACCACATCACCTAGATTGCACTCATCGAACTTACCGTAGCACCCAGAACTTACTCCAGCACCCAGATTGCATGCACTGGACTTACCCCGGGACCCAAATGGCACCCAGAACTTACCCCCAGCATCCATATTGCACTCACAAGCGTTAGCATTCAGTACGTGCCCAGTATCCAGATTGCACTTATACCAGCACCTAGACTGCACTCACAGGGCTTACTCCAGTACCCAGATGAACCCAAGATTGTACCCAAGACTTGCCCAAACACTGAGAATACACTCACAGGAGTTACCCCAGCACCCAGATTGCATTTGCAGGATTTACCCCAGCACCCAGGATTTACCCTAGCATTCAGATTGCACTCACCAGACTTACCACAGCACCCAGATGGCAACAAGGATTTGCCCCAGCACATAGGACTTACCCTACCATGCAGATGGCACCCAAGACTTGTCCCAGCACCTAGCTGTTGTGTTGCACTACCTACGTGTGTTTGGAGTCTGACCCATGAAACTCTGACTTCTGATGACCTGCGGTGAACGAGAGACAGCCTAATAAGAAATCTTTGTTCCTGGCGCACACCTAGCACATATGGAGCATCCGTCACTGCTCCCACCATCCCTCTCCTGAGCCAACAAAGGCAAATCATGGGGAGGAGGTATTGTGGATACTGGTGAGGATATTGTATGCTAATAGCGTGAAATGATTTGAGCTGTCAGAAGTTTTGTTCTGCCTCCTCATGATATCAATTTGACTGTTACTGACATGAATTTGACTCAACAATTAGCTCCAATAAATTGCTGATTTCAACACGTCATCAGTCCATTCCAGCATTGATATTTTGCTGAGTTCTTTTATTCATGGGAAGCCCCTTGCTGCTGCCATCCGTTTTTTTTTTTACAACACATCTCTTGTGACTAATGTGAGTGGCTTTGTATGTGAGGTGTGTTTATGGGTGTGTGACTGGCTGTGTATATGTGACTATAATCAAGGGATTATAAACTGGGGCAAGGGAAGACCACCTTCGCGTTTCGAGTGTTACCATGCTTATTAAGCGTGTTACCATGCTTACCCCAGTTTATAGTCCCTTGATTATTTCTCTGTTTTTTATGGACTTAATAAAGCACCTTCTTATTTATCACGTCTGGATAGTAGAGTGCACAAACTTTTTTACTAGTACTTTAAAGACCAAGCCAAATGATCCAGAGGAAGGCCAAAAAAAACCTGAGTAACAAGAAAAAAATTCCTTCCTGACCCAGTAATTCAGTAATAAAGGATGCACATTTTTGGTAAAAAACCATTGTCTTCATCCTGCTAGCACATTATCTACTGTCATGCTCTATTCTACAAGCAGATGATAGTTTTATTTTAGTGCAATCAAATCAGCTTTTCCTTTCATAGCTCTCAGACTCCCTTACTCTGCTCCTATCGTTACATCACTGATCCACTATGTTTAGTTTTCTTCTGAGCTCAGGACTGTGCTTGTTTCAAACGAATTCCACCTTGTGCCCTTGTACAGCTCCTGGTGAATTTGATCCCGGTGAGATCCGTGTGCGAGGTCTGCCCCCTCCCCATGAAGCAGAGCGGCGTCTTTCTGATGTCCTGCAACCACACGGGGAGCGCGAGCAGCACTTACTGAGCTCCATGTGTGTTTTACACACAGAGCTCATGCTGCTCGGCTCCCCGTGAAGCAGACGCCACTCTGCTTCATGGGGAGGGGGCAGACCTTGCACCCAGTGAGATCCGCCCCCGGGGGAGAGAACGGGGGGGGGGGGGGGAGAGGACAGGGGAGGGGAGAGAACAGGAATGGGGTGTAAGGGGAGAGAACAGCAGAGGGGGATGAGAAAAGAGATGGGGTGGAAGGGGAGAGAACAGAGGACGGGGAAAACAGAGGAAGAGGAGGAGAGAACAGAGATGGTGGAGAGAACAGAAATGGGGGAGAGATGAGAGATTGTGGTAGGAGGGGGACAGAACAGAGATGGGGAGAGGAGGGGGGAGAACAGAGATGGGGGAGAGAACGGAGGAAGAGGGGGAGAGAACAGAAATGTTGGAGAGAACAGAGATGGGGGTAGGAGGGGGGAGAGAACAGATGGGGAGAGGGAGAGAACAGAAGAGAGGGAGGAAGAACAGAGATGGGGGAGAGGGAAAGAGATATGGGGAAGGAGAGATAAGAGATATGGGGTTAGGGAAAGAGATATGGGGAGAGGGAGGATAGATAAGTGATATGGGGCGAGGGAGAATCATGGGATTGGGGGGGTGCCAAAAGGCACTTTCGTCTGTGTAGCAAAAAATTCTTCCACCGGCCCTGCCTGCATCCCACTCTGTGGTGCTCCGGGGCCACAAGATTATCGTGATCATCCTGGCTGCTGATCTAGAAAAAGAAATCACCTGCGTATTAATAATACTCACTCAGTATGTAGCCCAGCCAAAAAAACAGTATAAAAAAAAGTTACTTACTGTGCCAACTTTGGCATATGTTTTTTGGCCATGATATCATCCTGGCTCCTCCTGGGTCCATAGACTGACATAGTAGCACAAGCCTCTCCTAAATATACACGGAAGCGTTTGTGATGCGTTGCCCAGGCCCTCGACCAACACTGGTGGGTGTGGTCATAATACTGCCCATACAAGGAAATGGACAGGGCTAACATTACAGCAAATGGATATTGATATTATTGGCCATGTTTGTTTCAAGATGGCTCTAAATTAATGTCCAATGCCTAGACTGGAGTGCAAAAAATATAAAAAAATATTTCCAAATCATATATCGGAAAGACGCCGCTCTGCTTCATGGGGAGAGGACGGACCTCGCACCCAGTGAGAGCCGCCCCTCCCAGGGTCTGTCGGGGGGAGGGGGGGGAGAAAACAGAGATGTGGTGGAAGGTGAGAGAACAGCGGAGGGGGGGGGCGAGAGAACAGAGATGGGATGGAAGGGGAGAGAACAGGGGAGGGGAGAGAACAGAGATGGGGTGGAAGGGGAGAGAACAGCGGAAGGGGGGAGAGAACAGACATGGTGTGGAAGGGGAGAGAACAGGGGAGGGGGGAGAGAACAGGGGAGGGGGGAGGGGAGAGAACAGAGATGGGGTGGAAGAGGAGAGAACAGCGAAGGGGGGGGCGAGAACAGAGATGGGGTGGAAGGGGAGAGAACAGGGGAGGTGGGGAGAGAACAGAGGATGGGGAGAATAGAGATGGGGTAGGAGGGGGAGAGAACAGAGATGGGGAGAGGAGGGGAGAGAACAGAGATGGGGGAGAGGGATAGAACAGAAGAGGGGGAGAAGACAGATGAGAGGGAGGGAGAACAGAGATGGGGGAGAGGGAAAGAGAAATGGGGAAGGAGAGATAAGAAAAATGGGGTTAGGGAAAGAGATATGGGGAGAGTGAGGATAGATAAGTGATATGGTTAGAGGGAGAATCATGGGATTGAGGGGGCACCAAAAGGCACTTTCGCCTGTGTAGCAAAAGATTCTTCCACCGGCCCTGCCTGCATCCCACTCTGTGGTGCTCCTTGGCCACAAGATTATCCTGATCCTCCTGGCTGCTGATCTAGAAAAAGAAATGACCTGCATATTAATAACACTCACTCAGTATGTAGACCAGCCCAAAAACTCAGTATAAAAACAAGTTACTTACTGTGCCAACTTTGGCATATGTTTTTTGGCCATGAGATCATCCTGGCTCCTCCTGGGTCCACAGACTGAAATAGTAGTACAAGCCTCTCCTATATATACACTGAAGCTTTTGTGATGCGTTGCCCAGCCCCTTGACTAAAAATGGTGGGTGTGGTCACAATACTGCCCATACAAGGAAATGGACAGGGCTAACATTGCAGCAAATGGATATTGATATTATTGGCCATGTTTGTTTCAAGATGGCTCTAAATTAATGTCCAATGCCTAGACTGGAGTGCAAAAAATATTAAAAAAAATATTTCCAAATCATATATTGGAAAGACGCCGCTCAGCTTCATGGGGAGGGGACGGACCTCGCACCCGGTGAGATCCGCCCCTCCCAGGGTCTGTCTGGGGGGGGGGGGGGGGAGGGGAGAAAACAGAGATGGGGTGGAAGGGGAGAGAACAGCGGAGGGGAGGGCGAGAACAGAGATGGGGTGGAAGGGGAGAGAACAGGCGAGGTGGGGAGAGAACAGGGTAGGTGGGGAAAGAACAGAGGACGGGGAGAACAGAGGAAGAGGAGGAGAGAACAGAGATGGGGGTAGGAGGTGGAGAGAACAGATGGGGGAGAGGGAGAGAACAGAAGAGGGCGAGAAAACAGATGAGAGGGGGGAGAACAGAGATGGGGGAGAGGGAAAGAGATATGGGGAAGGATAGATAAGAGATATGGGGTTAGGGAAAGAGACATGGGGATAGGGAGGCTAGAAAAGGGATATGGGAAGAGGGAGAATCATGGGATTGGGGGGGCACCAGAAGGCACTTTCGCCAGTGTAGCAAAAAATTCTTCCACCGGCCCTGCCTGCATCCCACTCTGTGGTGTTCCTTGGCCACAAGATTATCCTGATCATCCTGGCTGCTGATCTAGAAAAAGAAATGACCTGTGTATTAATAATACTCACTCAGTATGTAGCCCAGCCCAAAAACTCAGTATAAAAAAAAGTTACTTACTGTGACAACTTTGGCATATGTTTTTTGGCCATGAGATCATCCTGGCTCCTTCTGGCTCCTGATGGGTCCACAGACTGACATAGTAGTACAAGCCTCTCCTATATATACACTAAAGCGTTTGTGATGCGTTGCCCAGCCCCTTGACCAACAATGGTGGGTGTGGTCACAATACTGCCCATACAAGGAAATGGACAGGGGTAACATCGCAGCAAATGGATATTGATATTATTGGCCATGTTTGTTTCAAGACGGCTCTAAATTAATGTCCAATGCCTAGACTGGAGTGCAAAAAATGTAAAAAAAATATTTCCAAATCACATTAATATTAATTGTACTTTCTGTACATATTTAAAACAATGCTTAAATCAGGCACTAAGTATTTTCTGTGGCTTTGTTTGTGAGGTGTGTTTGTATGTGACTGGCTGTGTATGTGAGGTGTGTGTGTATATGACTGGCTGTGAATGTGAGGTGTGTGTATGTGGCTGGCAGTGTATTTGAGGTGTGTGTATGTGACTGGCTGTGCATGTGAGGTGTGTGTGTATATATCTGTCAGGGGATAACTTTTTTCTGTGGCTGTGTATGTGAGGTGTGTGTGTATGTGACTGGCTGTGTATGTGAGGTATGTGTGTATGTGACTGGCTGTGAATGTGAGGTGTGTGTATGTGACTGGCTGTGTATGTGAGTTGTATGTGTATGTGATTGGCTGTGTATGCGAGGCACTTAGCAACACCTAAAAATACTTACATTTCCATTGGTGGCTGCTCTCCGAGAGACCACATTCGCGGGTTGAAGGGAGCGCTGCCTGTAGAGTTGGCACTTCCCTTCTACTGGGAAGAGCAACACAATTGATGTTTTTTCACTTATGTTGCTGTAGGGGGGGCTGGTTAATTATAGCTGTCTGAGTGCATGTATAGCGATCAGTACCAGCTGATCAACGCAAAGACGGTTTGGTGATTGCTCAGATAAGCATCACCATTCGCCTGGTCAGATCAATATTTGTAAATATTGATCTGACCTGTGTAGATCTGCCTCCCTCTTCTCACTTGAGTTTTAATGAGGGGGAGACAGATCTGTATAATGTAAGTTTTAAATTTTAATAAATTAAATAATATGTATTAAATTGTGAGACCCAAGGGCTTTTATAAAAAGTCATACCATATGTATCACTGCACAGCAGCACGTTTTATCTTGTCTACATTTGTAGGGGTTCATTTTTTGGTACTGTAATTTATTACAGTACTACAAATGCTCTTATATGAGCTATTAACCCCTTCCTTGCTCTACATGTCAAAATGTGCATGGAAAGTGTTAAAATACCACCATTTGAAATAGCCAAGGGTGTCTACTTTAAAAAATATATGGTTTGATGGGGTAAAATACACTGGCCGTCTTCACATATTTCCCAGATGGGACATGGGTGCTGGTTTTCTGTATGTCAAAAAATACAACCAATCTGCCCCCAGACTTGCCAATCTGTTCTAAGACATGCCAATCGTCCCCTCAGGCATGCCATTCTGTCCCCTGACTTGTCACTTTGTTCCTCAGACAGTCCAATTTAACCCCTCAATATGCCAGAATTTTCCATTCAATATTCCAGCTTTTAACCCCTCAATATGCCAGAATTTTGCCATTCAATACTCCAGCATTTAACCCCACATTATGCCAGAATTTTGCCATTTAATATTCCAGCATTTAACCCCTCAATATTCCAGAATTTTGCTATTCAATATTCCAGCATTTAACCCCTCAATATGCCAGAATTTTGCCATTCAATATGCCAGCATTTAACCCCTGAATATGCCAGAATTTTGCCATTCAATATGCCAGCATTTAACCCCTCAATATGCCAGAATTTTGAAATTAATTTGCCAAAATTTGTCACTCAATATGCCAGCATTTAACCCCTAAATATGCCAGTATTTAACCCCTCAATATGCCAAAATTTGTCACTCAGTATGCCAAAATCTGACACTCAATATGCCAGTATTTAACCCCTCAATATGCCAGAATTTGTCACTCAATATGCCAAAATTTGCCACTCAATATGTCAGTATTTAACCCCTCAATATGCCAGTATTTTGCTCGTTATCACACTCCTCCCCCTTCCCGAGTACTTACCTTACTTGCTGCTCTGTCTCCTCCGTGCAGTCTTCCCTTCTGCACGGAGGAGGGAATCACAGCCACCACATGTGACGTAACGTCACATTTATTTAGTTAGTTTCCGGCAGTCGAATCCAGCTAATTCAGCTGCCAGAAAAAAAAAGTTTAGCAGCGTGATGCTCTGCGAGGGGATGCCAGCAGCACGGGTGGCACTGGGGGTGTCACCCAGTGCGGGAAGGCCTTTATTTTTCTGACAAAAAGGTGGCAACCCTAGCTATGGAGCTCAGTGATGCACTTATACAAACTAAAAACACTGAGCTCCCAGAATAAAGAACAGGAGAAGAGGAAAGAATGATGGTGGTTTGGGTGCAAAATAGGGACTATGCCTCCTAAATAGGGACAGTTTGGATTTGGGAGGTATGCCTTCTGTAACATAACTGTATACCACCCTCTGTCACGTAACTGTTTACCACATCTGTGCCTTGCTAACTAAAAACTGGGCAGTACTGACACTGAAATGACAAAGATACAGGGATGGGGCGGTGACATGTATATTTGCCTAGGGTGGCAAACGGTCCTGCCTTCGGCATTGCATATGACTTCAGTATGTGTCCTAGACGCACCCCTAATGTTGAAGATTCTTAGCTAACTACTGGTCTGCAATAGTTGATTAAGGTGCTTTATGTGTTACCCATCCTGTCTGAAAACCCATTGGGGAATAACACTTAGCGCAATAATATGTTAATAAAGAAATGGTGGAGTGCTGAAGGTTAGTCATGCCAGGTTTTACCTTCAATGTCCTTGAATGAATTATGAACTAGGTCTATGAACTAAATTTGTGAATGTAGCCCTCACTATGGAAAACTTTGCTAGCCTTGGTCTAGACTCTAGACAGAATACAATAGCCAGGGCTGTTGCATCAGACTGTATCTGAGATGATCAGCATTATATTACTATGGTTCTCCTCACACATGGGCGGGTTCCATAGAAGAACTAAACCCAGTAAGTGGGCGTGGTCTGTGAACGTTGCTACAGCGCGATTGCAAGGTGAGGGGCGTGACTAGGCGTGTTCTAAATGGCTTTTGCGGGTTAGCTGTAGCAGCCGGGGGGTGGGGCTTACATGTAACATTCCCCGGCTGCTGGATGTTAGAGCGCTGCAGCCAGCTTGGCACAGTGGAAGTCAGCCAGTGAACCTTCTCTTCTTTGCAGTGTGTTACATACATTTGTGTGTGTTGTCATTGTCACCATGCTTTGGACAGCCAATCAATTTATCAGGAAGTTCTCCACCGCCTCGGTGAGTAGTAACTTGTCACTGATGACAAATGGGATTGACACATTACTTTCTGTATCGTGGGGCTTGCATGGCAGCTTTTCTCGTAGGTCACCGTAGCAAGAGAGCTTGCGTTAAATAGTATGGCACGCTGGGTACATTGCAGATAGCAATAGTAACATACTAGATCGCAATTGTATTTTCCTGTCATTAGTGGACGGATAATAATGTACAATATTATGCACAATGGCTCATAGTTAATTCTCATTAAATAAGCAATTGCATCAGATCACAAAATGCAAGGTGTAAGGTTCCAGCTAGGTTTTTTTTTTATATAGGTAGATGGCAGGTTCGATTCCTATTACATTAGAAAATGATCAGCTATTGGATGTCTGAGAAGCATAGTGTGCTTAACACGATTGATAGACTGTCGGCTAACCCAATCATCAGTGCTTGCTCCCCGGGTTACCATAGCTACTTGTAGAAGCCAAGTTCAGACCAAGAGGCTTTCCTCCAGAGTCCAGCCCATGGGTTGCATCAGCAGTAAACACTGGGCTGTGCGAGTACACGTTGCATGTGTCATGCTCACAGTGCATTCCTTGTATTCCATACAGCATGTCCAATGTACCTAATGATGGGAATGAACAGACACAAGCCTTTCTCACCTTTTGCCATATGTTAACTTTGGGCTCTCCAGCTTTTTGATTGGGCACTTATGAAAGTGTAGCACTCAACTCCTGAGGTGGCAAAAGTTACCTATTGCTGGTCAACTAAGACTCCTTAGTCTTACACATTTGCAATTGGAAATAAAAAGATAGCAGTTGTTTCCTTAATGTGACTGAGATGTTTATTAATGAACTCTAAGTGCAGAAATAGAGACTGAGCTTAGGAAAGAGCTGTGATGTGGGCAAAAGTCTAGTTAGACAAGGTTTGGGGGTAGAATGATCGATTGGGAAGGATGACCATGTACGATTTGTTAAAATAGCAAGCTAGTAGTGTACTAGATAAGGCTTGAAAATGGAAACATTCTGAAGTGTTGTCTGTTTCATAGTCCATATGGAATATAATATTATATGACACTGGCCTTTAAAGCTCCTATTTCACAAATACCCTAGTAAACATCATAAGGAGCTGAGTGCACATGGTGTACACATTCTGTTTGTGTCAAGTATAGTGACAGGGATTGGACATTAGATAAAAGTCAAAGCAGCCTCCAATGGGCCCAGTGTTGTGAATTTCTTTAATTCAGTATATGCTTTTGGATCATTTTATTAAATTCACTGTCCTCCCATTTAGAAATATAGAATGTGTCAGCAGCTAAGAAGCATTAAGCCCATTACAACACAATTAATACATTATGTTAAATGTAATGGCAACATACCCCTGGCAGGTCAGCATATTGTTGAACCCAGAGCACACTATGTATCTTCTAATTCCAACCACTTAAGAGAGGTTTAAGCTTTAAATACTGAGGCTGGAGAAGTCACTGTGTTTGAAATATTTTGCATACCCTACATAACACATGAGGGCCAGGGAGCCATACATACTCAAAATAGTACTTCTATAGTTATGTGTGCACATAAAAATAGATTGGGACTTACTATCTACCTAGATCTCAAACTCTTTAAATATTTGTTAGTCTCTGTTGTACATTCTTCTATAATTTACTTAAGCAAAGTGGTAAAATCAGTGTTTACATTGAGTTTTACTTCTACTTTAGGGTTTTAGTTCGTTTTTGGTAATAATAACAGAATTCGACCACCATAGGTAAGCACCTTGATACAGAGCTCTATATAAAGGAGGTGTTGCATTATGCTTTTCACCTGTTTATGGATGCAATCCAAAGCCTCACTTGGTGCGTGAATTCCTATTGGCTGTGACTTGGCCAATATGTAGATAGCAAGCAAGTTAGATTTGCTGACTTACCACATGATATCTAGGTAAATAGCACCTTGACATTTACCTTGTGTATGAGGTACTTCTTAGCACTCACACTCTTTATACTACTGCCTGTTAGACCCATGGCTATGTAATATTTGCACTGTTAAACACTATATTAAGTTACCTGCTCACTGATTTTCATGAGACTGATTTTTTGCACTGGGTCCCGTATCAGATGCTGCCACTGTCTGTGTGTATACTGCAAATGCACAAAATTAGTTGCAATGTATAGTATATATAATGTTCTTTCACTTTGACTTCCAGGTGTACTATCAAAATAAATTAAAGCTTGCCCTGATTGGTCAGAGCCTTTTTGGTCAAGAGGTGTATAACAACCTGCGCAAAGAAGGACATAAAGTAGTTGGGGTATTCACTGTTCCAGACAAGGATGGGAAGGCAGATCCTTTAGGTAAGTGCTGTAGTCAGAGAACATGTATTTGTTTACATCTAAATACCATACACTTTACAGCAGTCTGCATAGGATAGCATGCAGTTCAGTAAGGTATAGATTGTCAAAGATAGAGATTGCAGCATTCCAGCACTGAACGTGTTAACTGAAACCAGAAAAAAGGGCTATCTGCATCACAGCCAATCTGCCTGAAAGACCGGTCAATCAGCAATATAAAATGAAGGGGGATGCAAAAAATAGCTATTGATATAGCTGCTTTTACATATTATTTTGCAGAGTTGGAAGTCCTATTTTTTGCATATATATTTAGTGTGTTTTTCTGTATAATTAATTGTATTGGTGTTATTTGTCTGTGATTATGTATATGTTATGACCCGGTGGGCTTCTTTTTATATGAGCAGCTATATGGGGTTTTTTTTGTTTGTTTTTTTTACCTTCTATACTTTTGGTATATGCAAAACCAATCATTTTAAAGAAGATTTTTTTTTTTTTTAAAGAAGATTTTTTTATTTCAGCCGTAGTTTTCCATTTACTTGCGATTACCTGGTAGCTGGATGACCTGTATGTCACTGTGCTGTAACATTTGCTATGTTCTACACTGTATTTATTGTTAATATGGAGGCTTTTATATATAGATTGATATACATACATATACACACACACACACACACACACACACTGTGCGTTAGTGTTGATTAAACACCTTAAACAATACAGAACCAGTAAGGTATAATGAAACCGTATTCTTGAGGTTATCGTTGAGGCCTAAACACTGCAAAATAAGAACAGCACAACCTAGACGTCATATCGGAGGAGGAGGAAATGATTTTTTGCACACCATATATCATAGCATGGTAAATTAGCTGTCACTGCTGGAGCAGAGACCGTTTAATATAGCCCCACGTGTTGCTCTGCACAGCTGTTGTGAGGTCTCCTCTTTCCTTTAATACAAATGTAGTCAGCACATTTTTAAGGTAATTTAATTCCAGGAATGAAATGAAGGCCGGATTGGACAATCACTTTGCTTTCTAGGGGAGAATGCCATGTTTTTGTGGTATCCAGTGCTTGGTAACTAAAATTAAGTGGGTAATTCATTTATATTTTTAAGACTGAAACTAGTATATATTTTAATATGTGGCCTACAAATGTGCCGCAGTCAGTATTCTAGGCTTTGTCTGCAACCAACGTCTCTACAGCTCAATTTCTATGCCAAACATTATCAAAAGCAGGGAGAGTGCTACCTTTACTCTACATGTATACCGTTCATAAACAGGAAGCATAGCATATATAACAGTTATGTAGGTTTACAAAAACAATTAACCTGAATGCCACATTTTAGTGTCACCATCACTATTAAAGCCTTTGTTATTTGACAAATGAAGATTCACTAATATTTATTGCACACTTTTTATTTTAAGAGTGGCATACACAGAAGTAATTCAGAATACTTCAGATTGTACACTACCTGGCATAGTGTGGTCAATGTTATAATGAAAAACGTATTGAGGCCCAGAACTTGTCCAGCCCTGATCAAGGTCAGATGAAGGTCAACCTGTACCTTAGGCAGGTATTACTGTATTAAGACACAAATCAACATAGATAACTGACTCCTCAACATAAACCCTGCTTTGTATTTAGCTTTGGCGATTCCTGCTGTTGTGGCCTAACATTTTTAAATCTGTTACATGCTAGTGCACAAGTAACTGATCTTTCCTTTGCATTGTAATTTAATTTCTTCCTTTTTTCCCACACTCCACTTATTTTCAGCGGCTGCTGCAGAGAAGGATGGTACACCAGTTTTTAAATTTCCCCGGTGGCGAGTGAAAGGAAAATCCATCCCAGAGGTAGTAGATGCCTATAAATCTGTAGGAGCAGAGCTTAACGTCCTACCTTTCTGCACACAGTTTATTCCCATGGATGTTATTGACAGCCCTAGACATGGCTCCATCATCTACCATCCTTCCATCCTTCCGCGGCACAGGGGAGCTTCTGCTATCAATTGGTGAGAATTCTCTTTTTTTTAGTGATTGACATGCTTTGTTCTATTGCTGATTAACTGACTCTGCATTGCTAGTGTTGTGTATGTTCAGTGTTCTTATCCAGTGTACCAGAGACTTGGGGCACTAGAGAATGTGGAACTGAGAACCTAAATCAGGAAGCAGTTAGAAGATCTGGTGACGTGCCACCAAAGGAAGGTTTCTCTGCATTTACACCAGAAGTGTGTTTTGGCAGGCTCCTCCTCACCTTTTGTTCTACTCTGTCAACATTGTTACCTCCCCCATTATACGTGTGGTCGCTTTTATACCTGTTTAACAGTCCTACAAAATACTATGATGCTTCATAAATAAAGTAATACTAATCGGCTGAGAACAAATAAACTATTTTAAAAAATGGCTACCAATGGTCATTGTCCCTGCTAATTCTGGCCACTGTCCATGGTGCTGATCCTGGTTGTTTGAAATGCTAAAGTAGGCGTGACTTTGAAATGTATTTGTTTACATTATCCAAAATACAACAAAGGATCGCTACTAAACGGGATACCTTTCTTGTTCTCCCAAAATTTGGTGGGAGCTGAGAACATTTTAATTTCCCGATGTGTGTTAGGGGGAGAGCAACACCCTTTTAATCTAGACTGTCAAGTCAGTGGTCCTTATTGTTCTCTGTTAGTTAACATTGCAGTTATGGTAACACATTGGGGGAAGAAAGCACGCAAGTGGTGCAAAATCTAGTGACGCAAGTAGGTAATTTTACATATGTGGAGATAATCTCACAGTAAGAACAGGGCAGGTATTTGTCAATCAGGATGGTAACTGTTCAGCTTCTGGCACTATAGTATGGTGCAGATTCCCAAGCTGAAATGTAGAATAGTAAAAATTCATACATAGATAGCTGATCAAAGAAAACTGTTGCAAAAAAAGTAAGTGATGTTTAATTGAAAGATTTCATCAAGTGTAGGCATTTTTAATTGAAATGCTTTAATGAAAGAATACAAATAGACCTTATTGAGCCCTGTTTGCTTGCATAGCTCAGGAGGCGGGCATGTTGTTTAGAATCTTGGGTCAGATGTATGAAGAGCTGATCCAAGATGTCTGTCCTGATAGAACTATACAGAGAAAAAAGAAGGCTCAATATGGTACTTCTTTCATTAAAGCATTTGTATTTAGAAAGCTTACATCTGACGGAATCATTAAATTAAACATAACCTCTTTTTGTTGTCCTTTTAGTGAAGTCTGTCTTTTGCAGGCAAAGGAAAATCCACATTCAGTATTAGCTAAACAGAACTAATGGAACTGATTAAAATTCATATTCACATATATTTTCATATAAGTGACTTGAAAGATGTAGTTTATTTTCTGGAACATTTCTTTTGATTTTGCAAGCAAATCCCATAATGCTAAATATTGTCAATAAGTTGGTGTTTCAAGTACAACACTGAATTTGTAATATGTCTCTCGTTTAGTTTATTTGTTTTTCCACTTGGGAAAATAAACTTTTAATTAAAATTCCAGCTGTAGACAAACGTTAACAGTGTAGACTGTAATTTAGATTTGTAACTGTTTGGTTTCTTTTGCAGACAATGTGGAAAAGATTACTGTATGCCTACTCTAGATATGTCCAGTGATAAAACACAGACCCTCAACAAAGCATTACAAACTGAATCCATTTTATGTGATCGCACAACTATACCTCAGTGAACACAATATTCTATTTATTGGTGCCTCATTCCAGCATTCCAGCACTGCACGTGTTAACTGAAACCAGAAAAAGGGCTATCTCCATCACTACCAATAATGTTTTGTTAGATAAGCTAATATTTGGTATGATCTTCTCTTGATCTAAATGAACAAGTAGTGAAATGTAGTAGTTCTAAACAACCATTTCAACCTACAAACCTCATCACTCAAAACTGTTATTTACATATAACTAATCCAAATTCATATACATCACAACATCTGCAGAATTTATCCTCTAAAATTAATTAAATCAAGACCTTATACATCCAAAGCAGAATCTAAAAACAGTTATTTATTTTTGTTTAAAAAGATGGGTGATAATAAGCAGGAGAATAAAGCTGTTTATAAAACCATGTTGTTTTTTTTTTCCCCATGGATCTCCTTTCACTTCATTGGTTTTTATTAGTGAGATGTGCTCCTCCAGATGGGAATCACTGGGGTGGAAAACACAATTATCTCTTGCCTCACATGCTGCATGAAGTGATCATTGCATAGTTCATCTATTACACAGTCAATGAAGGCATCTTACACAGTATGAGATTGTACACTGGCCTTCTAATTGTCTGTGTATAAATGTTATAGAGCAGTACAGTAATGACTTTTACTATTGTTCAAGAATATTACCACCAAAACCAGATTTTAAATACAGTTTAACATTTTAGATTGTTTGGGAATTATTTCACTGTTAAAATCTCCTATTGGAGCCTCTATTTCCAAAGTAGTCTAGTTATTACATGTTTAACATTTAATGTAAGTATCATTTATTTCTCAGGAATAAGGGTCATGTACTAAACAAATGCAATGAGATTCATTAGCACTGTGGACAGTTTGTGTTGCTTGTGGTAATGTACCGATTTTCTAAGCAATTATCCTCATGCATACATCTACACAGAACAAGCAGAAACAATATATTGCTTATATTTTTGACTTGTTCCTGGTGTGGTTTTCCTTGGTTTCTGACTTATGCTTGTCTGGCCCTTGCCTTTGTCCTCTGTCTCATTTGACATTAGCATTTATGGTACTGATCACTCTCCTATACATGGACTAACCTTGGCCATATTACCACAACTCTCCATTCCAAAGTTATTGTTTGTAAAAGGCACAAGTGTCCACCTCATCTGCTGCTTAACATCACCAGGATTCTCTTGTTATTTCCTGTTTCAAAGATGCATGGATTCCATTTGTAAAGTCATTCTTCACAAATCTAACATTCCAAACGTATTATTGCTTGTTAAAATGTATTTACAGGACTTTAATTCATGGAGATAAGAAGGCTGGTTTTTCTGTCTTTTGGGCTGACGATGGTCTGGATACTGGACCAATTTTACTGCAGAGGGAGTGTGAGGTCGAACCGAATGATACCGTGGACACACTTTACAACCGCTTTCTATTCCCACAAGGAATCAAAGCCATGGTGAGTTGTGACTTCTCTTACCAGCACATAAGAAAAAAATACTATTACATCTTATAGTATAATATTATACTATTACAGCATCAGAGCGACAGAAGTGATTTTTGTTTCACTTCCGACGCTCTACCCACAAGAGGGCAGCAGCCATATTGGAGGAGCTGGAATACGCAAAGGTGTTAAATGCTGACACACACTAACACATGATTTCACTCTTAGATACATGCACAAAGACATTAATATACACTTAAATGCTAACACAGGTCACACACATTCAGACACATTAACACGTTGTCACAAATACATACATACATACATACACTAACACATTCTGGCACAGATATTTTGACACATTCATAAAAAAAAGGTGCTGAACCCACACATACATGCTAACAGACATTTCTGATACACACACTATTTACTACAGTGGGAAGTTGGAGACAGACTGTGCATCACTGCTGGATAGGGCAGCTTGAAGTGTTCCCTCTATTTTGAGGCAGCAGTAAAGGGAGTTCCCATCACTCTTCACACGCAACTCCTGACTTCTACAGCTGCTGCCTGGTGAGCCACAGGAAGCCGCGGGAAGGAGCTAATCTGCCAGCTGCACTATGCAGCACACAGCAGCTGGCAGATTAGCTTCTCCCACACTCTGGCGTTATCTGAACGCTAGGTAAGGGACAGCAGTGTGGGACTAGGACAGTGCAGTTCACTATGTTCAAAGCATATTCCAGGGGCCAAATTCTTGTCACCATGGCGACCTGGCTCCCAATTTATACAGTGCTTGCTGTGGAACATACATGTGGTACAAAGTGGTTAAACAGGAGCCCAACTGTTAAGCATGCAATGTAGAACAGTGATGGCTAAACTTGGCACTGCATGCTACATGTCTCATGATGCTCAATCACTCTGAGTCACTCTTATGTGCCTTATGGCATATGTAGTTACCTAACATCTGTAGTGCAAAGGTTAGCCTTCACGTATGGTGCTAGAAAAGACAGGCAAGAAGGGCGATACCAGAGGGTGTGTTCTAGGTGAATCGGTTGTAAGCTTATTTGTAGACGTGAGTTCTAAAGACATGGGGTAGATTGACAAATCCTTGTAGCAGTGAGTGGGAACAGGGTATATTTGCTCTGTGCTGTGCAGCTATTCTATAAATACTACTTAAAGGGAGAAAAAGGGGGTAACCTGAGCAGACAATATACATGAACATAACAAAATACCGTATTTATCGGCGTATAACACGCACTTTTTCTCCCTGAAAATAGGGAGCAAATGATGAGTGCGTGTTATACGCCGATTGGTGCCTGAAAAAAAAAAAAAAATCTAAAACTTACCTCGTTCCTGCTCTGTCCCCCGGTGCTCTGAAGCTGCGTGGCTGTGAGGGAAATTTCCTTCTTAAAATGAGGTGCGTGTTATACGCTGGCGCGTGTTATACGCCGATAAATACGGTAAGTCTAATATACGCCTAACTATACATTGATCTGATTGACAGTGATAAAGGATTGAACATATTTCTAGAAATGAAAATAACATAAAAAGTTAAAAATAAAATGTGGATGAAAACAAACTGATGAATGACAAACAAAGATGTTGTCTAAGTCCCAGCGGTACTAAAAATAAGCAAACCCAAACTTACGTATGAAAACAAAATGAATGAACGGCAATAAAATGCAAGACACATGGACAAAACAAATACAAATGCAATATTAAAGTGACATGTTCTAAAAACAGAGAAGGCACTAATTAAAACCACTATATGAGCACACATGTAAATACAAACATACTCTCACAGGATAATGTCAAGTAATTGATGATACACTGGGAAAATAAGTCCACAATGTCGAATCTGGGAAAAATACAAATCACATTATATGGTGCAGTATATTCTAGAATAAACAATGATGTTGAATGACCAAACAATTGTATCTAAGAAATGCCAATTCACAAAAGTTGCTCCTAAAAAAAAAAAAAAATGTAGGAGCAACGAATCGCACTTAAGGTGATTCCCCTGATGAAGTCATTCTAACGAAACGCGTTGGGCTTTCTGAACTCTGTCGGCTTCCGAAGTGATGTCTGAATCTGGATTCTTTTCGCCTTAGTCTCTGTGGACAGACTCCCATAGGATCGCAATAGTTTGTTTTTATTTATTTCTTATTGAATTCGTGGCACAGTGTTGGTGCAATAAATATCAGCTGTTTTACATAGTGTCTATGCACTAGTCACCTTACTACTGGATTTCCCCTTTTTTCCCAGGGATTCGTTCAGATTAGAGTCTGTTAGACATTCATCAGTTCGTTTTTATCCACATTTTATTTTATTTTTATTATGGTTTTCCCCCTTTTTTCATTTCTAGAATTATTTTCAATTATTTTATCACTGTCAATCAAATCACTGCATATATCACTGGGTGCATATTGGTCTAGGCTTTTTATGTTTATGTATATATTGTGCTCAGGTTACACTCTTTTTCTCCCCTTTATATTACACATAGCTCTAGTGTCTGTGTTCATACCAGAAGCTGCCGGACTATCTATACATGTATACAAAGTCTTACCATTGAGGACACTACTGTTGCTCATCCAGCCTCTTATCTCTCTCTTTTTTATATGAATCCTATTCCAAGTTCTTGGTGTTCAATGCACAGCATCTTTTTTGGTAAATTGGGCATGTTTGTGGCCTTTTATTCCACCAATATCCTTACCCACAGATTTAATTGTGTTCTGATTTTTGATTTGATCAAAACATTGTTAAGGTTCTTTGTCAATAGATCTGCTTTTATGAGAACACTCACTCATTGACCCCTGTTCATCCTTGGATCACTTCATGGTACAAATAGCACAAAAAAGGAACCTCACTAGTGGACATCTCATGATTTTTATTATTCCTAGAAAAGTTAGCTCTCTTGTGAAATGCGTGAACTGTGTCGCAATAGTGACCATCTAAAACAATATTTTTACTATTAAAGAATTAGAAAATGTAGTTCTACTTTTTATCTGTACATGCACTGAATGGCATTGCAGATCTTTACAGTCTTTACTCTGTTTGGAGGTGGAAGGAGGTGATGGAGTCCAGATGCAGGAGGTATAGCTGCACACACGTGCAAACGGAGACACTGTCCCAAAGCAGTTGGAGATGGAAACAACTGCAGTGACAGTGAACGGGTGCACAAGGGCAAACAAAGTCCGAAGGCAAGGTACAGAAGGGTGAGGCAATAGCCTAGACAAAACTGGAAGCAGGGGTCAGGGATAGCGGCAAAGGTTCAGGAACAAGGAATCAGGCTAAAGGCCAAAACAGAATTAAAGGTACGCACAGGCACTTCAGGAGCACTGGACACCCTAAGGTAGCTTAATAACCAGTGAGTGAGAGGAGGAGTGGTTATTTATAGTGCAGCACAGTAATGCATCTCACCTGGAGAGGATCATGCTGGTGACTGTTGTTGTGTCGCTGTGGAGACACCATAGCAACACTATGCAGCTCCCTGTTTAACCTCTTAGTGACAAGGGCTGTTTTTACATTTCTGGGGTGTTTGTGTTTAGCTGTAATTTTCTTCTCTCTCACATACTGTACCCACACAAATGATATGTTGTTTTTATAGTCATAAGAAGGGCTTTCATTAGATACCATTATGTTCATCATATCTTTTAATTTACTACGAAAAAATCATAAAATATGATGAAAAAAAACAAAACACTTTTTCTAACTTTGACCTAAATTATAATTTACACAAATACAATCATTAAAAAAGGCCCCATCTAAATAGTTTCTAAATGTTGTCCTGAGTTCAGAAATATGCTTGTTTCCATGTTTTTCTGCAGTTTTTTGCGAGTTATGGGGCAAAAACCAAAAATGGTGTTTTTGGTTTTTTTCTTATTGACCTTTTGACCCCAACCCGAACCTTAAATTTAACCCTAACCCTAAATTTAACCCCAGCTCTAACCCTTGATATATTTTAATTTCAATTTAATTTTAACCCTATCCCTTATGCTAACCCTAATTTAATTTTAACCCTTAAAGCTAATCTAAAACTAATCCTAGATTTTAGCTAATTAAGCAAAATAATACTGTATTTGCTCGAATATAAGACAAGGTTTTTTTCAGAGCAAATGCTCCGAAAAAGACCCCTCATCTTATATTCGAGGTCGTTTTATAATCTGACCCCAAATCGAGGTCAGATTATAAGACTGGGATCCAGGTCCCCCGCAGAGCTGCAGGGGACCTGGATCCCCCTCTCTAACAGCCGGGGGATGTCTGCGCAATGCGCGAGACATCTTCCCCTGCCGCCCGGCACGACTCCCGGGACTTCTATGATGAAGCCGGGTCCTTCCGGCTTCATCATTAAAGTCCCGGCGGAAGTGCCGGGCAGAAGCGGAGGATGTCTGCGCGTATTGTGCAGACATCCTCCGGCTGCCCCCACTAGCCACCAGGAGAATCGGGCAGCCGGGGGATGTCGATAGTGCAGACATCCTCCATGGTGCCCGACACTTCCGTCTATTATGACAGACTGGCTATCCGTCATAATGGACGGAAGTGTCGGATAGCATGGAGGATGTCTGCACGTATCGTGCAGATATCCCCCGGCTGCCCCCACTAGCCACCAGGGAAAGAAACCAGGTGAGGGGGAGGGAGGGGGGAGACAAAGACAAGGGGGGGGGAGAGACAGACAAGGGGAGGGGGGGAGAGAGACAGAGACAAGGGGAGGGGGGGGAGACAGAGACAAGGGGAGGGGGGAGAGAGAGACACAAGGGGGAGAGAGAGAGAGAGAGAGAAAAGTTTGGGGGGAGGGAGAGAGACAAGTGGGGGGGGGGGAGAGGCAGCACATAAAAGGAAATAAAAACAAGAAATGCATTTGTTTAATATCATATTGTTTATTAAATATTAAAAAGCAATTTACATGTGAATATATACAAGTTGAACTTTTTTTCCTATAGGGTAATCTTATATTCAGGCTTTTCGTTTTTTTCCTAAAGGAATATCCAAAGTTTGGGGTGTCGTCTTATAATCAGGGTCGTCTTATATTCGAGCAAATATGGTATATATATTTTTTTCATTGCAATGTTGCTGAATGCCTCTAGGGGAAGTCCAGCAACATATTCAGAGCGACATAAGGAAATTTTTTTTCACTTCCAAAGCTCTGACCACAAGAGGCCACAGCCATATTGCAGGAGCTTTTTCTGCAATATGGCGCCCACGATCGCTCAACATCAATCATTGATCGCGGAAACCACTCGTTTCACTGCAGGACGTGTCAGGCACGTCCATTGTTGGGAACGGAGTTCCCAGCTGGTCGTGCCTGACACGCCCATTGTCGCAAAGGGTTAAAGGAGAGGACAGGACCACACCCTCTCTGTAGTTGGAGGAAAATTACCCAGGAGTTGGGATGTGACAGGAGGATTAGGAGAGCCCAGGTTAAAATAGCTTAGTCAACAATACCTGTACCTTTTATCAGATGGCTGAATCCCACAGATTGGCCAATTTACGCTTTATTGCTTGGATTCTGCAGAAGCCACTTGGTAACAATATAAGTTGAAAATAGACTCGAGTCCATAAAGTTCAATACTTCTACCCATCATTTCTGCTTTTAATCCAAAAGAAGGCAAAAATGAAACCGAAATTAAGCTATTTAAAAAAATCCTTCTTGACTCATAAAGGGCAATCAGATTTCTCCTTGGATTAAGAACCTTTAAAATCTAAATGTGTATTAAATTTATAGCCCTGTATGTCCTGCTTTTCTAACCAAATTTACAGACCCTTTTTGAATGTAGCTATTGTATTATATAGCACCACCTCTCTTGGCAGTGAGTTCCATATATTTATTGTCCTTACCACAAACAATACCTTTTCTTGTTCTTTTTGCTCTTCTGGTCTCAGAGGATGACACCTAGATCTTGGTATATAGCTGTTAACAAACAGTTCCCTGGAAAGCCCTTTATATTGGACCTGCACATATTTATATAATGTTATGATAACCCCTCTAGTACGCCAATTTCCCAGTATATATAAATGCAACTTTTTTTAGTCTCCATAACTAAGATCCTGCAATCCACTTAATGTTGTAACCCTCCTTTGCACTTTTTCTAGGTCCATAATGTCCTTTTTAAGGACTGGTACCCAGAACTGAACTGCATATTTTAATGGCCCTTGCAACTGCTGACTGGCATTGCACACTGTTCTTAAGTCTGTTGTTTACAATTATTCCTAAATCCTTCATTAGTTTTTCCAAGGGAGATACCATTTAAAGTAAATGTTGCATAGTTTATTATTTTTCCCATCAGCAAACACTGAGACACGACTGTATGGTCGCAACCCCTAATATATTTAATTGCTCTCTATTTTACAAGTTATTTTAATAGGGCAATTTTATAATACGGTGTGATCCTTTTAAAAACAAAAATACAAACCAGTAGAAAAAAAAATGTTTTAGAACCTACTTATTTCTGTATTTTTTTTCTTCAGGTTGAAGCTGTGCAATTAATTGCTGATGGCAAAGCCCCTCGTATCGGCCAACCAGAAGACTATGCGACTTATGAAGGAATTCAAAAGAAAGACAATGCAAAGGTAATGGAACATTAGTTTACATGTGTGGCTGCGATGGAACGCATGGGGACATGCCATCTAATGCCATCCATTATATTGGCTGGTCAGTAGGGTCAATTCATTAGAAAGTGGACTGGAACAAACTGACAAGCAAACTGCAAAATAAGGCATTAATATTGGAATTGTAAAAATTCTCCAATTTGTCAGTCTCTTCAACTCTGCCTAATTTTTTTTTTTCAGTTCACTTGTCGGTTCACATTTTAGTGATTTTAGTGAACAGACCTATTTGATTTAAATTCCTGCATCAAAATAAAATGGCTGCTCTATTGCCAGTTTAAATAACAATTAAAAAAAACATTTTTTACTAGTATTAGTTTCCCTTTATATTTTAATCTGTATACTCTGTATACATACTATAGTGAATGAAGGATTGAACAATGTCTGATTTTGAAGCCATTTCAGATCCAGCAACAGATCTCGTTAGTGTGTTACTTTCTGAACTAACATTTCCTTGCACAATATTAATTGTATTTTGTATTAAATAGACTAATAGTTGTCACATGATGGAGTTCAATCATTAAATATTCTTTACTCCTAGATATGTTGGGACAGCGCTGCAGAGGTCATTCACAACTGGATTCGAGGGCATGATAAAGTACCTGGAGCTTGGACTGTGATTAATGGGCAGGTATGTGAAACAAAGCAGTATTTGATACCCATTTAGGATTCCAAGTAGAAGAATAACTTGTGTCTTTTTTTTATTAGAGAGTTACATTGTATGGATCTTCTTTACTGCAAGGTCCCTTACCTGCTGGTGAACCAATACCAATTGATGGAGCTTCAAAGCCTGGTGTTGTCACGAAAAATGGACTTGTTCTTTTTGGCAATGATGGCAAAATGGTGAGTTGACCAAACCTGTCAGAGCAGGAAGTAATCATATGTGGTGTGGGTAGACGTAGGATTGTTGGATACACATTAAACATGTCTGCTCTTAGCACACTTACTAAGAGTGGATTTGCACTGATCTTCATATCCCTTACCCATATTATACTTTATAGACCTCTCATTTAAAGCAGTCCATTTATACTAAACATTGCTGTTCATACATTTTACCTTGAAGCAATATTGATGTTGTAATTACAGTTAATGGTCAGAAACCTTCAGTTTGAAGATGGAAAAATGATCCCTGCTTCAAAATACTTTGCTACTGGTGATGCTGCAGCTGTGGAGCTAACAGAGGAAGAAAAAGCTATGGAGTCGGCGATCAGAGTGAGTCTGCCTGGGGCCTGACCGTGGCCTGATCTGCAGCACATACATGTGTCTAGTCTGCCACTAGACTACACATGACTGCAGTCTCTGCCTTGGGCCTGACCGTGACCTGACCTGCAGCACATACATGTGTCTAGTCTGCCACTAGACTACACACGACTGCAGTGTCTGCCTGGGACCTGACCGTGGCCTGATCTGCAGCACATAAATGTGTCTAGTCTGCCACTATACTACACATATCTGCAGTATGTATAAAGTGTAATTGTACACAAAACACAAGCTTGGTATAATTCCAAACGTATGCTGTCTCTTTAGTTTTTATTTGTATATGTGTACTGGACATTTTCCACAAAATAAGATTGACAAAAGCCGCCATATTGGTATACTACCTGATGACAGGGGAGGAAGTGTGTGAGCAGTAAACCGTATTAGAAATAAGCAATTGTTTTTGAGTCAACATTGCTTGTAAATTTAGGAATTCAATGGAAATCCATTATCTATTCCTGGAAACGTCCCTTTAATAGTATTATCTTAAGCAGTCAGTCTAGATAGCAAAATGGCAATTTCCTACAGGTTATTTTTTGACGACATTGCGACTATAATATTGCTTAGACTGAGTATTTTGTAGCACTAATAACGGATATCAGTATTAAACCTGTGAGTGCCTGATGTTTTGTGACTGATATGTCAGCATTCATATGGTAATTCTGTCATTTCTGGCTACAAGTAATGAAGTTTATTTTTATTTAATACATTCAGTGTTTTGATGCAGAGTTCTGTACAAGTCAAAGTTGGACATTAATCATTTTTGGAGTTAATACAATAGAATCGATGGGCGTTTTAGACCTTGTAAGGGCTATATAAAACCTTTTCAGGGCCACATGTGGACCACTAGTTGGATATTAATAATTCCATTTATTCTGACTCTTACAGATTAATATTTGTGACTTATTTCTTTTACAGGAAATTTGGAAAGGGATATTAAGCAATGTTTCTGCGATTGAAGTCACTACAGACTTTTTTAAATCTGGAGCAGCATCTATGGATGTTGTCAGGTGGGTGGAGCACATAAGAGAATACACTGCAGATCTTTCCGTTTATTCTCAGTTAACACTCTACTTTAAATGGACAATAGAATATTGTGCTTATTTCATCGGTACAGTTAAATGTTCTTTCTTTTGGAACAACAAAACCAGCATGGCTATGACCATCTCAATTCTATTAAAATGCCAGAGGTCTTTCCTGTGCCTATAGCAGCAAAGAAAGAAACTCAAACTGGCTTAATACATCATCATTACATCCCAAATGTCCCTTCACTATTAGAACATCAATGTCCAATCATTAGAACCTGTCTCCTGTATAAGTCCTATCCAACATTCCATCTTCCTCTTTCTTTGCTGCTCCCTCAAGGATGACAATTCATTTTTAGGATATTGATATGATGATATTTGTATGATATTGGTGTACATGTGTAGGTCAATACATAGAGAAAAAGGTGGAAAACGTAAGCATAAAGTAGTGAAGCAGACATTCAGGGAAAAACCTAATTATTTTTATATTACGGGCAGCAGGAGCAGCAATCAGGGCCTGCACTACCTATAGACAAGGAAGGTGCCGGCCTAGGGCGCAAATCTGCTGGGGGAGATCTACTATAGCGGCACCCAAGCAGCTGCTTTCATGGAGAAGAGATGCTGCTCTGAATGAGCATACGCCTTGAAATCCTACTTCCCAGAATCCACATTCACTGGTCTTCCTGGTGTCGGGTGTGATTCATCACTGTCAGGGGGGGTGGTGCTGTGAGCTCTGGAGGGAAATGGCAGGAAATCAATTGGCTCCAGAGTAAATACTGTGTATAATGTATATGTTATGTTTATACTTTGTATAATATATACACTAATCAGCCATAACATTATGACCACCTTCCTAATATTGTGTAAGTCCCCTTTTCATGGCAAAACAGCCCTGACTTGTCGAGGCAAGGACTCCACTAGACTTCTGAAGAGGTGCTGTGATATCTGACATTAAGACATTAGCAGCAGACCTTTTATCTCCTGTAAGTTGCAAAGTGGGGCCTTCATGGATTGGACTTGTTTGGCCAGCACATCCCATTTGTTGTTGTGTTCCTCAGAACAGGCCTGAACCATTTTTGATTTGTAGCATGGTGCATTATCCCCCTTAAAGAGGCCAATGCCATCAGGGAATACCATATCCATGAAAAGGTGTACATTGTCTGCACATGTCAAAGTAACATCCACATGAATGGCAGGACCCAAGGTTTGCCAGTAGAACACTGCCCAAGGAATCACACCTCCACCGGCTTGCCACATGTCAGTGGTCATAATGTTATGGTTGTACTGTGTATATGTTATATGTATAGTTTATTTGCCAGTGGGTGGCAATATGACAAAAATCCTATAGATACGGATACAAATGGAGCATCGTGAGCAGTGGGTGGGTAGTACATCATTTCTGACCATTGATTTTCTCCTTTCGTAATTAATTTTCTTATTCCAAAGGTTGGTTGAGGAGATTAAACAAAAATATGATGGGCTAGAGCTTCAGAATGAAGATGTCTACATGGCAACCACATTCCAGGACTTCATGCAGATGATAGTGAGGAAATCAAGAGGGGAAGACAAAGAAGAGCTGATAATAGATTATGTAAGTAATGCATTTATGTTTACTACTGAGGTTTTAAAATAAAAACACAGTTAAATAGTATTTTAGAGGGACTGTGTCATCCAAACTTTTTTTTTACTGTGAATGTAGAGCAGAAAAAAGTATTAAAAATGATCTATACATTGTATTAGGAAATGCCTAAATCAGGAGAAAAATGTGTTTTAAATGTGGCACAGTATGCAAATTACCACAGGTGATGTCATAAACAGGAGACTTCACAGACACATTTAAAACACATTTTGATACTAATTTAGGCATTTGCTTGCAGTTTTGCTAATACAATGTATAGAATGTTCAGGTGATACAGTCACTTTAATTGCCGAATAAAACATGCCTGTTATCATCTGTGAGTCGCAATTAGCAGATACATAGCTCTGTTTTTGGAGCTCTAGTGACTCCTGTTGATCAAGTCAAAAAAAAAACCCAAAGTCACCGGAAAAAAATACACACTCTAAACCAGCTGGCTTTACCAATACATCAAGGCAATGATGTCTTGTTGGGCTTCTAACCGCATTCCAGCTGCTGCATGCAAACACATGCTAAACTAGAAAGTTGGAGCTTAAAGCTTTGTGCAGAAGGTGACAGGTCACTTACCACTTAACAGGTTCTGAGCATGTTGGTGGCTTACAGACTTAGTAAGGTCCATGAGGCTGTGAGTGAGTAATGCCATTTGTTCCTGCCTTTCTGCTCAAAAACTTGTAGTTAATAAAAGAAGAAAACCTTTTTTTTTTACCCACTGTTTGGCTTTATTCCTCCAAGTCTAGTACCCCAAACTTTTGCATTCCCTTGTGATTCCTTGTGGTCTGCTTCAGTGGAAGCCTCCTAACTGGGGAGTGGTTCTAGAGTGTGTGTTTTAGACATAGTTAGAATGTTTTCCTATGTGCCTCCTGTTAGCACAAGACACTGGATAGATGAGTGGTCTACACAGAATAAAGTAGTGCTAGAAAACTGATGGACTGTTGTATAAAACTATAGAAAATAGGCAGCATCAGGACCATGAAGGATGATGGCTGCAGACTGAGGCAGGAAGAGACGAATGGTGAACTTTATATCCAGCTGAATGAACCAAGTCAAACTGTTGTCAGTCAGCTGAGACCTTTGGCTGCCCTCTGACGACTGTGAGAGATGCTTAACAGCCCCAGGCAAATTAGGAAGGGGCATCACAAAAATAAATCCTCGATACTGGCAAACACCGAATAAAAGATTTGTTGAATTAAATGATAAAACACCCATAAATACAGCAACTTAGTATGCAAGGATTAATTAAATATATTTTATTAAATTTACCATTTTCTATTTGAAATGCTTGGCCAATCTGACTTGTCTCACCTTTGCCTAAAGATAACAATTGACTCACATAATAATAATAATTAAGGGCTGACTAATGCACCTGACCGATTAGTCTACTTAATATGTCTTAAAGGGACATACACAATTATGCAACTATCATAAAGAATATTCTAACCTTTTAATTAATCAGAATAAAATAATGTCCCTTTTTTCTCATGCTGTTGGATACGATTTTTCTCATGTATATTAACAAAGTTTTTAAAAGTTCTGAAGCCGGGATTGAGCGGTGCTTTTTTTTAGCAGTTTTCGTACAAGGTTAATTCTCTAGATACAATGACTTAAATTATTATGATCAAGGACAGTTTGTTCCACACAAATTATCACAAGATATAGCTGGTTTATTTGTACCTCGTGATCATGTTGCTGAAGTGGTTTGAGTTGTAGTCTGCTACAAAAGCAATACATTTTGACGATTGATTAGATATTTACTTTTTCACACAACAAAAAAGGCTGGTGGTAGGAGACACCACACACATTCTAATGCTAAATACACATAACGTATATGGAAAAAAATCATATTAAATAGTAAAAGTCCAGTGGCTTCTGGTGCACTACTGTGAGTAAGGAATTGCTTTGATTTGTATCTACTTTACAGGCAACCCAAAATGTTAACAACATGACTGTACAAATGCCTTACCAATGCTTTATTAATGGCCAATTTTTGGATGCTGAGGATGGGAAAACCTATGATACCATCAATCCAACGGATGGATCTGTGAGTATAGCTATTTTCTTCGCCTTGTTAACCCTATAATGTGTGTGTAATATAAATATGTATCTATCCTCATGCCCTTATTAAATTCCAAAATGTCCTTATTTGCCCCATAAAATCTGATGCTCACAGTTTCCCTGTGTCTTTTATTGAATACATGTGAAAGCAGGTGACTTAAAGTGTGATCTGTGTTTGCTCCCAGGCAATATGCAAAGTCTCATATTGCTCTGTAGCAGATGTAGACAAAGCTGTTGCTGCTGCAAAAGATGCCTTTGAAAATGGAGAATGGGGAAAAATGAATGCAAGAGATCGAGGGAGAATATTATACAGGTACACGTGTTTTCTATATTCTTATTTAGACATGCCTTAAAATAAAAAAATCCAAAGCATAACAGAGATATTGTAATTCTCCAGTTTTTCATCCCACATATACTTTGCCGGTGTTCTGAGAGATTGGGGCTCTTGTTTGACAAGCCTCCACTTAAGAGTTAAAGCTCCTAACTAAAAGTCAGATATGCACCTTAAATAATAGATTGATGTGATATATATATATATATATATATATATATATATATATATATATATACATAAAAAAGGAAAAATTAACAAGAATTTGATTTTGATTGTTAGTGATGCACCAATTTCAATTTTGTTCAATCCTTCAATCACAGTGTTTATTTATTTCTGTACAAGAGTGGCAGATCTTATGGAAGAACATCAAGAGGAGCTGGCAACCATTGAGGCCCTTGATTCGGGAGCAGTGTATACCCTCGCCCTGAAGACTCACGTTGGAATGTCTATACAGACCTTTAGATACTTTGCAGGGTGGTGTGACAAAATTCAGGCAAGATCCTACTTTAAACCTGTATATTTCATTTATTCACTGCGTATCTCAGCCTTATAAAATTGTCTTCTGCTCTAGTGGTTTTCATTGCTCAATCTGTCTCAGTATAAGTATTATTGGTGGATCAGGTACTCTTACTACATGGCTGTACATCATTATATTGCACAATAGAAACGTATTTATGTTTTAATGAATGCTATTGTGTAATACAGCACTGGCCAATCATTTTTATAGAAACAAAACCCTCTTAATATAGCATTCATGTAACCCTTAACTCTAAATTAACTCACCCAAGGAAGAGTTCTGTATAACTTGTTTTTTTTAAATCTATTTTTAGGGTTCTACTATACCAATAAATCAGGCTCGCCCCAACCGCAATCTGACTTATACTAAAAAGGAACCACTTGGGTAAGTGAACCACAATACTAGTAGATGCACCCTGATCTTGTGTGCTGACCTGGAGACTTAATGCGAGCATTGCGTGTTCTGTTTTGTTCCCAGGGTCTGTGCCATTGTCATTCCATGGAACTATCCACTGATGATGCTTGCTTGGAAGAGTGCAGCATGTTTAGCTGCAGGAAACACATTAGTTCTAAAGCCAGCACAGGTACACTAGATGGATTTTGCATGTTAATTGGAACTTAATTCTTTCTTTTTATTAGTTATGGCTAATTAGCCTGTTTTTTCTGCCTTTGTATTGTTTGGTTGCTTCATGGTGTGATGCTGTTTTGAACTACTATTGGATAAAAGACTGTGTTTTATGGAATTATATATGATGTTTTACTGATGCTTCAACTCCCAATTACTTGGGTTTTGTGTCATTTGCCAACATGTATATGAATCATTACTTAAATTGGTTTAGTGAGACTTTGGGTTGTACAAAGGCCTAGAGTATAACAACTGCTAAGTCTACATATTTATTTCATGGTACTGATGACATATGCAACAATTTCCTTTACAGCTTAACTTGCTATTTCAATAAACAAAAGTACAATACTTTGACGGTGTGTATTGTGGGGTTATTTGATTGGTCTAGGAGAATTTCTGTACTATTACTACCTCTTTGGGGTTATTTGATTGGTCTAGGAGAATTTCTGTACTATTACTACCTCCTGTCTGCTTACACCCTCAGGTCACTCCACTGACAGCCTTAAAGTTTGCAGAACTGGCTGTAAAAGCAGGTGTGCCCAAGGGCGTTATCAATATCCTGCCTGGATCAGGTAACTTGTACTCCTATATCTACTGTTGTAGTCTTATTAACTGACCTTTAAAACTAGGAGAAGTCCAGTATGATGCATGTGGGGCATCAAGATAAATGTTATTTATGTATACACGTTCTACACAGTCTTCTATGCAGAATCTAGAATAAGGTTTGGTTTGCACTGCTTATATTACAAACTTGTACTTCATAAATAAATTACTGTTCTTGGTTCTTACAGGTGGCCTTGTAGGACAGCGTTTGTCAGAACATCCAGATATTCGGAAACTTGGATTCACCGGTTCCACGCCAATTGGCAAACAGATCATGAAAAGGTTTTATAACTTTTAAAACCGATACAGAACATCCACTCAACCCTCACACATTATATGCTAATTACATAGAATGTGTTGGCAGATAAGAACCATTCGGTCCATCTAGTCTGCCCAACTTTCTAAATACTTTTATTAGTCCCCAGTTCCCGGTCTTATAGCTAGGATAGCCTTGTGTCTATCCCACGCATGCTTAAAATCCTTGACTGTGTTTACCTCTACCACTTCCGCTGGAAGGCTATTCAATACATCCACTACCCTCTCAGTAAAGTAATACTTCCTGATATTACTTTTAAATCGTTGCCCCTCTAATTTAAGACTATGTCCTCTAGTTGTGGTTGTTTTTCTTCTTTTAAATATACTCTCTTCCTTTACTGTGTTGATTCCCTTTATGTATTTAAATGTTTCTATCATATCCCCCCTGTTACGTCTTTCCTCCAAGCTATACATGTTAAGATGCTTTAACCTTTCCTGGTAAGTTTTATCCTTCAAACCCAGGAACCAGTTTAGTAGCCCTTCTCGGAACTCTCTCCAAAGTATCAATATCCTTCTGGAGATACGGTCTCCAGTACTGCGTACAATACTTCAAGTACATGGGTAGAAGAAGATTTTATACAGCAGTGATGGGAACAGCTGGAGTGCAAAATGTTACCCATAATGCAATATGCATGTATGTTTAAAGGAAATGAACGTTTAATTTTCTGAGCATTTACTTCAGTTTGATTATTTCTTCTCTTTTCAGTCCTGTTATTGTTTCTGTTTTTGTTTTTTTACAGCTGTGCTGTCAGTAACCTGAAGAAGGTTTCTCTGGAGCTCGGTGGAAAGTCACCACTCATCATCTTCAGTGACTGTGATCTTGACAAAGCCGTTCGAATGGTGAGATTCTTATCACATAATTTACACACAGCACATGGTATCATAGCAACACTGACTGAAAATGGGGTAAACACTCAATTAAATGTAAAGGATTTACGGACTGAGGACTTGGTCTTTTCTTGATGTAACTGTTACTTCTGAAGCTCTGTTTTGAGCTCCTGGACTTGATCTTTGCTGGTACAAGTAAAATGCTGTTTGTTCTTGTGTGCCAGTGTTTGTGAGACTACACTCGTGTGGCTCTGGGGGGAAAAGGGCAATTTTTTAACACAAAATGTGTGGAATTAATAAAGATGGTAATGCTTTGTAAGTAGGTGCATATCCATGTTTTATTTTAAAAATAGGTCTTCTTGTAGGATGCAGAATATATATTTCACAGTAGCTACCTCGATAGCTACCTTTAATATTGTGCGCTATTAGGCAGAATTATGTCTCGTTGTTGTAAAGTGAAGAATGACAGGAAAAGAGAGAGCCACACAGTTTGAGAGACAGCAGTGGGAGAGAGTGTGGTAGAGCAAAGAATAAAATGAGAGAAACAGTAGGAACCGAGAAACAAAAAGAAACTAGATTGTGGAGGATCCTTTATTTGTCCCATAATGAAATGTCAGCCTTCTCTTTACTGAGAAAGACAGGTAATGGCTCAACAGATCCAGTTGGCCCTGAGAAGGACTGGAGTTATGATTGCCATGCAAGACAAATCTGACGCGCATCAGACTTGTTCTAATAAGTAGCCATTACATTTAGCTGGTGCAAATGAGTAAGTGGAAACTCAAGAACTTATTTAAAAAAAAGTCCTCAAGAAGCCTTGGAGGAGGGGGCCAACTATCGGAGAGAGAGAGACTGACAAAAAGGAATCTAATAATGACACATACACTGATCAGTCATAACATTATAACCACCTATTATTGTGTAGATCTGCTTTTGACACCAAAACAGCCCTGACCCATCGAGGCATGGTCTCCACTAGACCTCTGAAGGTGTGCTGTGGTATCTGTCACCAAGATGTTAGCAGCAGATCCTTTAAGTCCTGTAAGTTGCGAGATGAGCCTCTATGTGTCGGACTTGTTTGTCCAGCTCATCCCACAGATGCTTGATTTAATGGAGATCTGGGGAATATGGTTTTTCAAACCATTCCTGAACCATTTTTCATTTGTGGCAGGACACATTATCTTGCTTAAAGAGGCCAATGCCATCAGGAAATACCATTTCCATGAAAAGGGTATATATGGTCTCCAACAATGCTTAGGTAGGTGGTAAGTGTCAAAGTCACATCCACATGATGGCAGGCTCCAAGGTTTCCCAGCAGAACATTGCCCAAAGCATCATGCTGCCTCCGCCAACTTGCCACACGTGGATGGTCACAAAGTTATTGCTGATCAGAGTATGTTGAACAGTCAGAGACGGACTACAGGTCTCCCACATGTACAGGATACACAAGGGTCAAAGAGTGTCTCGAACAGTGATGACTAACCTTTTAACACTGCAAATGGTGTTTATTAAATTTCCTATGATGCACAGCCAGTCATTTAGAGACTATAGAGACAGATCTAAACCCAGAGAGAGGTATATAGCTTAGTTGCAGTAGAACTAACTTTCTATTATTAGATTAAAGGATTTCTGTCATCCTAAACACTGCTTATATTGTGAATGTAGAAATTATTAAATTATGGAAAATTATCTATACATTGTGTTAGCAAAACTAAAATAAGGTAAATCTGTGTTTTATGTGTATATGGTGTCTCTGTTTTATGACATGACATGTGACTTGATATGCAAATGAACTACTTTTTTTGTGGGAAACATGTAATTTGAATACCAGGCCACAAGGTGATGTCACAAGCAGAAAAGTTCATAGACATGTTTTAAATATATATTTCTCGTATTTTATACATTTGCATGCAATTATGTGAATACAATGAATAATGTTTCATCATATTTTATTCTATAAATTCACAGTAATAAACAATGTTTTTAGATTGCATTAGTATTCATCCACCACACACTGTGCCATTTTTACAATTTGTTATTTATGAATAATTGCAAATTTAGCAAGGCTTTATGACAAAATGAAAAGAATAAAGCATTCCTACTTCTGCTAGCCTTGACTGTTGTTTCTCCTCTGTGCAGGGCATGGGAGCTGTGTTTTTCAACAAGGGGGAGAACTGTATAGCAGCTGGTAGGCTGTTTGTTGAGGAATCTATACATGATGAATTTCTGAGACGAGTGGTAAGTTCTTGTCTGTAATAATCCAGCTGCAGATCCTGGATAGAGAACTATACATGCAATAGCTCATCAAGTGACCATTTCACTACTTACAACTCACACTTCCAGCATCACTAGTCACTACTACTGCGAGTATCTTGCTAGTTGTTAAACTATTGAGTAGAACAAGTTAGTGGTAGATGGCGTGCAGTCAAATTGTGTCTACCTGGCAGTATATTTTTACTGCCATCTCTGACCTGACCCATGCGATTATTGCTCCTCAGTCAGAAAGGGCATTATTGCATTTGAATTTTGGTATCATTCCATTTATAAAAAGATGTTGGGCCTTTCAGATACTAATAGACATGAAAAGTCATAACAAGAAATTGGAACCTAAACGACAACATTTTTATAGGGCACACAAGAGAATGGAGTTTTTTAAGTCAATATGGGAAGGGTGGCTGAACAGATTCCCTGGAGAATAAGCAGGTCTTAGAAATAGAGGGCCTTGGTAGCCAAAGGACTGTTTGAGGTGGAGCCCAATCCTGGACATGTCAATGTCTTGTTTGTTGTATAATTGTTTCATATAAAGTGCACAAAACAAGTGAAATCACATTATTTTCTTCAAATAAGAGCAGAATTTCAGTGATTGATTTTTTTTATTTTTATTTTAAAAGGGTCGCTAAGAAAATTACATTAATGTTTATATAGCACCACCGAATTATACAACCTGGTAACAACCTAATTAGATGAACAGAGAAGGACTGATATATAGTATAAAGACCTGCTTACAATCTAGAGGGAATACACGCAAGGTACTAGAAACTGCAGTAAAGAACACAGTGGAAGATATTGCATTACTGGGACTGTGTCAACTCCATAGGTAGGATTAGTGCATACTTATGGTATATGTTCTAGTTGTAAGCCTCTTTGAAAAGTTACATGTTGAGGCACTTTTCTAGGGTTCTCTAGAATTCCAGAAACATTCATGAACATTTTGTGGGCGTGACAGAATTCTTTTTGTGGGCACAAGTTGTTCACGGAGGTGGACCATGACCATGAAGAATGTAGAGGCCATGTAGGGGTGTATTTAGTAACAAGGGCCTAACAGTGATGAGTTTGTTTGTTAGGGGCAGTATTTTCAATTATTGTTACACATTGTCTGAGCAATACTGGCGACACTGTGTGTGCAGTGAGGCAGCTCATAAAATCTGGGCTCCTAATCCATATATTAGGTGCCACATTAAATCTGGATGTAGTAATATTTTAAAGTCTCCTGACCAGGAAATGAAAGCAGGGGCTGGAAAGTTATCAATAAAGCCATTAATCTTTTATGAGTGAGGTTCTCATTTCTCAGTAAAATATCTGCAGACTTAGAATTGTAATACCCTACAGTCATGACGGTAACATTGCCCAATAACAGAAAGGACAAAATGATGCTAAAAGCAGCTAAAAATCAAAATGTATTTAATACATCAATACATTATACATAGATTATACTAAGCAAGACAACACTGCCCCTGCTACAAAGATTGCAGAATGCAGTCACTTATTGCAGATTTATTATGACATTTAGGGTTGACCTTTTAACCCTGGTATTCAGAAAAGGCACACTTAAAACATTCTTTTTACTAACAAAAATAGTTTTGTGTCTGAACTCCACCCACTGTTTGTATCAAAAGTATTATAAGCATACAGCTGTACACTTAGTGCCAAAATCACTGCAATGACTCTTAATCTAACTTGAATATTTAGGTGGAAGAAATCAAAAAGATGAAGATTGGTGACCCTCTGGACAGGTCTACAGACCATGGGCCACAAAACCACAGAGCCCACCTTGAGAAGTTGTTGGAGTACTGTGAAACTGGAGTGAAAGAAGGGGCCACACTAGTATATGGAGCCAGACAAGTACCCCGGCCAGGTATGCTGCCATAGTCAAGATCGCTATTTTTTACATACATGGAGTGACTGCGGATTGTTAAATGGTTTTAATTTGTCTGTGATAGTGTAATCACTGCTCATTGTAGTCATCTCACCTGCACTTTTATTATGGGCTCTCTGTCTTAAACATTGTACGTATTCATTCTCACCTACAAAAGGGGAGTTTGCGGACATGACTGTTATTGAAAAACCTTGAATGCTACAAATTAAGTAGTATGTTAGGTGTAGTTGTGTGTGCGCTGTGATGACAGGGTATGGACAGCAATTAACCAAAGAGCATGCTAGTTATTCATGTTTTCACTGCATACCTGACTAATACATTTCCCAGGCTTCTTTATGGAACCAACCGTCTTCACAGACGTTGAAGACCACATGTATCTGGCAGAGGAAGAGTCATTTGGACCCATAATGGTCATTTCCAAGTTTAAAGATGGGTAGGTGTATTTCTAAGTATAAATTGTAGGAGAGTTTTTGCCATCTTCTAGTAGACAATATTGGGGGGGGGGGGGGTTAAAAGGAATTTGTCAACCTAAACAATGTTCTTTTTTAGTCTTTATATTCATGAAAACATTTTGTTGGAAAAAATTGCATGCAAAGAAAAATGTTTTAAATAGTCAGTGAGACAGACAGAAATGACTCATTTTTTATTTCATGAATAGAAACTCACTTTGAGAGTGTGGATGCTGTAAGTTGCCATCTAGTGGCCAAGTAGTGTAATCATTTACACCAGGTGTATTTGGTATTACAATTTCAGCAATATATGGGCTTTCTTCACATCATAACATTCAGAACCTTGCTTTGGTATTTTCTTGTAATTCTAGATTATAATAGTATCATGTAGTTTAGAGTTCTACATTCCACAGCAGTTTGAGTAATTTGGGGGTATATTGGTGTTGGGTAGTTAAAAACTAGCTTGGGGGGGAGGCGGGTATTGAATCAGAAATCGCAGTATGCTTTTGCATTTTCCAAAACTACTTCTCTGAGGCAATAGTGGGGCTGTTATAGAGATGAATGAAGAGTTTTATTGTACATTAGCTTAGGAGTGTTGACCTTACTTTTTGGGGGGAAATAACCATTACAGAATTGTTTGATGAAAGCAGGACCACCATCAGAAATTGTAGGGACCCCATATGGAACAAATGGTCTGGGACCCCACTTCACATTCCTTGCCATAGCTCCACCTTGTACACCCAGCTCTTACTCCAGCCAACACCAATATTGCAGACCCACTGACTTGTGCCGATGTTCTGACAAAAAACTTGAGTGAATTCTACTGCACAGGCACAGTAGAATCCACTCATCGCTCACCACAGTGCATGTGCACAAAGTTACAGCTGTCATTCAGCCGTAACTTTGCCGTTAGAGCACATGCGCGAAGGACACACACCACCTTACTATGCTACGCTAATAAGTGGAAGTCAGACACGGGGGACACACGGGGGGGGGGGGGGACTTTCTGCCTCATCTTGATGGGAGTTGTGATCACCTCCCTAGACTCCCGTGTGTCCCCCTCTGTCCCCCGTGTCTGACTTCCACTTACTAATGTAGCATGTCACCGATAGGAGTTTTACCAACTATACAGCAATGCAGCTGATCCAAAGGGGGCGTGAGGTGGTGTGTGTTCCTCACGCATGCGCTCTTCTGGCAAAGTTACGGCTGAATGACAGCTGTAACTTTGTGCGCATGCTGTGTGGTGTGCAATGAGTGAATTCTACTGCTCCTGTGCAGTAGAATTCACTCAAGTTTTTTGTCAGAACACCGGCATCCACATTGCAGACCCACTGACTTGCACCAGCATCCACATTGCAGACCCAAAGATTTGCACCAGCACCCCAGGACATAGTCACGTGACCACCGACACTGCAATTGGAGCACGAGAGGCAGTGTGCAGAGGCAGTGTGCAGACACCATGCTACCTGCAAGTGTTATTCTTTTTTTATGTGGACCCGAGCCATCCCCTGATATTGAGCAATATTGCTCAGATACAAAGAACAATGTGTGAGATCATATCACCGATAACATAAAATGAAAAACTATTAAAGGCATGATTATGACACTGTTTGTATAGGCATCATGCATAGCAAGTCAGCTAATAATGTTATTGTTTGCACAGTGACATTGATGGAGTGTTGGCGCGAGCAAACAACACAGAATATGGCCTAGCATCCGGAGTATTTACAAAAGACATAAGTAAGGCCATGTATGTGAGTGAGAAGCTAGATGCTGGAACAGTTTTCATTAACACCTACAACAAAACCGACGTTGCAGCACCATTTGGAGGATTCAAGCAGTCTGGATTTGGCAAAGATTTGGGTAAATATATAAACATATTTTCTAACACTAATCAGAGACGAGCAGCACTTATTGCAAAATTGGTTGAAATTTGCAAACATTGACTATTATTGAAATCTGTGTTCTATATTTCTTTTACCTCAGGTGAAGAGGCCCTTCATGAATACCTCAGAACAAAGGCTGTTACTATAGAATACTAAGTACAGTTACAAACCAATGTAAATCAATGGAGTATCTCTCCAGGAACCATTTCATCAATGACCATAAAAATCATTGGCTCGGTGCAAAGTACACCACATGTAAAGTGGAACATGCACCTAAAATACATTTTTCATCCAACAGAGATTTACTTGGAATGATAATCAAGATGTTTAGAATTGAGAGATTTTGAAGCCATGGCTTCAAGAGAACAGAGAAAGAACTACACTCCACTGCAATAGTTCATTTTTGCAGGCAAAACATATGCTGCACATATCATTACTGAAGAAGACAGGACATGTGCCAAATGACAGACACTCTGGTTTTATCCAGATCAAGTTTAACATGAACGTAGACCACAAAATGGAATAACTCCAAAAGGAAATACCTTTGCTGCTGTGCTGGCTTGCTGAATTTAACCAATCACAAACCTCTATCTTGGGATGGAACCAAACTTTAGAACATTCATTAAAGTAGTATACAAACTACTCACTATGCAGCACTGTGTGTGGTGCAATGAACAGAAACTAGGCCTTTTCACCAGCAAGATTCACAGAAGAGTAAGAAACCGCCTCCACAATTGTTCAAAAACAGCTAGACTGCAAATAAAACATCCAAGGGAAATTTTTACTTGAGAACAAGTGAATTCAACATATATTAACTGCACATACAGAAATTTCTGGGTGCTGTGTTGATTATTTTCCTTTAGTGTCTCCTGTAGGGTTAACCAATTTCTGGAGTCATCCATGCTTTCATCACCGTAAGAGCTAAATCACTCTGCTTAAACAAAAAACAAGGAATCCAACAAATTAAAAAAGGTCAACGTATACATTGTAGCTGTTGTGTTATATGTTAAAGGAAAATGAACATCATTCAATCCTATAATTCCCAGTAGAATCACCTGATCCAAAAGAAAGATGTATTAATGGAGATCACTGTTAAATGGTGCAGTCATATGGTATCTTAGGGTATCGAGGAATAACAAGTCTCTTGCTTCTTCTGTTCTCCATGCTCTTCTGTTATGCTTCTTGTCAGGAGCCCTGGTTTTGGGAGCCTGACTATAACTGCTAGGAGTAGCAATCATCTAGAGATGTACAAAGCCATGGAAAAGTACCACATTCTCCATAAAAGCAGGATTTCCACATACTGGAGGTAGAATATGGATAAAAAGCATCAAGTGGTCATGAGAGAAAAGCAGATTACTCAATATCAAGACTTAAATCGAAAAATCCATTAAAACACAATTTGCAATACCTGGCCAGGTTAATGCTCATCATCAACATACGCATATTGAAAGTCTCCATTTATATAGGTAGAGAATCATAGATCAGTGGCATCAAAGTGAATTTTTTTTTCTGGAGTGGCCACATAATCAGAACTGCATGTGTTGGGCCAAAAATGTTTACATTTATTTTTACAGTAATCAACTGTACTCTAACAAAACCATTTATAGGGCTAATGAGAAGATGAGTAGTTAAGTCAGGTGGGCCACATTTCACCCACCCGTTGGATGCCCCTGCACTAGATCTCAATCATTTGGGTAAGATGGTTACAACTGCCTGTTTGTTTTCTTGTGTTCGGGATCCTGTCTAGACACTAGTGGTATGGTGGGAATATTAATGCCTCATGTTACAGTCTGATAGTACTTCTATTATCTGATTGGGAGACAGGAACAAATGGTGCTTATATTAGTGTTCAGTTAAAGATGGCCCATATCACGGGTTCATTCTTACGCAATAAGGTGGTTTATCAGTGAAACTAACAAACAAGTTATAGATTAGGATTATATTTATGACTAAACTTTTTTTTGGCCAATTTACACTTGCCTATTACAGTGGAGACTATAAAACAATGAGATTTTATATTGAGGTAGAAATAATATTGATCAAAACCTGGAGTCTACCAAAAGGTAAATTAGTTCTGGTGCACTTATAACTGGTTACATGAGTGATCACTTATTCCTAATGAGGGTGGTACATGTATTTTTAGGCATATTGAAAATATTATTTTTCAGGCTAATTTATTTTTATCTCCATTGTTATTTTTAACACATCGAGCCACATCCTGATCATTGAAACAGGCATGCGGTACTACTTGGGCTTGAAGAACTTATGACTAGTGTTGAGCGAACCCCGAACCGCACTGTTCGGGTTCGTACCGAATATTATGGTATTCGGACCCCAGACCCAAACACGGACATTCCACTGTATGTTCGTGTTGGAGTTCGGCTATAAACCGAAAGACATTCGGTTTATAGACTTTCGGCTTATGGAATACATGTAATGCTATTGCTATTCTATAAACTGAACTAGAGTCCCCATTCATAAGAATTTCTTAAGAATGGGGACTCTAGTTCGCTTTACAGAAAGCCAATAGTATTACATGTATTCCATAAGCCGAAAGTCTATAAACTGAATGACATTCGGTTTATCGATTTTTTTTTTTATAGAATAGCAATAGCATTACATGTATTCTATAAAACAAGTCTATAAACCGAATGTCTTTCGGTTTCTGGAATACATGTAATGCTATTGCTATTCTATAAACCGAATGAGAGTCCCCATTCATACGAATAGGTCAATTGACCTATTCGTATGAATGGGGACACTCACCCACATTTTACTTCATTTTGCAGCCCTCTAGCCCTTTCCAGGACTTTTTTTAGAGGCATTTTAGTGTCCAAAAGTTCGGGTCCCCATCGACTTCAATGGGGTTCGGAGTCAAGTTCGACCCCGAAACCCATACTTTTTTCTGAAGTTCGGCCGAACCCGAACATCCAGGTGTCCGCTCAACTCTACTTATGACATATGCTAATAAATGTGTAAGTGCAAAACATTTTTCTTTTCTATAAACAGATTGGGCTTCATTCATGAAAGAGGGAATTGCTTCAGAATTAGGAAATCCTGTAATTCTAAGGAATAAAAAAAAGTGAAAATTATCTTTACAGGTTGAGTATCCCTTATCCAAAATACGTGGGACCAGAAATATTTTGGATAATGGATCATGTTCACTAATAAAATATATTAAAGCCTCGCAGCACTAATGAAATAAAGTATCAATGCAAATACTCTATACAACCAAAAAAAATAGTTTTACTGTGATGTGAAGCATCATTGGGAACCTAGCATTGGCATGTCAGGCCTGAAAACATGTGGTATTACCCTTTGTGGGTGTGGGGGAATCTGAGCATGCATGGAAAGACTATATCGCAGCTTAAGGGGGCTGGACAATGAATAAATGGTTGTGTGCTAGCATTCTGACAAGTGTGTGGAATTTGTAACTTGTGCCAAAATTCCCAATTTTTTTGATAATGGATATATTTTTGGATGAGGGATACACAGTCTGTACATTGTGCTGCAAAATTGCAAGCATTTGTATAAATTGAGAAGAATGTGTTTTAACTGCTTCTGTGAATTCTCCAGTTTATGACATCACCTGTGGCTTGATATGCAAATTACACTGTTTCTATTGAAAACTGGTTAATTTGCATATCCTTAGCAGGAGACTCCACAGACATTTGTGTTATTCACTGATGCATTTTTCTAATATATAGATCATTTTCAATAGTTTTTCCTCTACATTAACAGTGTAAGCTATGTTTATGTAGTACAGTCCCTTTAAGTTTAAAACTCCTTTCTATGCTCACTTTCATGAATAAAGGTCATTGCATTAACTACAGGAATTTTTCAGGTTATTGGCAAAATGGCATGTAAGCATTGATTATGCCAGAACGCACCTCTTATCGCACAGGTCAGTTACACACAAATTACAGAAGCACCCCAATATTCTGTGTATTATCATGAGAGATAAATAGCAAGAGAGATAAATAATGAGCCATTAATGGACACTTTTTTTTATTCAATGGGAAACTGTTTGATACTTTGTCATTCCAGGTATCAGCTTGTCCTTATCTGGATTTTCTACTGACTAACAGAAACCATAACTATGAAAACTAAGCTCTCGCACTCATAGCACTAGCTTTTGCAAATGTATTTTATAGAGGACAAGCTCAAGTTATCTTTAAAGTTTAAACTGTTCTTTCAAACACTGGGAGTTCTGGGTACAGAAACTCAAAAATCCATGTATTACACTGTTCTCAATTTGAGTTTAAAGCATTTGTTTATACACAATTGCCCTAACAATGGTATGCTTATGAAATATGCTTTTATAAAAAGCATGCAGACATTTCCAACCTGAAATGTTAAAGACTTCTATAGACAGTGTTTTTCTAGTGCACATACTAGAATGAGTCTTTTATGTTGGGATTACAGTAAGAAACACCAAGGGCTTCATGCATGAAAGAGAATTGCAAACGTAAGGCCAAAATAGCAGAGTTGGAGAGTCTCACATTCACCTGAATGGCTTTGGCCTTAAGTTTGTAACTCCCATGCAATTTTCCCATTCATGAACAAAGCTCAAAGTGTGAATGTACATTTGATGGGAGTGATTGCTTTCTCCTCAGACTGATTATTCCTCAACAAAGCAGTCAGGTGTTTGCTACACTTCATTGGTAGTATCCTGCTGGGAACAGTCCAGTACTAGTAGAGAAGATGATGAGTAAGTATGTTGCTGTATAGTTAAATAAACATGATAAACAGGATTTTCAATCAAGGATCCAGGACTTCAATTTTGCCCTTTTTCTTGTCTTTCCTTAATTTGATGTTGTCTTCGGTGACCTCTTCATCCAGTTCAGAGTCAGAGCTCCCCTCTGAGCTGTCCTCATAGTCTGCATCACTGGAGTCTGTGTCACTTAGTTCAACCACGGCCACGTTCTGTGGGTAGAGTTGAGTTTAGTACAAAACAATTACCTTAGCAGGTGCTGGTAGGTCATAAGAAGGCTTTACTTCAAGAATGCCTGTAATTTTATCAAGATGACTTCAGTACACAAAGAAAAAAATAATACATAAAAAACAAGTGCAATATGTTTTACAAAATAACTGCAATATAGATTTGTATATTACACTCACAAAACATACACTAATGTTGTGCCTTAAAGAGTCAATAATGTAGATCAATCTAGAGGAGAATCCAGGATAACTTTTACTTTGTATAAATAGATATAGAGCAGTATATTTTGATCTTGGGTGTTCGCAAAGAGAAAAACTTACAGGATCAACGGAGATAAGGTGAAACACGTGACCAAAAAAAAAACGGATCAGCCTTCTTGAAAGCTTAATAAAAGCCGACTCTGGGCTTCTGTGTGTTTCAGTGAGTATCTACACTACTACTCTCTCCAGCCTCAGGGAAACAAACAGCATGTCAGCACCTCAAACACTGAATTGTAAGAAGAAGTGTTTGACGAATTCACATGCTGTTTGTCTGGTTTGTTTTTTTTACTCTGTATAAATAAATAAAGTTATCCTGGATTCTCTGAGACTGGTCTGCATCATTGACTCTTTGAGGGACACAATCAGCTTATGTTTGTGAGTGTCATTTTGTAAATCATCTTACACTATTGTTTATGTATTGTGCTTCCACGCAGTCCATTCTGTGTATACACATTACTGACCCTAAGAACTGTGAATAGTGCCAAGGAAGGCTGCACTGATTATATTTGTGGCCACCATGTTACTCGGTTCCCATGTCATTTTTGTGTCAAACATGATCTAAAATACTTTGTGGCTCTTTCCTTAAGTTAAATGATCACAAATGAGCTGCTCCACACAGACAGTGACTGGCTGCTTTCTGCTAAATGTCATTAATAAAAATAAAATAAAAAAACTTTGCTCTACAACTAAAATTGTGGAGAATAATAAGTATGCAACAGAGAAGGAGAGTCAGTTCTTAAATTCCTATATATTTAATCCTGGTCTAAAGCCTACTGCACAGCATTCTTTAATAGCCTCAGAGATGCAAGAAAATCGGTATATGATCATTTTAAATGGGCAATATAAAGACTTTTTCATTAAACGCATAGTGCAGCTGTTTGTGTAGATATTCCTTACCATTTCAATGACCTTTTCCTCATCCTCATGGACATTTTCGATGTCAAACATTCCTGCCGGTAAGGATTCCATTTCCTTGCTGAGATTTTCATTGGCTTTAGCCATTTGAGGTAAAAAGTTCTGTACTCTGTCCAATACTGTGGGTACAACAAGGAATGCAGTGAGAAAGTCTGGACAATACTACTACTTATGGCTAAAAACCACAAACATGATACGTTTGGAAACACAATAAACTGGATATCATTTAGTAAATACATGTAATCATGATGCCTTAGAATACATAAAACATCATAGAAGTACCTACTGAAACCATGGGATTATAAAAGAACCCAATGAAAATCAAATATAAAATCTTCTGAACTTATCGAGGGTCTGTTAATCTGATACTTTGCCCCTCCTGTATCTCTATAGAGACAGTTATGTTAATGTATTTATATAATTGACATTTGCACTGTATGACTTATCATGAACTCAATGCATTTCTCTCCTTTTTATATATTTGTATAATATGCACTTTTTATGAGCAAAAAACTTCATTCGACTGTATGAGCTTTAAAGTGTGTCTATTGCACATCTGCTATTAAAGATGAGCCTCGCTAAATAGCCAAGAACAATTACAGTCATCTTCATTGGACTGCACTTCTTGCATATAAACAATTACATTTTCAGCACTGGAGTTGAAGAGTTTGGATATATAGTACTAAATTCCAGAGATATCAGTACTGTACCAGTTAATAATTATATAGAGATCTACAGGAAAATCTTCATGTCCTACTTCTACTGAGAATACGTGAAAGGGACAATCTAGTCCCCAAACTCACTTTGTTGGTAGACGTTTGCTGCTTGTATAGTGCACAGGCTTTTTTTTTCCAGTGTGATTTGATTCAGGCATTCTGCATAAATCACATTTTTAATATTTGACTCAAGCCCTCCCCCACTGATTACTCTGCATGTTTACTGCAGGTGCAGCAGCACTGATTATGTAGACACTGAGGATATAAATGTTTGTTTCATTTAGTCACTTCCAGTACTCCTTGAACTGAATAAATTGTGTGGAACTTGCAATTGTGTAGGATCTCTTAAAAGTGCAACACATTATCTTATGACATCACTAGAGAGACAGGAACATCCATTAATTGCAATGAGATTATTCTCATTGGTTCCTGCAGCAAAAAAAAAAAAAAAAAAATATATATATATATATATATATATATATATATATATTTTTTACTCAGCTAGTGTGGGCAGTCTTGTTTCTTGAAAATTGTAATGACCACACTGTTACTAACATAAAATGAATACAGGCAACCACATGAGAGAGACAAAAAGATGCATGTGAGGAACTAAAATGTGAAATTATACTTACTGCTGCTCCTGGGCATTCTGACAATTTTGGACCCAGCTCCATTTTTGTTGCAGTGTTTTTTGTTTACCAGTAGCTTGTTATACAGTGCTAAAAAGAAAACCGTGTGAATGAGCAGCATTTCTCTATTTACAACACATTGCTACTCTATATGGAAATTGAATGTAAAAAATGCTTTAACTCTCAAAACAGTGAAAAATGTGATTTTTTTTTTTTGCTACTACCTAGTTAGTGTTTGAAGTTCACATAAAAAGACTGCCTCGTTGCTATGAAATAAATGTCTCTGTTGTCAGTTCACTTACTAAAATAATATATATATCACCAATACAAGCAAAAATATGCAAGTGGTCAGGGCTTTGAAACAAGTAAAAATCATCCTCTGTACTGTACACTATGATCCTTACCTTTCTACATTATAGTACTTTTTTTATTTTTAAAAACGTTATTATCCACGTTTAGCACTAACAATGCAAAATAGCAGTCTTTATTGTGAGGGGTGGTGGAAAGTAAACTTACGGCCAATTTTTTCTATCTCCCTGAAACTTGACATGCCTGCGTTACCATGTGGTCACTGGAGCAGCAGCTTGTACTCCCACCAAGGTAGCATTGGTAGAGCTCATGTTTAGTGGGTTATTTACCTCCAGAACCGCCGCCAACCATTAGAAGTTCACGGGATGTAGACTCCTGTGCATTGCTCCTCTCCTCTCCTTCCATGTCAGGCAGGGATACTGAGCAGAAAACGTGTAAATGCTATAGCGATAAAGGCGCACGGGAAGTGGGCACCAGGTAAACTAAAAGGGACTAACCACTGGCTTGCTTAGGGCGGAAATGGCTTCTTCTGTCGTTAACTACAACGTTAGGTCGTGGATATTGCCAATACAAGCACTGACGTCTTGCGTGTTTAGCTATGCGACCACGTTGTTCTAATCACCAGAGTTAAGACCCACTGTTCTTTAAAAGATGTCTCCAGCACCGCGCACATGTTCATTCATCTGGCTTAGATCAAGAGTCTCTGAGGCCTATTGAACTAGATTCATTGGGAATAACTCCGGTGGGGAAATGTGGTTATGCTGACGTTTGTAACTTACACCAATGTTGGCAAGCATTTATTTTAGGTTGTTAAATTATTTGTGACCTTTCAGTCTGCTGAATTAAAACATTTTTGTGCTGCTTCATCTTAGAATTGCAACAATTGTTTTGTTACCTGCTCTGTCAAGTTTTATGGTAAATAAAGTCCAAAATAGCCTAGAGGAAGAATGACGAAATAGGCGTAATAGCCAACATCGCCATGTTTATGGTCAAAATTCCAATTTGGAACACTAAGATGCGCACCTCTCATATGTGGACTTTTACCCCCCAAACAACCCAACCAATACATGGATGGTATTGCTGTACCATAGTTGCCATGTTTCCAGGGACACATATTTGTTCCACATGCTGCAGACAGAGCAGTGGCGTCAGGTGGGGTGTGTGGACCGCACCCGGCACCCCCTGCATTAAAAAAAAAAAATGAAAAACTTACCTCCTTGCCGCTGTCTCCCGGTGCAGGTCCGTGGCTGTGAGGGAAGCGTTGTGTGCTCCCCTCCAGCCGCGCGGATCAATAAAGTTTGTTCAAACTTTTTTTAAAAACAAACTTTATTGATCCGCGCGGCTGGAGGGGAGCGCACAACGCTTCCCTCACAGCCACGGACCTGCACCGGGAGACAGAGCAGGACGGAGGTAAGTACTGGCTGGGGGAGGAGGGTGGCATAACGAGCATACTGAGTGTCAAAATCCTGGCATATTAATTGGCAATACCGTGGCATATTGGGGGGCTAAATCCTGGCATATTAAATGGCATATTGGAGGGGCAAAATCCTGGCATATTAAATGGCATATTGGGGGCAAAATCCTGGCATATTGGGGGGCAAAATCCTGGCATATTAAATGGCATATTGGGGGGGGCAAAATCCTGGCATATTAAATGGCATATTGGGGGCAAAATCCTAGCATACTGAGGGGCAAAATCCTGTCATATTAGCATATTGGGGGCATATAAAATCCAGGTATATTGAGAGCAAAATACTGGCATATTAAATGGCATATTGGGGGTCAAACTCCTGGCATATTGAAGGGCAAAATCCTGGCATATTAAATGGCATATTAGGGGGCTAAATCATGGCATATTGAGTGGCTAAATAATCCTGGCATATTGAGTGGCAAAAAAATCCTGGCATATTAAATGGCTAAATCCTGGCATATCAAGGGGTTAAATACTGGCATATTTTATTTGGCAAAATTATGCTGTGGCATGGTCTGTGGGGCAAAATAACATGTACTATGAGGAAAGTGACACTGGCTAGTTCTGTGGGGCAAAGTGACACTGTGGCATGCCAAATCGTGCAGGTGCAATATGAGTGCAAGCCAAGTGCTGTGGGTGCAATATAGGTGCATGGCAAGTTCTGTGGGTACTGTGTTAAGACCTTTAGGTGCAATGTGGGTGCAGAGGAAGGGAATAAAAAATAGGAATGCAATTTTTCAATAACATTTTTATTAAATAGAATATTAAATAATTCAAATAAGTATAAATGCAACTAGTTATAGAGAGATGTCTGTGTTTATAGATATGTATTGTCTTTGAATTGTACAATTGTCACCTTGTGGGGCTCCTGTGTGTCGCACAATTAATGGCGGTCCCATGTGTGGCATAATTAAGGGGCTCTTTTGTGTGGCATAATTAAGGGGCGCCTGTGTGTGTGGCATAATTAATTGGGCTCCAAGGTGAGGCATAATTTATGGGGCTTTGGTGTGGCATAATTTATGGGGCTCCTGTGTGTGGCATAGTTAAAGGGCTCCTGCTTGTGACATAATTTGTGGGGCTCCTTTATGTGGCATATTTAATTGGCCATCTGACTGGCATTACTAAGGAATCTGTTTGGCATGGTATTGGAGGAAATCCAGGGGGGTGACACCATGAGTTACCGCCCCGGGTGATACCAACCCTAGTGACGCCTCTGAGACAGAGCATGCAAAGTGCAGCCTGGCAGTATGTAGGATGGATATACACACAGACACAATCCAATTAATTAATCAGGGTGGAGATCTCACAGGACCTACCATGATTAATTAATTGGATTGTGTCTGTGCGTATATCCATCCTACATACGTTGCATGCTCTGTTTGCAGCATGTGGAACAAATATGTGTTTCTGGAAACATGGCCGATGTTGGCAACTATGCTGTACTCGAGAGATGTTGCTGAACATATATTGGGGTGTTGTTTGGCAGTGACTTACCAGAATCTGTGAATTCATGGCTGAAGTACAATGTGTGTGAAAAACAATACCAAAAAAATGACTAACCAAAACTTTGACAAAGGCTGGTTATAGAATTAGTACATGGAAAGTGTTAAAATATCACCATTTGAAATGCCCTAGTCCCACAGTGTCCAACATGTGTCCCATCGGCGGGACAGGTGCGGCCCACTTGAGATTGCCAGCGGTAACCGCACCTGAGCCCCGCTGACATTGGCTGCAGGCTCTGGGCCAACCACTTGTGTGATTGTCTGTGTAAGTGTGACTCTGCCTGGATGTGAGTGCTTTTGAGTAAGTGTGTATGTGAGAGTGTGTAGGTATGTAAATGTGACGCTGTGTGTATTTGAGAGTGTGTGTATGTAAGTGTGTTTAAATGTGTATACTTGTGTTTGCATTTAATTTGAGGGTTTTTTTCTGAGCTTTATTGCTAGGGAATTGCTGTAATACACTCACACACTGTATCTATAGGGCAATTAAAAGAAAATTAACCCTTAAGAAGGTCTATTAAAGTGGCACTAATGAAACATAAAAAAATGAGAAATGCACATAATTTGCAAAAATATAACATTGACGTTTAATTGGATGTGCCTTTAAGTGAGCACCGCAGGTTGCACATACCCCCCACAACATTGAAAAAATACACCAAAGACATAAATATACAATAAACAATACAATAAAAATGTGAAAAGGAAGTACCTTATCCTGCAAGATATTATGGGCCTGAGCTTAAAAATTAAAACATTAATTAATTATATCTATGATGTGCATCCACAGCTAGGGACAGGTGTACACTCAATAAAACACACATGATATCTAAGCTAATTAAATAAAGCAGATCAATGTAGGCATAAATAAATCTTCTCTCAATATAAAGGCTCTGTAGCAAGCGAGATGGAGAGAAAGCTGCAGCAATAATAAAAAAGCAAGCCTGTGGTTATTGAAGGTGTCCCAATATATAATGAGCCATTAAAAGTTTCACAAAGTCCATACAGACATTAATGATGGCTCTAACGTTTGAACTGAGGTCCAATTCACAGTCCGTAATGGTAGTAATAAGATGCTGTAAAGTGACGGTGCTTATTTTTATAACACATATCTAAAGGCAGGGCTTGACAAATTTAATTTTATTCTAGGAGCCAGCAAAAAATTTTAGGAGCCAGACAATCACGCAAACATACACGCAATTCATAAACACACACACACCAACCCTAGTCACATATACACCCCACACACACCAACCCACGTCACATATACACCCCACACACCAACCCACTTCACATATACACCTCCCCCCACATATACAACTCCACCCCCACATATACATCCCTCCCCCCCTTCACATATACACCTCCCCCCACACTTTACACATATATACCCCCCCTTCACATATACACCTCCCCCCACACATATATCCCCCCCCCACTTCACATATACACCTCCCCCCACACTTCACATATATACCCCCCCTTCACATATACACCTCCCCCCACACTTCACACATATATACCTCCCCTTCACATATACACCTCCCCCCCCCCCCCACACTTCACATATATACCCCCCCACACTTCACATATACATCCCTCCCCCCCACTTCACATATACAACTCAAACATACACAAGTTTTTTTTTCCCTTCTTAACTTCTGAGTGCTGGGTGTCGTCTCTTGACAACCCAGCACTTAGCCGAAAGAGCCATGAAGATCGGCTGCGGCACGAATGTTTCCCCTCCCTGCTGCCTTACCTCATTGCTGGGGAGGGGGAACATTCGTGCCGCAGCCGATCCTCATGGCTCTTTCGGCTGAACACTAACACACGTGTTGCGCGAGGGGGCGGAGCTTGCTGTCTGTCCCCTCGCGCTGCAAAAGACTGATGGCAGCGGCAAGGGGAACATTAGGGCAACGGCACCCGGGCGCCAGGCTCCATTTCCAGGTCGCCATGGCGACCTGGCGCCCGGGGTTTGTCGAGCCCTGTCTAAAGGGATATAATGCCTTTGAGTGCTTGGAACGGCTTACCACTTATAGTAACGGCAGTGTTAAGGTAATGCAGTCTGAACTGTTGTTGTTTCGCCGGCGGGGAGGTGATAAACTGGATCTGCTACACCTCCCACTAGCCAGCTCACATCTCGCTTTGGTTCCCTTTAACCCCTTAACGCATTTGGACGTATATATACGTCCTGAAAAGCATGGTCCATCCGTCCTCAGGTTTCATGTAGCGTTGTGCTTCTTAGCGCAACACTTCATGTCTGCAGATACTCTCAGAGGCTGCTTCGATCCGAAGCAGCCTCTTAGAGTGCCTTCAGCCCCCCCTCCTTGCGCGCATACGATCACTGCGAATGTGATCGTATGCGCGTTAACACACATAGGCAGTGAAAGCTGATCACTGCCTATGTGTGTAAAGTGTTGCAATGATGCCTCGATCGAGGCATCATGCAACACCTTCTGTGCCCCCCTGGGCACAGCATGCTCCTCCAATACAGCGTGCCCAGAGGAGAGCGACGGAAGAGAGAAAAAAAAAATCTCTTCCGTCGCTCTGAAACAGCTACTTGACTGCCCCTAGAGGCAGTTAGACAGTATTACCGTTATAAATAGAAAAATAAATAAATAAATAAAATAAAATAATAAATGGAAAAAGCTAACCCTTGATCTACTAAACCTAGATCTAGGGTTAGGGTCATAAATAGGGTTATAATTAAGGTTACAGGGGGGTTTGGGTGAGTACAAGGGTGAGATTAAGTGGTTAGGGTGAATTTAGAGTTGGGGTAAATTTAGGGTTGGGGTTAAAAGGTCACTGTAGAAGAAAATGGTTAGAAAACAAACAAAAAACACTAATATTGTTTATTGCCCTATTAGTTGAAATAAAACATAGGCAAACATGGAAACATTGGTATTTCTAAACTCAGGACAAATAGTAGAAATATATAGACGGGGTCTTTTTTACCATTTGTAATTTGTAAAAATCAGGTCAAAGTTATAAGTGTTTTTTATGGCATATTTTCATCATATTTTATATTTTTTTTAATAGTAAATTATATCATATGATGAAAATAATAGTATCAAATGAAAGCCCTATCCGTCCTTTAAAAAATTATATATAATTTGTTTGGCTGGACTGAACACAAAGAAAGAAATTCACAGCTCAGTAAACACAAAATGACAAAAATAATGGAATTCTGGTTTTCAAGGTACATCAAATGCAGCATAGCACTCGGTCACTAAGGGGTTAAAGGTTTTGATGCAGGGTGATTTATAGGATGTCATACCCTCACACACTGCACATTACTGTGAGTTTTATGTGTTTGTGTGTGTATACACACGTATGTATGCATATATATATATTTTTTTCTGATGGAACATGAATGTGGCCCATGCACAAATACATTTACTGTGAAGTGGCCCACTGCAGAACAAACTTGGACACCCCCGCCCTAGTATGTCTAGTTTTCAAAAATATATGGTTTGATGGAGTAAAATACATTGACTGGCTTCAAAAGTTTCCTAAATGGAACATGGGCGTAGGCTAACTACATGTCAAAATTCCAAGTTGGAAATGCACACCACCCAAATGTGGCCTTTTAGCCCCCAAACAACCCAACACACCTATGGTATCCCTGTACTCAGGAGATGTTGTTGAACACATATTAAGGTGTTGGCAGTGACACATAACAGAATCTGTAAATTCATGACTGAAGTATAGTGTGTGTGGAAAAAAACCCACAAAAAAATGACTACCCATAAATTTGACAAATGCTGCTGGTAGAATTAGTGCATGGAAAGTGTTAAAATACCACCATTTAAAATACCCTAGGGTGTCTAGTTTTCAAAAATATATGGGTTTGTGGGGGTAAACTCCATTGGCCAGCTTCAAAAATGTCCCAAATGGCTACAGGTTGTCTGCATTTCAAAATTCCAAGTTGGAAATCCAAATGCGCACTTACCAAATGTGGCCTTTTCCCACCCAAACAACCCAACAAACCTATGCATGGTTGCTAAACATATCCTGAGGGGCAGTACCCCTTTACATTTTCAGTATGTTTATACCTGAATTGCACTAGTGTGAAAAAATCATCAATTTTTTTTTGTCTCAGCTTGGTGGTAAAATGGCTACATGAAAAGTGTCAACATACCCCAAGTTAAATACTCCGAGTTGTTTAGTTTTGAAAAATATGTACATGTGAACAAAAAAAAAAATTAACTATATATAATTTGTGTGGGTACAGTAAAGGAGAGAGAAAACAATTTAAGCTAAACACAGCAGAAATGTTAACAGCCCATGTCACCAAGTGTAAGACAAGGCCAAAAAGTCATGTCACCAAGGGGTTAAAGGAGCAGCTACAAAGCAAAACTGCATAGGATCTCCGTGGGACTAATACTTCACTTGGTTTTCCCATTCTAGGAAATCTCCAGCTTGTACCTGTTGTGGTTCAGCAACATTGCTCATGGTGGACATTTACTGGACTTTGTTAAAGACAGTTTAATGATATTCTGTGGACCTGCGCAAAACATACCACAGACACTGGTGCATGCCTCCCAACTTCTGCCCCATGTAGGGCTGCCACCTGGCCGGTAAAAAATTGGCATCAGGCCAATGGTAAGTATGGAGACAGTACCAAGGCTGGTATTTTTCTGAAGAAAAGGTGGCAACCCTAGCCCCATGAATTTGAAGTGCATGCACAGTAGTGCTGTTGCTCAAACTGCATGGTCAGCATGCAATCTCCAGTGCTCTAGACACTGGCGAATTAGAATGGCATTGAAGGATTGTGGTATCAAATCTTGCCAAGCTCTATGTCTCTATAAGTGGGACAGAGCCTCAAAATCGAGATAGTCCTGTGCACAGCAGGATGCATGCTGGTGTCATAGTAGGGACACCTTGCATATCCCTGTTTCTGAGTATAACACTTTGTTTCACCGCCATGCTATGGGTCAATGTAAAAATAACTCTTATTCATATTAAAGAAGGAAGCGATTTTGGTTGTACTTTCGTGGCACTTGAATCAAACGTACACGTCAGTTTCACTTATTAAAAAATGCTTCACACTTGTATAAATTAGGACAGACCACCTTTCACTATACACCAGAGAATCACACTCTGTTAACACTCACTCAAGCCAACCTATAACGTCACCCTAACAAGGTGAGTGGAAGACAAGCAGCGCGCACTCTCGCCTCTAATACACAGTGAGAGCGCGCTGCTGACGCCAGGCCACATCAGCAGTCTGGCCACGCCCCTCCGTCACGGTGGATGTGCGCGTGCGTACCTCCGTTACTCCTATACTGCTCCGCTGCCCGGAGACCGGGTGAGAGAAGCGAGAAGGGCAGAGGAGGAGGTGGAGCAGCAGCATGACCCAGGGTGCAATGGGGGCAGACAGGTAAGTGGCAATACATAGATGTATTTTCACCGTCTGGTTCAGTAAAAGGTGAGGAAATGTTACCTCACCTGCTGTTGTACGGGAAAGAGCTGTCACTTGTACACACCCCATGGGCATATCTGCTCTGTGACCTATACATATAGCTGCGGTGCATGACTTATCATCCCAGTGGTTGCCCCATGAATATGCATCCAGCCAAGGGTTATCTTGATAGCTGTGACGGGAAGCTTTGCCTTGTTACCCATGTCAGTGTGGTCAGGGATGAGCAGCGCCCACGGGTGCACCTACCTGGACCCTCATCAACATACATCTGTCCACAGCTCATAAAAATACAACCTGTTGTTTCTTATATACACTCTATGTTTATATAAGAATCAACATTACCAGCGAGTCTTCTTGCCTTTTGTATCACTGATGATTAACCTTTTGCATTCCAGCTGTTTTGGACAATGTTTTCCAATAAGATGCTCAACCACCGCAACTGGAGTGCCAAAAATAATTGATTACAGTTTTTTGGGGGTTTGTGAATACAAACAATACAACAAACTCTGAGAATATTACAATGGCTTTACTACGGTACTCTTAACTGGGGTTTGTTATTTTTCAACCTGCTGTGGTTACTATATAAGTGACAAGTTACTTCAGCTTACGTTAAGGCTGTATAGTTAAATACAATGATGATGCTAAATCTGTTATTTACAAGTGTATATTGTAAGAAGACTTGTATTACCCATTATTCTAATATTATAAATTAGTTCATAGAATAAGATGCTGACTGGTGGGATACTATGCTACAATTATGTAGAATCAACAGGCTTGTAGCGTCAAATACAGTAAAGAGATTATTTGCACAATTACATCAAGTAATTATAAGCACTATTTTCTGCACTGCATTTCAATCTATTATATTGAAAATGATGTTATTCATTTACATTATCAATTAAGGCAAAAAGCAATATGTAGCCTATGCGAAAGCATATGTAAAAACAGTAATAATGGTATTACAACAGTTGGATGTATCTGTAATGACACTGCTATCATAAAATCAGTAAAAAAAATAAAGCAATATAATAACATAAGAGAGAGAGGGTAAAAAGAGACAGAGCAGGTGATTGAGAATATAGGTAGACAAAAGCAATAAAGGGGGATGGAGAAAAGTAAAAAAGAAACAATAAAGGCAATAAATCGCTAGGGTGACAGACCACTCGCAGCAGATTTATGCTGCAAAAATAGGGCACAATGGCCAGGAGATAGGCCTATTCTCCATGTCAGCCCATCAGCAAGGTCATTTGGAAGAACTTTGGGGATAACGGTGGCCAGGGCCACAACGAAAAAAAAAATACTTATAACCGGGGGTAACCATATTGTATAACCATGAGTTGGCATGAACACGAAGTGTCTCATGGGTAAAGGCCATGTGCTGGATCTCCTCCACAAGAATAAGTAGAGGTAAAAAATTCTCCCTTTTTGCATCCTGGCCAATATTTGACTGAAGGGAGTCATACAATGTAGCTTAAATAGCTGTTGCAGAAGTTCCACGATAAGGGTTTCAGTTCAAGTGATAACAGTCATGCGGAGAAAGAGTCATGCTAAATCTTGTATTTCAGTACTCTGTGCTTATGGTCATGCTGGGTCTGACTTGTACAGCCGTTAAGCAATCAATTATGGATCTGCAAAGGTAAGCCCACGAAGGTGGTTTTCAGAGTGAAGCTGGATAAAATGTGGGTTTTGACCATTCCGTTAAAGACCTCAATGTTCAGAAAGATTGCAGGTCTCTCGGGTGGAGAAGAGTGTGGGTTCATTTGTCCTTCTGGTCATTCAATCCAAAGGGGGATCCCTGGGAATAGTCCATATAAGCCTCTCTCAAAGCCAATATGATTGGACAAAGGGCCCTACATTTCTGCAGGCTTGTGCCTTAGATATCTGAGAACAGGGATATTTCCCCGTCATGAATCTTTATAGGAAATCTGGCTCAGCAGTTGGCCAAAAGGGCTTCTCAGTCTGCTTAGTGAGTGCTTCTAGTTGTGTAAGTTGTTGTAGTTGTTCTAGAACACTCATTAAGTAACTACCAAAGACAAGTTGTTATTTTTAGTAGTAGAAGTTTAAATTGTGAGATTCTTGATTGATATGAGCCAAGCAAAATTGGCTAAACCTTGCCATATTTTAGTCTCTCAGCCTCGTTCAGAGCTTTGAGTACCTTGGTACTATATACTTAGGCAGTCGTGGTTGGCCTCCCTGCAATGAAAAGTCCTGTTTTTGTAATTCTTAACTTGAAACACACACCTTTTGCAATAAATACAGGTGATACTCGAAAAATGAGAATATCATCCAAAAGTTCATTTATTTCAGTAATGCAACGTAAAAGGGGAAACTAATATATGAGATAGACGCATTACATGCAAAGCAAGATAGTTCAAGCGATGATTTGTCATAAATGCGATGATTTGGCTTACAGCTCATCAAAACCCCAAATCCACAATCTCAGTAAATTAGAATATTACATGCAATCAATAAAACAAGGAGTGTACATAGAACAATATTGGACCTCTGAAAAGTATAAGCATGCATTTGGACTCAGTACTTGGTTTGGGCCCCATTTGCACCAATTACTGCCTCAATGCGGCGTAGCATGGAAGCTATCAGCCTTTGGCACTGCTGAGGTGTTATGGAAGACCAGGATGCTTTAATAGCAGCCTTCAGCTCTTCTGCATTGTTTGGTCTCATGTCTCTCATCTTTCTCTTGGCAGTGCCTCATAGATTCTCTATGGGGTTCAGGTCAGGCGAGTTTGCTGGCCAATCAAGCACAGTAATCCCACGGTCATTGAACCAGGCTTTGGTGCTTTTGGCAGTGTAGGCAGGTGCCAAGACCTGCTGGAAAATGAAGTCAGCATCCCCATAAAGCTCGTCTGCGGAAGGAAGCATGACGTGCTCCAAAATCTCCTGGTAGACGGCTGCGTTGACCCTGGACTTAATGAAGCACAGTGGACCAACACCAGCAGATGACATGGCTCCCCAAATCAACAAAGACTGTGGAAACTGCACACTGAACTTCAAGCAAAAGTTGCTCTCATCAGAAAAGAGGACTTTGGACCATTGAACAACAGACCAGGTCTGTTTTTCTTTAGCCTAGGTAAGACACTTCTGACGTTGTTTGTTGTTCAGGAGCAGCTTGACAAGAGGAATACGACATCTGAAGCCCATGTTCAGGATCCGTCTGTGTGTGGTGGCTCTTGATGCACTGACTCCAGCCTCAGTCCACTCCTTGTGAAAGTCCCCAACACATTTGAATGGCCTTTTCCTGACAATCCTCTCCAGGCCACGGTCATCCCTGCTGCTTGTGCATCTTTTTCTTCCACACTTTTCCCTTCCACATAACTTTATATTAATGTGCTTTGATACAGCACTTTGGGAACATCCAACTTCCTTCGCAATTATCTTTTGAGGCTTTCTCTCCTTATGGAGGGTGTCACTGATGGTTTTCTGCACAACTGTCAGGTCAGCAGTCTTCCCGATGATTGTGATTCCTACTGAACCAGACTGAGAGACCATTTAAAGGCTCAGAAACCCTTTGCAAGTGTTATGTCTTACTTAGCTTATTAGAGTGGGACACTGTGAGCCTAGAATATTGCACCTTTTCACAATATTCTAATTTACTGAGATTGTGGATTTGGGGTTTTCATGAGCTGTAAGCCATAATCAACGCATTTATGACAAATCACGGCTTGAACTATCTTGCTTTGCATGTAATGCGTCTATCTCATATATTAGTTTCCCCTTTTACGTTGCATTACTGAAATAAATGAACTTTTGCATGATATTCTAATTTTTCGAGCATCACATGTATGCTCCCGCTGGTCTATTTGGATATCCTGTTTACCTAAGCTGTAGCAGACTTTCTTTAACAAGTTAATGAGGTGTGGAAACGGGACATAAAAGGGACCATGCCTCTGCCTCAACGTCGGCGCTGAGGAAGTCGTTTTGTTGACGAAACGTGTCTGCGCAGAACAGAGAGGTCCCCTCTAGAGAGGTACCAGGAAGCGAGCTAGAACGAAAAACAAGCATCGAGATTGTGTTGCTGAAGCAGGACGCCGTGTTTCACTTCACCCTCGGAATGGACTTTCACTGATTACGTCCACATATCACAGAGGACTTGTTCAGAGGTCTTGTTCATTTTCTTTTTAACCCCTTAACGCATTTGGATGTGTATATATACGTCCTGAAAAGCATGGTCCTTGAGGACCATGCCGTTTACATGTAGTGTTGCGCTCCTTAGCGGATCCGGATCCGAAGCAGCCTCTGAGAGGGCTTTCAGCCCCCCCTCACCCCCCCCGCGCGCATACGATCACCGCGAATGTGATCGTATGCGTGTTACACACATAGGCAGTGAAAGCTGATCACTGCCTATGTGTGTTAAAGTGTTGCAATGATGCCTCGATAGATCACCCGGTGATCGCTGGTGTGTGCTGTATCGGAGGAGCATGCTCCTCCAATACAGCGTGCCCAGAGGAGATCAACGGAAGAGAGAAAAAAAAAATCTCTTCCGTCGCTCTGAAACCGCTACTTGACTGCCCCTAGAGGCAGTTAAGTATATTACAGTCTGTAAGAAAAAATGAATTAAATAAATAAATAAAATAAATAAATAAATGGAAAAAGCTAACCCTAGATCTACTAAACCTAGATCTAGGGTTAGGGTCATAATTAGGGTTACAGGGGGGTTCGGATGATATCAAGGGTTAGATTAAGGGGTGGGGGTAGATTTAGGGTTAGGGTAAATTTAGAGTTGGGGTAAATTTAGGGTTGGGGTAAAAAAGTCACTGTAGAAGAAAATGGTTAGAAAACAAAAAAAAAACACTAATATTGTTTATTGCCATATTACTTGAAATAAAACATAGACAAACAAGAAAACATTGGTATTAATCAACTCAGGACACATATTAGAAATATATAGACGGTCTTTTTTACCATTTGTAATTGTGTAAAAAAAATAAACAATTAGGTCAAAGTTAGAAGAAGTGTTTTGTATGTCCTATTTTCATCATATTTTATAGATTTTTTTAATAGTAAATTATATCATATGTTGAAAATAATAGTATCAAATGAAAGCCCTATCTGTCCTTTTGTGTGGGTGGACTGAACACAAAGAAAGAAATTCACAGTTCAGTAAACGAATGACAAAAATAATGGAATTCTGGTCTTCAAGGCACATCAAATGCAGCATAGCACTCGGTCACTAAGGGGTTAAGTAAGCCTGGTGTTGTGGGGGGGGGGGGGGGGGGAATAAATATTTTTGCATTTATATCCTGCACTATGTCCTGTTTCCTGTATACCTCCCTGACAGCTGAACCGTTTGCATTTTTGTATCTGATGACCCTGCCTCTGAACTGGAATACCATCTCCCCCAAACCCTTTTTAACTAGAGCCAAGTTATATGTATACCAAGGGGGTGACATATATGTCCAGAATTCTACTGGCAATACCATACATGTGCTGTTTTTCTCTTTTTTTTATGTACGATTTGTCTGAAACATTTTGATACACAATTTTATGATAAGTATTAGAATAGTCTTATCCATTTTATTTCACAAATATTATTAATTAAGCGCATCACTTTTTTATTATTTTTTCATCTGTGATATTTGTGTGAAGGACCACATGTAGTGTTTGCAGCTCTACATATAATTTAAACACTAATATTTTTTATTGCATGGTGCCCCTTTTTCTTTTCTTTTTCCTACAACCTCAGTTTGCATATTCCATTCTTTTAATAATTCATGAAACAGCTGGCATCATTCATCATACTATTTTACACAATGCTAGCATTTCTTCTCCAGGTACTGATGGCAGCTATTAGTCATCTAATAATTTCTTTGTCAAACAGTGCACTATATAGAAACACAGCCATATCTAATGGACCCTAGTGTACACATGTCACTATATTGAAAGTGCCTTATTCCCAAACTGTCCAACTCTAGGTATCGAGGCCACAGACACCATGCTCTCACCACTATAATTAACATAATGATTAGTAACACACACTGTTAATTACATAAACCTAGAAACCGTGTTTAGACATATGAAAACAACATGCAGTCTGGTATTCATGGTCCATTCTCCTAGCAATTTAGGTTATTTATCAATTAAATTTGTATATTGCACAGTAATGTGCTGAATATGACCCTGAAATAATGCAAAGTATATGTCTAAGATAAGGAAAAACTGATTTTACTTCTCATTTGCAAAAATAAAAAGGACAGTTGGATGAAACATGGATTCTCCACAAGTCCTGTAAATAGCTTTAGTACCATTTCCCTGCAGGGGCATCCAGAGTGAGATGGGGAATATCGAGAGGTTTGTGATTACCGGAGCAGATATGTGGTCTTAGTATGATTTGTGAATGCTCCCACTCTTACTAAGTTTGTATTTGTGTACAACAGGGGTCTTTGGTGGCTGCCACTGGATTTTCTCACTTGGATGCAAACCTTTTGTTTTGGCAGTACTTTCATTTGCTGTAGAACTAATCAATTTTCAGTGGAGAAAACCCACTGCAACTTTCCTCCCTTGGTCTTTGTTTGGGGGCCTCTGATCTAAGTGCCTTACTATAAGAATAACTAATATATTATTTAATCCTTTAGTCAGGTTTTTGTTCTTGTGCCTGTATGGTATGTATAAACCAAATGGATTTTATACATACAAAAACAAGGGGCAAACTGCATTTTTTTTTTTGTCTCAGTATGTGACATATTTTGTGTCTTTTTGTAACGTTTTGTTCAGTGCAAATAACGGCAGATCAGGAGTAGCGGAGAATTGTAGTCCATCAAAAGTGATCCAAAAAGGTGCAATTTTCTGACTTTTTTTTATACATAATCTAAGTCAAAATTCTTAATAATTAGATTGCTTTTTTATTTTGGCGCAGCAGGCACACTAGGGCTTTTTTCTGGTGGTAATCATTTTATACTTATAAGAAGACAAGAATTATGACACAATCGGACTACATTTATGACCACTGGGTGGAATCAGCACCCTGAACTTGTACAGACACAAATAACTTTAGTGCCAGGTCATATAGTTCCCTGGTTGTCTACCTTATGTTCTTTTATTTGAAAATGATTAACTTTGTTATGAACTAAGCCATCTGGATGACCTGTATAGTCTGCCATGTACAACATATAAAACAGTAAACCAAGGCTCTGTCAGTATGTAATGACAACATCTACATATTAATAAGAAAACTAGAGACGTATATAATATAATATATATATAACTGTTAGGGGGACTTATACTTCCACCACATGCAAACATAAATTACGTCTTATAAAAGGGGGGGAGGGGTTTAGGTAGGCAAAAGGGACCTGACAACAGCCAATGTCACAGTGATGGTTATCATCCCTTTTCTGAATACTTTTGTCTCTTGTTTCTTATCCTTTTTTAACATTTGTACTGACGTATCTACCGTATGTTTCTCTGTTTTGTAGCCTAAATATGTGTTCCTCCATGAAAATGTGCTGCCTTTGTGTGCGTACATTGATAGAATGTGCACAGATCACATTGATTAAAATAATTAGAAAAAAGCCTGATAAATGGAACAATTCTTTGTTTAGTGTACATTGCATGTGAACTGTTTTGATGGAAAGGATTATATCTTGCAGCTGCCAGTTTCTAGATGAGTGCACATGAATGACCATTTGGTAGATCAGCGGTTTTGTTTTATTACAACTCATTTAATAACTACTGTTTATATATCATTAAAACTGTCTACATATGGTGTTACTTTTTAAATGTTTCAGCTATTTTTAAGATATTTTAAACATTTACCCTTCTAACTCCGCTAACATTTGTCGAGAATATAATATTTTACAGTACCTACACAATTCCTCTTCCTACATAATTGTTAGTTTTATGAATTCTAGTATTACGTTTTGTTACAGGTATACACATCATTAAAAAGTAACAAGTCCTTTTTGAATTGTTTCACTGCTCCTCTTGCAAACCATAAAGCATCAAAGTATAACTTTATAACACATTTTCTACAATATGCCAATGTCCACTAACAACCTGGTGATTTTCACAATCTATTCCCTCCAATATTGTGATTTTGTACTGGCCTCCATTCTGTATTCCAAGAGGCACTCTTGCTTTTGAATTTAGGTATACCCAATAATTTCTTAATTGATAGATGGCATCAATGGTAGATGTTTTACATTTAAGCACTTTAATGAAATAATAAAAATAAAGTACCTTATTGAGTCCTCTTTGTTTGTATAACTGTCAGGGGGCCGACATCATAAATCATATGATGAAAAATCACAACAAGATTCTAAATAATATTATTTATTATTATTTCTATATCTAGCAATTCCATTTAAAACCGTTATGAATTTTTTTCCACTTCCGAAGCTCTTGACCACAAGAGGGCATAGCCATATTGCCGAAGCATGCTGCTCCGTCATTATGGCACCCACGATCGTTCCGTGGGGCGATCGTGGGTGCCCCAGACACCACATTTCGGTGCTGGCTATTGCCTCAACATCGTTGATCGCGAAAACCGCTTTAACGGTGCTGGTCTATTTTTTTGTAGTAAATTATAAGATATGATGAACATAATGGTATCTAATGAAAGCCCTTCGATAAAAACAACATATAATTTGTGTGGGTACAGTATGTGAGAAAGAAGAAAATTGCAGCTAAACACAAACACCCCAGAAATGTCACCAAGGGAACGTCAAGGTGAAAATGTCTTGTCACTAAGGGGTTAAGCCCCTTTTGGACTAATAGCAAGAAATTGATAGAAATTCAGCATGTGTGATTGCACAGTGCAGTAATTAAATTTTCACTGCATTGTGTATATTTATTTTCTAGTCTATAAAAGTCAGTTGAATGATGCAAATGGTAATATTAGCTGGGGTAACATTTTATAGGAGTTTGTAGTATGTTGCAACCTGAATTTTCCATCTGGTATTTCTGTAAAACTGACTTTTACATCTTTAACTATATTTTATTATTTTTAGAAAGTACCATATTTTTCAGTGCGGAGTATAGAGAATTAAAAATTATTAAAAATTTAATCTATATATTGTGTTAGCAGAATTGCATGCAAATGCCTAAAATAAGAGAAGTACACGATTGAGTGTGTCCCTTTTTGAAGGTGTGCTGTGGTATCTGGCACCAAGACGGTAGCAGCAGATCCTTTAAGTCGTGTAAGTTGCCAGGTAGGGCCTACCTGGGCTGGACTTGTTTGTCAGACAGATGCTCCATTGGATTGAAATCTGGGGAATTTGGAGGTCAAGTCAACACCTTGAACTCATTGTTGTGTTTCTCAAACCATTTTTGCTTTGTGGCAGGGTGCAATATTCTGCTTAAAGTGGCCAATGCCATCAGGAATACAGTTTCCATGAAAGGGTGTACATGGTCTGTAACAATGCTTAGGTAGGTGGTACGTGTCAAAGTAACGTCCACATAAATGAGAGGATACAACGTTTCCCTGCCTCTGCCAGTGGTCATAATGTTATGGCTGATTGGTGTATATGTTTTAAATGTGTTTTTGGTGCCTCCTGCTTATGACATCACCTTGTTGCATGATATGCTAATTACACAGAAAATTAGTTAATTTGCATATCGTATGATTTAAATGGAAACGTTAGAAATAAATATACCATAATTTTACGGTTTCTGTAACATATTTAACTTCTCTGCATTTTTCAGAATTTAAATGTGAAATATATATTTTATAACTGATAGTTGTGTTAATGCTGCTGACATTCCTTTTTAGTGAGGAAACGAAAAACTAGTTCTAACAGGCAATATTCATACTTACTATCTGAAAAACTACAAACACATTGAAAGTATTCCTGGGTTTGTTTTTTTAAATACTCCTAAATCTAGCATCTCAGGACATCACAAAATGTCTTGTTGTTGACCACATAAAACCCCAAGGAAAGGGATTTAGGGGTAATTATTCCAGAGGACTTAAAGGTAGGTAGACAGTGTAACAGAGCAGCAGGAAATGCTAGCAGAATGCTTGGTCATATAGTGACTGGTATTGGCAGTAGAAAGAGGGAAGTGCTCATGACGTTGTATAGAACAGTGCTCCGCAACCAGTGTGCCACGCAATGACATGAAGGTAGGTGTACAGCGGCTAATTGGGCCAGTTGGAGAGATGAAAATATCGCCTCTCATCAGCCACTTACACTCCACGCACATCAGAGCATCAGGGGCCACACTTGACCTCCTGACATGCACAGGACTGGTGAAGTCCTGTGAGTGCAATGTGAGTGCTGGGTAAGTCCTGTGAGTGCAATCCAGTTGCTGGGTCAAGTCCTGGGTTCAGTCTGGGTGCTGGGGTAAATCCTGGGTGTAATCTAGGTGCTGGGGCAAGTCCTGGCTGCTGGAGCAAGTCCTGAGAATGCAAACTGGGAGCTGGGGCAAGTCCTGTGAGTGTAATCCTGGTTCTTGGGCAATTTTAGTGCTGGGGTAAATCCTGGGTGCAAAATGGATGCAGGGGCAAGTGCTGGGGTAAATCCTGGGTGCAAATGAGTGCAGTCTTGGTACTGAGGCAAGGTCTCTGTGTGCAGTCTTGGTGCAGGGGCAAGTCCTGTGATTGCAATTTGGGTGCTCTGGCAAGAACTGCAATGTGGTGGCAAGTTATTTGGGTGCAGTTGCAAGGTATGTGGGGAAAATAATGAAAGGAGGACGTGACAATTGGAGTAAAGGGGCAGAGAAAGGAAATAAAAACAAGGAATTTAGTTTAAAAAAAAAATATTTTATTATTGATAACCGTTAATTTACCATTGCCTGTGACTGGGTGGAGGGGGCAGAGGAAGCACCACTTTTTTGCATGTTTGAACCAGAGCATTTGTAATATATTTAGAGCTGCAATACACACTTTTTCCCGGTGTCTTAGCTTGTGTAGCTTGTCTTGTTTTATCAAATTCTCTGAAGTCGATGTCCCAGCTGCAGTGGGAAGTTGTCAGAATTATCAGATAAGCTCAACGGCCAGATTATACAGCTGTTCAATGCAGGCATTAGATGGACACTCCTTTCCAGAAGCCAAAAATCATGGTCAGTTGCATATCTGTTTGGTACAGTCATGGGCATTTTTGTAGGCATTATTGTCCATCAGAAAGTCATCCTTTTTTACCCATATGCCATAGGACAGGGCTCGACAAACCCCGGGCGCCAGGTACCCTCATTTTCCCTTTGCTGCTGCCATTCGTTTTTTTTTTGCAGCGTGAGGGGAGAAGTCTGTGCGGATTGCACAGACGGCAAGCTCCGTCCCCTCGCGCAACGTGTGTGTGAGTGCTGGGTGTCGTCACTTGACAACCCAGTACTCAGCCGAAAGAGCAATGAAGATCGGCTGCAGCACGAATGTTCCCCCCTCCCCTGCAATGAGGTAAGGCAGCAGGCAGGGGGAACATTCGCGCTACAGCCGATCATCATTGCTCTTTCGGCTGAGTGCTGGGTTGTCAATGGACGACACCCAGCACTCACAAGTTAAGAAAGAAAAAAAACAAAACCTGTGTATGTATGTGTGAGGTGTATATGAAGTGGGTTGGTGTGTGTGTGTGTGTGTGTGTGTGTGTGTGTGTATATGTGAAGTGGGTTGCTGTGTGTGTGTGGTGTATATGTGAAGTGGGTTGGTGTGTGTGTGTGTGTGTGTGGTGTATATGTGAAGTGGGTTGGTGTGTGTGTGGTGTATATGTGAAGGGGGTTGGTGTGTGTGTGGTGTATATGTGAAGTGGGTTGGTATGTGTGTGTGGTGTATATGTGAAGTGGGTTGGTGTGTGTGTGTGGTGTATATGTGAAGTGGGTTGGTATGTGTGTGTGGTGTATATGTGAAGTGGGTTGGTATGTGTGTGTGGTGTATATGTGAAGTGGGTTGGTGTGTGTGTGTGGTGTATATGTGAAGTGGATTGGTGTGTGTGTGTGTGGTGTATATGTGAAGTGGGTTGGTGTGTGTGTGTGTGTGGTGTATATGTGAAGTGGGTTGGTGTGTGTGTGTGTGTGTGTGTGTGGTGTATATGTGAAGTGGGTTGGTGTGTGTGTGTGTGTGTGTGTGGTGTATATGTGAAGTGGGTTGGTGTGTGTGTGTGTGTGTGTGTGGTGTATATGTGAAGTGGGTTGGTGTGTGTGTGTGTGTGTGTGTGTGTGGTGTATATGTGAAGTGGGTTGGTGTGTGTGTGTGTGTGTGTGTGTGTGTGGTGTATATGTGAAGTGGGTTGGTGTGTGTGTGTGTGTGTGTGTGTGTGTGGTGTATATGTGAAGTGGGTTGGTGTGTGTGTGTGTGGTGTGTGTGTGTGTGTGGTGTATATGTGAAGTGGGTTGGTGTGTGTGTGTGTGTGGTGTATATGTGAAGTGGGTTGGTGTGTGTGTGTGTAGTGTATATGTGAAGTGGGTTGGTGTGTGTGTGTGTGGTGTATATGTGAAGTGGGTTGGTGTGTGTGTGTGTGTGGTGTATATGTGAAGTGGATTGGTGTGTGTGTGTGTGTGTGGTGTATATGTGAAGTGGGTTGGTGTGTGTGTGTGTGTGGTGTATATGTGAAGTGGATTGGTGTGTGTGTGTGTGTGTGGTGTATATGTGAAGTGGGTTGGTGTGTGTGTGTGTGTGGTGTATATGTGAAGTGGGTTGGTGTGTGTGTGTGTGTGTGGTGTATATGTGAAGTGGGTTGGTGTGTGTGTGTGGTGTGTGTGTGTGTGTGTGTGTGTGTGTGTGTGGTGTATATGTGAAGTGGGTGTGTGTGTGTGTGTGTGTGTGGTGTATATGTGAAGTGGGTTGGTGTGTGTGTGTGTGTGGTGTATATGTGAAGTGGGTTGGTGTGTGTGGTGTATATGTGAAGTGGGTTGGTGTGTGTGTGTGTGTGTGTGTGTGTGTGTGTGGTGTATATGTGAAGTGGGTTGGTGTGTGTGTGTGTGGTGTATATGTGAAGTGGGTTGGTGTGTGTGTGTGGTGTATATGTGAAGTGGGTTGGTGTGTGTGTGTGTGGTGTATATGTGAAGTGCGTTGGTGTGTGTGTGTGGTGTATATGTGAAGTGGGTTGGTGTGTGTGTGTGGTGTATATGTGAAGTGGGTTGGTGTGTGTGTGTGGTGTATATGTGAAGTGGGTTGGTGTGTGTGTGTGTGGTGTATATGTGAAGTGCGTTGGTGTGTGTGTGTGGTGTATATGTGAAGTGGGTTGGTGTGTGTGTGTGGTGTATATGTGAAGTGGGTTGGTGTGTGTGTGTGTGGTGTATATGTGAAGTGCGTTGGTGTGTGTGTGTGGTGTATATGTGAAGTGGGTTGGTGTGTGTGTGTGGTGTATATGTGAAGTGGGTTGGTGTGTGTGTGTGGTGTATATGTGAAGTGGGTTGGTGTGTGTGTGTGGTGTATATGTGAAGTGGGTTGGTGTGTGTGTGTGGTGTATATGTGAAGTGGGTTGGTGTGTGTGTGTGTGTGTGGTGTATATGTGAAGTGGGTTGGTGTGTGTGTGTGTTTATGAATTGCGTGTATGTTTGCGTTATTGTCTGGCTCCTAAAATATTTTGCTGGCTCCTAGAATCAAATTAAATTTGTCAAGCCCTGCCATAGGATGCAACTTCTTTAAAGGAACATTAAACATTGTTTAAACAAAACATGTCCAGGGACATTTAAGTAAACCCGACTTGTATTTTAATAGATACACATGGGTTTACTATCTGCTGTGTCTCAACAAGGCTGTGAACAAGAAGGAATTTTTGTCCCACCCGCCTTTTTATCTTTGGTTGCTAGGTGTGGTGAATGTCATGGCGTTATGGTGAGAGGAGAGGACCAAGAGATCGTCTACTCAGTCTGGTCCCAGGGGAGTTACCAAACAAGACTGGGAATATGGTGGTTGGAAAACTGGAAAAAGTGATGTGGGTGATGGGCATCCTAATCACTTGCACCACTTTGCTGGTGAAGTGCGGCTAGTGGTAGTGTCTTTAGTATTGTGTATATTGATTGTCGGCTCCTGGATAGAGTTGAGCGGACACCTGGATGTTCGGGTTCGGACGAACTTTGGAAAAAAGTCTGGGTTCGGGCTCGAACTTGAACCCGAACCCCAAGTCAATGAGGACACAAAGTTTTGACCACTAAAATGCCTCTAAAAAAGTCCTGGAAAGGGCTAGAGGGCTGCAAAATGAAGTAAAATGTGGGTGAGTGTCCCCATTCATACGAATAGGTCAATTGACCTATTCTTATGAATGGGGACTCTATTTCGGTTTATAGAATAGCGATAGCATTACATGTATTCCATAAACCGAAAGTCTAAACCGAAAGACATTCGGTTTATAGACTTTCGGTTTATAGAATACATGTAATACTATTGCTATTCTATAAACCGAAAGTCTATAAACCGAATGTCTTTCGGTTTATAGACTTTCGGCTTATGGAATACATGTAATTCTATTGGCTTTCAATCAACCGAAATAGAGTCCCCATTCATAAGAAATTCTTTTAAGTGATGAGTGTTTTACGGGCAGAATTGGGTAGGACTTTGGTGGGACTAGATGTGCTAATATTTAGGGACCCAATAGCCTACCTGTGTTCTCTTAAAACCTTTTATAAATGCTGTGCTATAGAAATACATCGGACTACTGCAGTTTTTTTTATCACGTGAGTTTTGTAAAGGTAATTTTATAGCAATGATCAGAAGGGGAAGTCATTTGAATGAAGTTCAGTTTCAATAACAGCATTGGAAGCTAAGCTGGGACGGCAAGCTCCACAAACTGTACATTATTCCTGTAAAGTCGCTTTTCGCAGCTAGATTTTCACAGACTTGTGTAAAATAGACAAATGGATTGCAACATTTTCTGTGCAGTAATTGTTCTAAAGAAGATTAGAACTGCAGGTCAACATGCACAACCTGTTGTTCAGGTATTGGACACATCAGCAGGTTTTTCTTCTCCCCCGTCCCAAGCTGTTTGACTTGGACATAACATTGCAACACTAGAGCCACTTCTCAGTAGAGAACAGTGTCTTCTGACAACGTGGCAAGTGAGATTACTACTTGGATAAATGATTGGAGCTGCAGCAAATATAGGACTTACTCTACTTGTTCCAAATGAACTCGGCTTTCAAAACGTAGCATATTTTTGGCAGCGAATGAGTCGGTGTTTAACTATCAGGTAAGAGCTGTATTAACGATGTTATGTGTCATGATGTCTATTATATTCCCAAAATGAAGGTAGGAATACCAATCATGCTACAGCAATAGATATGTCGCACTTTATATATTTAAATAATAGAATCACAATCTTTTTGGGACCCATTAACCAAGTATAATATCTTTTTGAAAAATTATTTATTTATTTAAGGGCTTACTGTTAGGAGTACCAGTGTGATATAGTGTCAAAAATCACCCATTGCGGCACCTACTTATCTACAAACAATATAAAACTATATTTACAATGTGAAAAAGTGTGCAACATTATAAAAAAGTATATATATTATCGGAGTAGATTGATATGGCGATCTCAGAGTGTACGTAAAAAAAAACCAAGAAACAATAAGGGCACACTATCACTGTAGAGATATATTTATCTGTGCAGTGTTACTGTGTGTGGTTTTTTTTTTTGTGCTTGAGACATGCTACTTTCTTGCACATTATCATTAAAGAACAACTAAAGTTTTTTTCCTGAGAGGAAGCAACGTTTAAATAAAGTAGTCTAAACCTGATGTTTTTCTTTAGAGATACATGCAGGTTTATGCTCAACTCGCCTCAGAGCCGAAGGGGAGTCAGACAGGAGGCCGGTGGGCAGCTAGTCAAGGTCCTCTCTGTTGACCTTCTTTGAAATGAGGGTCTCTCTCTGCACTAGCAGACTGAGACAGTGGCAGACCTGACCTGCCCGCTTCCTAGGGATACTACATTTTTCACTTGTGCTTTTATGTTGGTATCCGCAACATAACATTTTTTTTCACTTGTGCTTCTATGTTCTTGTCTTAGCTGCCTTTCATGTAAATGTGCAGTGCAATTAAAATTTTCACTATGACCTATGACATAAAATGTGACCTCTATAAAACAATTTATAAATAATAAACTTGTTATAAATAGCAATTTATCTTGAAGGAATACTGATGATTTTGTTGTATATTTCAATAATACATTTATTTTATGACCGTAAATACCAAAACATATACTTTGTTTCTCAAGTTATGATAGTAGCTTAATAAAAATGTATTGAATGCCTCAAAATTATGGCTAGACTTATTCTTGCTCTTAAACTTAAACGCTGACAGTAGTTCATTAATAAAATTAATATATATTGAAAATCATCTTTTTTGTAAACAATTTGTTTTATAATATTGAGGGGAGGGAAATGATACAAAATATGGCAAAGGCATATAAGTAATAGCCAAATGAAACAAGATGGTACAAATTGTATAATCATAAAAAAACAAGTACATAAATTAGTACAATGCTGTAATTATGTAATTATATTGTTTTACATGGGATAGCAGACAGTCTAATGCCTGAGACCAGTTGCCAATTAAAGTATTTAAGAGGTAGGGCTGGTTTGGTTGCCTAGCTGTAAAATTGTGCGCTCAGTGTCTTGTACAGTCATCAGCGTTCTGAGTGGTAATCAGGAGAGGGTTGGACTGGCAATCTATCTCTTGGGAATGTCTAGTGGTTGGGTGCGTGTAGAGGGGATATCCACGATCATGGGTGAATGTTGATTTGTAAGTTCCTTGTCATGAAGGTATTAATGGTTTTCTGGGTGCTAATCTCCTAGAATTGACTATATGTCCTAGCTATTGACTATAGATATTCCATTAGCTAATAAAAATGTACTCTGTTACACCATTGTGAGTATGAGGGGGTGGCTATTTTCTTCCAAAGTGTAGGAATCACCGACACAGCAGCACTTCTGAATCAGAGGGTAAGGGATTTTTTGAATTTAGATATTGAAGAGGGTGTCTGAACCCAACTTGAGAGATCTCATGTACAGCTGCACAGACTGCCAGCACCGCCCCCTTGCGAATCCTGGGTTAGTGTTTGAGTGCTGGGTGTCACGTGACATACCGGCACTCCGCTGGATGACAGGCGGAGATGACCTCTGGTTAGCAGACCAGGCTGCAATGGAAGTGACCCCACTCCCCTGCAATGAGGTAAAGCCGCAGGGTGGCACATGAAATGATGCACTTTTTTTCCTTTATCTCATTAACCACTATTCCCGTACATGTACATGCTCGCAATGCATTGGTGACCATGCTCATACTTGTACAGGCTGCAAAATTCTTGACTTCTGAGATAAAAATTGTGTCTTACTTTCTGCTGAATGTAAGATGCCATTGATTCTAAGACCCTCCCCTTTCCCAGAGCTGTTAAAATTCAGTGCGTCTACGAATCAAGGAAATATGGTGTATACCATTGCTATCTACTGCCATGGATTGTTTATTTCAAGTTACTGGACTGCATGCTATGCTTGCTATAAACATTGGATTATGTATTTTGCTTACAACAGTTGTAATATTTGCAGAAATTAATCAGTCAAAGCTAATCCATGATAGACTTGGTAGAAAGTTTGTATAACAATGTGAGTAATTTTGGAGCGTGGGAGATGTGACAAATAATTTAGTTATGAATTTGCAAGATAACGTAACTGCTTCACCTACAGGAGATTATTATTTTTAAGTCAAATGTCAGTAGTGATGAGGATTTGTTGCTGCCTGACCTATAGATTATTTAACTTTGTGTTCCGAAGCTTGGTTTAAGACCTGCTCGCCCTACTGTTGATATATTGGCTTATTTTTATTAAACATTCCTGGCCATAAATATATGTCTTGTTTTCTTTATAATTTATTTATAAATCAAAACAAACATGGAACAAATCTTGATTGTGTCATCATCACTACTGTATTTACCGAACAGTTAATTCAGAGGATTAAAAGGACATGCTTGGCTGACTGATTCCCCCATCATCTACACAGTGGGAGTTTCTTGGCCAGCACAGTTCTGGTCGCATCTATTAGTAAGCATAGAAAGGGCTATTCGCTGCTGTATTTTGTATTCTCAAGTATAGAAAAGCTAATGAGATGCATATAGTGACAAGGCCAAAATGTCAACCTGCTCCAACTAATGCACAAAAAGAAAGAGAGGAGTGCAAATGGATCTTTAAAAGAGCAATGCTTTTTTTTGGTTCAAAAAGCAAGATGGCTGTTCATAGCAGCAATCTTTAATTAAATTCATAATTGATGTCATTGGTACTTAGTGGAATAGTAAAACCATATATAACATAAACCATATATATGGCTACAAAATTAGTCCCCTGGTTTGTAATGTGGTAAATGTGTAAAACGTCAGCTGAGTGGAACCCCTGCAAAATACAGACCCAAATCAGATAAGCAAGTCAAGCCCTTACACTGATTGGTGGTATGTGCTGACAATGTCAGGACGCACTGGCCTACAGACAGTCTGTGTCCCAGCTGTAAGACATAGTCGTGATTAAACCCAGCCGTATCTATCTATTAAGATAGACGTAAGGTTTAGTTTAGAGTAGTAATATATGTTTTTTAACCCTTGCTTCAATCAAGGAATCAAGCTTTTAAAAAAAGGTTTAATTGTCCTTTAACAGCTCTACGAAGGTTTTACCTTCATTACTTGGTTCTTTGACACCTTTGGCTCAGCACTAGATATTCCTCTCTGGGAGTACTACTGTAGATATTGGACTCTGAACCACATCCTTCCATTTGCCCACTACTCTCTTGGTGCACCTTATCTGTCAAACTTAATTACACTGTGCATTAATATTATATCTTTAACATTGCTTCTGTTGCTCTGGAGAAGAAACAAACAAAGCAACAGATATATAAGAACTGAATTCTAAAAAATACTTTCCAAATAGAAGCAGGGTACTCCTTTAAGGACTACTCAGACCCCACAAAACGGGCAAAAAGAACAACCTATTGTTATTTGTTTATGGTTATGGGGTCAAATGTTTGTACCTAAGTTCCTGATGAAGTCACACCGCTGAAGATGAAACGTGTTGAAGAGAGTGTGTGCAATATTATACTTGAACAAACACATCTCATTATCAACTGCTATGTGGTTATTAAGATCATAATAGCAAGAAACTGGGGAGGAAGGGGGGGGGGGGAGTGGAACTAAACAGACAACTATTAACCTGTACACGACAATGCCCGTACATGAACGGGCCCCCAATGCAATGCACTGGTGACAGTGTCAGTACATGTACGGGCTGCCTTTAAAATAGCACAATCTCAGCATTTTTGCGAGTAAAGGCTACCCAGGAAAGCAAAAAATGGCCACCAGGACTGCACATAAGTGATCTTAAAGTGACAGGCCAGTGACAATAGTGAGTGGGTGAGGGGTGGTTCAGACTGCCTCTCATTGAGGCAAGTCTGAAATACCCAGAAAAGGGGCTGTCTTAGCCTGTAATGGCTGAGACAGGGTGCCTCAGCCATTGCAGTGTGGATTGTGATTACTGAAAAAGCTAATCACAATCCATTTGGGGAGAGAGATGGGAAAAGTTGGTCCTGGTTGCCTTAAGAATTAGGCACACCAGGATCAACCATTATTTTTTGCATTTAATAATGGGATCACTGTTAAAATTACATTGATCACATGCAATAAATGCAAAAAAATATATTAAATGACAATCAGTACTGTATGAACACTGATTGTCAAAATCTTCCCTCTCTCTCACTGACACATTTTTATATGGAGAGAGGAGAGAAATATGCTGTGTCCCAGAAAATAATGTAATAAACTTCCCCCACAAAAAACTATTTTTTTTTAAAACCATTTTTACACTCTTTATAAAATTTTATACATTACACAAAGGGTTAAATCTTAAAAGCAAAAGAAAAGACCCCTTCTGTCCTGACCCCCCCCCCCCCCCCCAATATATTATATATGGGAATTCATTGAAAAATTCACTTTTAAATGCACACTTAGCTAAAGTACAAAGAAAGGTATTGTCCAGAACAGACATCAAAACAAAGAAACCATTGTCCTGAAGGGGTTAATAAACCAATTAAATTTACAATTAATAAATGAGAAAGGAGTTAGTTAGACTGGAAATTTCTCAAAAAAGAAGAAAATAATTTAGGAAATATTGTAGAAAAAATAGGCTGTTCCTAAACAACGGGTTTAATTACTGGGGTACATACAGAAATGATTTTAATTTGGCCTAACATAAAAACAGTAAAAATGACGGGGTCTAGTTTTGAATATTTACTGAGTAGCTTGTTACCTCTTTGGCAATACATGTGGGTGGGTGATAGATAGTGAGCTGGTGTACAATTATAAAGACTTTTCGATTTCTCTGAGCTTTTGGTTCTTGATTTGGAACACCAACAATTGTCTTTTGTTTTGAATAACTTTAGGCTAGAGTTAAGCGGACACGTGGATGTTCGGGTTCGGTGGGTTCAGCCGAACTTCTGAAAAAAGTCCGGGTTCGGGGTCGAACTTGACCCCGAACCCCATTGAAGTCAATGGGGACCCGAACTTTTGGCCACTAAAATGCCTCTAAAAAAGTCCTGGAAAGGGCTAGAGGGCTGCAAAATGTAGTAAAATTTGGGTGAGTGTCCCCATTCATACGAATAGGTCAATTGACCTATTCGTATGAATGGGGACTCTATTTCGGTTTATAGAAAGCCAATAGCCATGTAATGCTATTGGCTTTCTATAAACCGAAATAGAGTCCCCATTCATAAGAATAGGTTTATGAATGGGGACTCTATTTCGGCTTATAGAATAGCAATAGCATTACATGTATTCCATAAACCGAAAGTCTATAAACCGAAAGACATTCGGTTTATAGACTTTCGTTTTATAGAATACCGTATTTGCTCGATTATAAGACGAGGTTTTTTTAAGAAAAAAATTTCAGAAAAATACCCCTCGTCTTATAATCGAGGTCGTCTTATAATCTGACCTCAAATTGAGGTAAGATTATAAGACAGCGATCCAGGTCCCCAGCAGAGCTGCAGGGGACCTGGATCCCCCTCTCTAACAGAAGGGGATGTCTGCGCGATGAGCGCAGACATCCCCTGCTGCCGCCCGGCACGACCGCCGGGACTTCTGTGAAGAAGCCGGGTACTTCCTCCGCTGCCCCGCTAGCCACCAGGGAGAATCGGGCAGCTGGGGGATGTCTGCACGATACGTGCAGACATCCTCCATGCTGCCCGACACGGCAGTCTATTATGACGGACCAGCTGTCCGTCATAATAGACTTCCGTGTCGGGTAGCATGGAGGATGTCTGCACCCCCCGGCTGCCCCCTCTAGCCACCAGGGATCGAGTTACAGGTAAGGGGGAAGGAGGGGGCAGAGAGACAGGGAGAGGGCAGAGAGACGGGGGGTGGTGGGGGGGACAGAGCGACAAGGGGAGGGAGGGGGGAAGAAACAAGGGGAGGGAGGGGGGAAGAGACAGAGCAACAAGGGGAGGGAGGGGGGAAGAGACAGAGGGAGGGGGGCAGAGAGACAGGGGAAGGGGGGGCAGAGCAACAAGGGGAGGGAGGGGGGAAGAGACAGAGCAACAAGAGGAGGAAGGGGGAAGAGACAGGGAGGGGGGGACAGAGAGAAACAAGGGGGGGGGAAAGAGACAGAGGCGAGGGGGGAGTCAAAGGGAGGGGGAGAGAGACAAAGCTGGGGGCAAGGGAAAGAGGCAGCATTGGCACATACAAGGAAATAAAAACAAGAAATGCATTTTTTTTTATATCATTTTTTATTAAAAAAGCAATTTACATGTGAATATATACAAGTTTAACTTTTTTCCTATAGGGTAGTCTTATATTCAGGCTTTTAGTTTTTTTCCTAAAGGAATATCCAAAGTTTGGGGGGTCGTCTTATAATCGAGCAAATACGGTACATGTAATGCTATTGCTCTTCTATAAACCGAATGTCGTTCGGTTTATAGACTTTTGGCTTATGGAATACATGTAATTCTATTGGCTTTCTATAAACCGAACTAGAGTCCCCATTCATAAGAAATTCTTTCGGTTTATGGAATACATGTAATGCTATTGCTATTCTATAAACCGAAATAGAGTCCGTATTCTAATGAATGGGGACTCTATTTCGGTTTATAGAAAGCCCATAGCATTACATACAATGTAATCGCCGAACCCCGAACTCCAACCGGAACATACAGTGAAATGTCCGTGTTCAGGTCCGGGGTCCAAAAACCGTAAAGTTCGGTACGAACCCGAACAGTGCGGTTCGGGTTCGCTCAACACTACTTTAGGCTTATGAATAGAGTCTAGATGGAAAACGATAAACTATAACAACATTTTTACAAAAACTATATTTATGTAAACAGTATTTATATGTTTTATTTATGCCTATAGAATGTACTTTCATAATTATGTTTTATAAATTGAATAAAGAATAAAAAAAAGTTTAAAAAAAAAGAAAATGTAAATGTTAGAAAATGTCTGTGTTTACTCATGTAATGACATGAATTATGAAAACGTACATTGGGTTATTAGGGTTGCTACCCTGCCAGTATTTAACTTGCTGGCTTCAAGCCTATGTTAATTCTATGGAGGTGATATCATGGCCAGTATTCTCTTGAAGATGATCAGTATTACATAGACATGAGACACCACAGACAATCACATTTTCTCTATATATATGCATTTGCTTGTAATTTTGCTAATACAATGTGTAGATAATTTGTTTTATTTTCTACATTCACAGTATAAACAATGTTTAGGTAGACAACCACCATAAAAACCTCCACACCTAACTAATACACCTTAACAGAGGACAGATGAAGAATTAAATCTCAATCCGGTAGGGCTGGGATTTAAAATGCCAAAAGGAGGCATCTAATTGGCAGAGTCAGTCAGCCAGTCAGAAGCCTTCTTGGTCCCAGCTCCAACCAATGGCTGTTTTTTAAAACCACTTATACAAATTTATTGCAGTTCTTTAGTGCCAATCCTCTCTCCTATATTTTACACTTGATTTTGCTGTATCCCTTTCACAATATTTAAACTATGCAACCCAAAATTAATTTCTTATGGCAGGTTCTTGCTGAAGATTTAATAGAATTTGGGATCAATTCAGGAGTCAGCCAAGTGATTTTTGATAGCGAGCAGTACTAATGTTAACAGCCTTCCTCCTGAACATGTTTTTGTGCAAAGCAGGAGTAAAATTAATAGTTGGCACCATCTCCTGACAAAAGTAGTATCGGCATTGGCCTGTCTGACTCTTAAAGTGATGTGCTCAGCCAACCAGCGAGGAGGCTCGCTGCTTGCGTCTGACTTAGGTCTGTCAGATTAACGTCCCCTGTGTTGATGGCATTCAAAAACAAGGGCCTTTCACTGCCTTGTATATGCCAGTTTATCCTCATAAAAGGGCCAATCATTTTTTCACTTGTGCTTCTATTTTATAAGCACAAGTGGAATGTTTAGTGACTCTTTATAATTTATGAATATTTGTCAAGCTCTGGATTAATCAACTACATTAACATTCTAAAGTATAATCAATTTAACGAACAGTCTAGTATTGCAAAAGTAATGCCTTATGTGACAGACATGTAAATAGAAATGCGTATGCTATGTGTTATTATGCTCCATTTATTACGCAGAGCAGTGACCTTGAGTTGAGTGAAAACGTATCATTAAGTTTTACAGAGCACACTATGAAGGAGACACAAAGAACATGCACATCTTAGTCTAACAAGTAAAATGACATTATAATCACAGTGGTGGCAAGTTTTATTCAATGTAAGTCATACCTAGTCAGTAGATGAGTTAACAAGTTCACATCTATTTATATCATTTTTTTTATGTTTTTGGGATTAAATGATTTTAGCAGGATCTGTGCTGCCAAGCAATTGGGCAGATATCCATGGTAGTGTCCAGGATAGTCTGCTTTAGGTATTAAAAAAGATGATAGCTGTGCAGCCATGTTTCTCTCTTCATGTATCTGTTCATGTCATAATAGTTTTCAGAGTAAAGTTTTTCAGTTTGTATTAATGCACTCTATTCTAACTACTGTTTTGTTACTGTTATTCAGGGGCCCATTTGCCGTCATTAGACTAAAAGAACACCTGCAACAGAATGACAGTCAGCCATGGAAAAACACACACTGTATGGGCACTCACAGGTCCGGTCAATTGGAATATTAGCATAAAAGCTGTCCAGTCTGACAGGGTACTGCGTTCTCTGTTCAATATGGTTCCTATAGTGTGCCACAAAAACCAGGAGGAGAGACTGAAGAAGGTCAATGGATTGTCACCCACTGGGCATAGTTTTAATATTCGAGCTGACCAGCACTTGGAATACCATCACTTCTCAGAGCCAATTTATCATGGAAATAGTTCACACTGTTCGAATATTTGCAGCACAAATTATGAATATGATAGTTATGACTATTGTGATGGAAGGGATTCTTCTGAAAGAGATGCCATGCTGCAGGACAGCAGGTTGCCTGGAGACGGAGATAAAGACTCTCTCGTTGAGGGGAGCAGTAAGCCGCCAAAAGAATCTATTTTTTCCATGGCCCTCCAGATACTTGTGCCATTTTTGCTAGCTGGTTTTGGAACAGTGTCGGCTGGCATGGTTTTAGATATCGTACAGGTCAGTGTTAATTAATAATTCCAAGAACATGAAAGAAAACAAAAAACTTTGCATTGGGCTGGGAATAAAAAGCAAAAGAAACACTCTCAGGAGTCAGTGCAAGAGGATGTATTGTGACACAAGCTACATTTTTACTCTGGTACGAGTCTTTTTCAAGTGAAATAAATGGGACTTTTACATAATACAGGTGACTACACAGAGGTGAAGTTTAAAAGGCGGAACCACAAGGCCCATAACTAAAGCGAGTATACAAAGTATCTGAAAAACATAACAATAGTATATACAATCCATCATACCTGTGCAATTAATATGTCCATAAACGTAATATTAGTGCAGTCATCATACAAAATATCACTTCACTATATGGTAACAATAAATGTAGTCAATATCAATAGACAAAGTGACAATATAATAGAAAAAAATCATCAAATATTTAAATTGCATCAAATGCACAATAGTGAATACGATTACACAAAATATCTATTTAAGTAAATATCAGTGCAGCTGTTCCCATACAATAAAGCGTTTTATAAAGATGCATATTTATAATAATAGTGTGGTCCGAATATAGTTTTATATATGGTCATATATGTATCCTGAGGGACCTTATTTCCTTTTTTTCAAAAACCGATTAATCATTAAATATTGAGAAAGAAATATTGACTACATACCTGAAATATTTAGGTTACAGGGTTGCATTTTTGAAGGTGGCCTGTCATGTGCAGCTGTTCTTTTATGAAGAATGAAAGCCATCTTTATAGCAATATATGGTATTGCTATTTAAATAGTTTATAATACAGGAACAGCTGCACTGATGCTCACTTAAATAGATTTTGTGTTTAGTACTGTTCATCTGCAGTGTTTTTAATGTGATTTAAATATTTGCTGATGTTTTTATCATTATTGTATTGCACTAATATTATGCATATGGACATATTAATTGTACAGGGATTGTATATACTATTGTTATGGTTTTCAAATACTATTTAGGTTATGTATAAAAACTCCTGCACTGCAAAGTGTTTTTGAAAAAGATGCAATTGCAATTTGTTATGTATAATTACAAGTGCACTTTATTTTTTTTTATAACTCCCGACACTTTGCAGTGTGAGAGAGAGATCCCCGCAAAATAGCGTTGATTTTTCTTATACATGGGCTGCGCCACCGCAGTGAGAACCAACTCAACCCAAGTCTACGTATTCAGCGTAGATAGCTCACACTCACAACATTTGTTGGGAGTTTGCTTGATTGTGCCAGTATTTGGCACAATCTGTATGGTTGTCGTGTTTATATATGGCCTCCTTTGTATACTCACTATTGTATACTCACTTCAATTTTGGGCGTTCCGCCCCTCAAACTTCACCTTTGTTATATAAAAAGCATGTTTATTTCACATTGTTGGGCTTAAAAAGACTCTTCAGTGTTGAAACATAGCTTGTGTCACGATAAATCCTCTTGCACGCAGCATATTTTTGTAGCTATTTGTGATATGGATGAGGTCTTGCTGGTTTCACCCATTATCATGAGTGCGGAAATGATCATCTCATGTAGAATAATGTGTTTTTCCTTTCTTATTAAAATGCTCATGTAATTGTTTCTAATACTTATTATTGTTATACTTCAAAATCATTGAATTCCAGGAATAATAAGTCATATTAAAGGGTTACCTAACACTTAATTTTTATTTCTGGTCTAATATAGTTTACATCTAAATAGACATAACTTTCTGTGCTCCATTTTACACTCCAGTACTGACATCTTCATAGTTGCCACCATTTGAGGAAAAAAAAAACCAGGGACACTTTGCAGCTCAGCTTCCAATTCCTTACTTTAAAATTTACCACACCGACTGCCAATAGCCCTGCCCACTCCATATAATTAGCATAATGTAACTCCACCTACTTGTCACAGTGTAGATTATATCACCAAGTTCCTACCAACATTACCGTGCATCCTTGGTATACAACAGATACATTCACAGCACAACATCTACATCAGGCAGGTGCATTTTTATCACTATTACATGAAATATAGTAAGACCTGGTGCAGATGTGCTTCAATCAGAGAGCTGTGTCTACACCATAAAACATACATTAGTATGAACCTACCACGTCTGCTGGAAGGCTATTCCATGTATGTTGTTGCTGGCTGCCTATGTGAAATAAACACTATTACCTGTTCCACTGGGGATCTACAACGCCCTCGAGCCTCATCTTCTGGCCCAGCTACTTGCCCTGGTCCCCCATGTATATTCTAGGGCTTGGGAACCAATCCCATCCCTGCTTATTATTAGGGTGGGCCATGACTGCAAGCCCTAGCCCCCGCTAAGTTTTCTTTAACTTTTAAAATTTTTCATTTTCTTTTCTTATGTAAATATAATGCACAGGAGCCTTTACAGAACACACACCATTTGTATAGCTAAGGTAGTCAGATCAGCCAGTTTCTTGCTGGCCACATATCACATCCTTCCTTGCAGAATATAGAATGCAAGTCTGACCAGGGGAAACAATTAATTAATTAAGGAGAAGAACTACTTTGGAGCACCTGTTCTCAGCATTTATGGATGGGAGTGGAGCCGGCTTGTGCTAACTATCACTAATTGATTCCCCTCCGCACACATATGAATTCTACATTCTACAGGGAGCTGTCAAGGGGCCTCCTCAGTTTTGGATGGGTTGCTTTAATGAAACATTTGTGATTCATAGAACACTGGACAGGCGAATATTTAATATATTACATGGTACACCTGGCAGATGTCTTGTTAGTGGAACAAGCAGTGCACTAAAGAGTGGAGGGCAGTGCTGGGAGTACATTTTTTTAATACATGTATGACGACACTCTGCAATGTTAATTATATCCTCTGTTTATGATGTTTTTGTATAGCTATTTGAATATATTCATTTTCCAGCTCATGTTAAATAATGAGACTGAGCTATATTAGGTTTTCACTTTAATATGTATTTTTTCTTCAGCACTGGCAGGTATTCAAAGACCTTACGGAAGTTTTCATCCTGGTTCCTGCACTTCTTGGTCTCAAGGGGAACTTAGAAATGACTTTAGCATCTAGGTTGTCAACTGCTGTGAGTAAATATATATATATATAAGGAAATATTGCTGAGAATGTGATGACACAATAAGGGCTTATCCTGAGTAGCAGGGTGCACCACATCTAGGTGTGAGGGAGCGCAGGTGGAAGAGGAGCGCCGATAGCTGGCGGTACTATAAAGCGAGGCGACAAGGCAGCACATTGGTCACCTACAATTGAGGTCTGACATTGCAGTGCAGTTCCGGGCTGCCCTACCACTTCCACGAGTCTTGCACTATAGTTGCGCCAGTTCCCTAGTTCGGTGCTTGCCTTCCACCTGTCACTCACAATGTGAACTAGCGGCTACCGAAGGTCAGGAGACGGCATGGAAGAGAGAGACGTGGGATGAATAGGGACATGGGGGATCAGCTCTGAACACAATATTTAATACCTATCACCAAGTGAGACCCATCCAGTTTTATAAATTATACCAATCAATTCTTACATGTAATCTACAACAAAAGCACAGTACATATACTGTGCTTTTAAAACATCAGGATATATGTGGATTGAAGATCTTTGCTATTTATGGAGATCGCCAGTCAATACTTTTAGTTTTAACAGGAGACGGGTTTGTAAGTGCCGTTGTCCTTGTGTTTTTTAAATGATCTATTAAATATCACAGTGTTTCTTTGTATATAGTGCTTTACTATAAATACAAATGGCAACTGAGTGGTAAAATATATAAAGTGTATACTTCTTGGCACTGGATATTATATAATTGTGTTAAGTGAGTGTTCTGGCACAAATTACTTCTATGCCTTCTATGATTTATTCCAATGATTGCTGTTTTTCTTGCTTTAATTAGTGGTTTTGCTTTCTTTTTTCCATTTAAGAGTTACATTTGTGTGTTAAGTCTCTAAAAACATAGGGTGTGCATATACACTGATTAGCCGTAACATTATGAGCACTGACCGGTGAGAATCCAGCAGAAGCAGTGTGATGCTTTGGGCAAGGTTCTGCTGGGAAACCATTGGGTCATGCCATTCATGTGGATAATGCATCCTGCCACAAGGCAAAAAAGGTTCAGGAATGGTTTGAGGAACACAACAACAGGTTCAAGGTGTTGTCTTGGCCTCCATTTTTAAAGTCTGTAGTGATTAGAATACTAAACCTAGACTCATTACAGGTTCACTGCAGCATTCTAACAATACCCTTTATAATATTTGCTAAATGATCAGTAGTAAGTAAAAGCACATTAAGAAAGGTCTTAATATGCATATTAATATGCAAGGGACTTGCCTGCATGTTTCTGTTACTGATGCAAAAAGAAAATCAATGCAGTTTACCGAAAGCTAGAATTCAAAAGGGTATAGAGACCAAACAAAAAGGCTACATGCCAGAGCATCACGAAAAATAACCCTAGAGGGTAAATGGTTATGGCGTGCTTCCTCTGATCGTGGGGACGATTGCACTGCTGGCTGTCTCATGGCTGAGTGAGGCCCCAGTAGCACATGTGATCACTGTGATAGGCATTCTCAATGATCAAAGGCACATAGCTCTGGCTGCCAGTGTCTGGCTTTGATAGTGCTCCCCCTGCCTGAAAGTGTGAATAATGTTCCTCCAGGCTCTTCTAACTACTGTTCCCATATTTGTTATAAATGTATTTAGTTTTGTCCGTACTAAACAATTTTTTTCTTTTCTTGGCCTTTAGTTAAAAAGTAGTATATTTGTGTATGTAAAAGTGGTACATCTATGTATATTTAAATAAATATATATGCACATAAAAGAAAAAAGTTAGGTTGAAAAAAAAAGACTTCTCCATCAGGTTCAACTCCTTTCCTAGTCTTGTTTACCAATGCTGATCCAATAGCAGACAATCCCCAGCTGACAAGTGCACACGTCCCAGCATGTCTCCATGCCGCGCATGCACAAACCTTCGTGTCCCAAACACTGTCAAATGAAAATCAGGCCTGCAAGATAGTGGCCCTGAGTCTGTTTATTTTTTTAAATTGTTACATTTAAAAAATATATTTTTTTTTATTACTAAAAACATGATTTCAAGACAGCCCTACTAGATGCTAAATAAGGGAAACTACAACAGATGCGAAAGCAGCTTGGTAGTGAGGGTATACAGTGACCAAAACAGGTCTGGTCCTGAAGGGGTTAAAAACCCAATTTAGGAAACTGCGCAGAGCAGACAGTAAGAATAATAACTATTGAGAAAGGCTGAGATGCTGTTAGATGCAGTGATGTACAGGGCAAGGAACCCATTCGGCCAAGGTCACAGTCACAAAAGCTAGTGTTACGCTTTGAAATTCAGAAGCCAGCAATTTAATCAAAATTCCCCTGCAGAGCCACTCTGTGCTAATGCAGTGGTCTGAATGTGTAACACGATGCTTGCATTTGTCCAGACAAAATGTTATTTATGCAGTTTTAGTGTAAGAAAAATAACTTAGAAAATCAATGCTAAAATAATTACTTGCCAATTTGGCAAACATGTTTCTGCTTGTTTTAAAGATTATGGATCCTGTATCCTACAATACTAAAAAAAAAAAAAAAATGCTATCCTTTCCTTTTTATCCTTTTGCCCTAGAACATGTATTTCATCAGTAAATCAAAAATGTTTTCTCAAATTCTAAAAATATATCGATGATGGATCATGGAGAAGAAATACACTTTCAAAAATTAGATTTTTCTAAACTCAAATTAACTAGTTATTCCACACAATGTAGAGAGAGACCTATTTTCAGCAGAGGGCACCTTAGCTATGCTCATGTAACAACAAGGGTCTATCTCTCTATTAGCATACACGTTACACGCCGGGTTTACTTAGGAGAAGGGGACACTATGATTTAAGAAAAAAAAAAAAAAAAGTCGTCCTTTGACTGCTGAAGCCATGCATATAATTATGTGTTTATGCAGGCCTTGCTGACAGTGGTTAACCACCCAGTATGATGACCTGGTAGTGTCAAATACAGAGATTCCTGGCAGCCAATGTTGGTTTAGTGCATATTAATATTAGTCATTTTAGTCTTGATGCACCCTAGCTGGGTAATGCATATTTAATTACCTTTATTTCTCTTAATTGGAAAATATATTAGTGATAGTTGTTATTTACAGTTTTTAATGCAACAACTAATGGATATTTATTTCAATTTATTTTAGGTTAATGTTGGAAAGATGGACTCTCCCATTGAAAAATGGAACTTAATCATCGGTAATCTGGCTTTAAAGCAGGTACATATCCTTAGCCATGACCAGTGTACAGTAAAGTGCCCTCCTGTTTATAGTTACCCATTACCATTCTATACTTTATTCATATTACTTGAAATGAAGACATGACGCTTCACATCTTTTTGGATAAAAATGGCCACAGTGTTTATTAAAATAAATTGAATAAAATAGAAATAACTTTATTAACATATAAACATATAAATATGTAGATATAACCAACCTACAATTAACCGTATTACCCAGGAGCTGAAGATCAATATACACAATACCAAAGAAACTACCACTAGCCGCAATTCACCAGCACAATGGTGCAAGTGATTAGGATGCCCATCACCCACATCACTTTCTTCAGTTTTCCAACCACCATATTCCCAGCCTTGTTCGGTAACTCCCCTGGGACCAGACTGAGTACATGATCTCTTGGTCCTCTCACCATAACGCCACGACATTCACCACACCTACCAACCAAAGATAAAAGGCGGGCGGGGCGGCAAAATTCATTCTTGTTCAGCTAAATTTTCTTAGTGACTTAAACTAGCCCCCTCTCCCATACTGTAAGTCCTCCTCCCACCCTTGTGATCTAGAGATTATTAACCCACACTTGCCTCTACTGCCAGTTCTTCCTGACCCCTGTCATGTGGCCCCTGCACTTATGTATTGCATGCTTTTGTTCCGGGGCCTTCTTTAATGACCTATAGGTAATGTTTAGATTACAGACCAATAGGTTACACTTCTTCTAACATAGTACAGATGGGCTTCCCACATTAGGCGATTTAACAAATGCAATCAGTACACCGCTAAGGAAAACACACTTAGCTGTACTGTATTACAATAATTCATGCCCCTCTTTTTGTAGGTACAAGCTACAGTAGTTGGTTTCCTGGCTGCTGTTGCAGCTGTTATATTGGGCTGGATTCCAGAGGGAAAATACCGGCTTGATCACGCCATACTTTTGTGTTCCAGCAGTGTTGCTACGGCCTTCATAGCATCTCTTCTACAAGGTAAGATTTATTTTCATTACTACAAATCAAAACACCATAGTTCACTAAAAGCAAGGAGCTGATCCAGATTTTAGGGGGACGGTGCCAAGGTTATATTTTTCTACATAATGATACAAAATGTGTGGAATTATATATATATTCAGTGATTTACTAAAAGTAAATGCAGTCTTTATTGCCTGGTAATCTAACATTCTAGCAAAGCAGGAGTGTGTCCAACTAAAAGTAATTTATTACTAATTATTGAGTTTTCTCTGGGCTTAGTGCCATTTATAAAAGAGCCTCTAATGCCTAACCAGTCAAAACGAAATATTCTGTGGTGTGACAAAAAAAGTATTCTGCCTATGACCACATGTTTTACCATTCCCCAAGCCACAGTGTCACTATTTCTGGGGAAAAAGAGGTGCTGAAATATAATAACTTCATATATTTTTTAATCGATGCAAAAAATGGAGTCACCTAAGCATTGTTTGTACTGGGAGTGTATAGAATATGTAAAGAAATGAACAATTGTAAATGTATAGATTAAAAGAATCACAACATTTCAAACATAGAAGTTACAAGACATTTTATTCTCTGACTGACTGTGAGGCATGGAGACTGAGACTGTTGCCGACCGTAGTAGCTCCCCTCTGTTGGTGGCATGTAAAAATGAGGGTCTCTCTTTGCACTAGCAGAAAGAATCTATCGGACTAAGAATACGCAAATGGTGAGCCCCCTCTCTGCGTGAGCACTGACACGGTCACCACATGCCAGCTTCCATGTTCAGAGTAAACCCGTGGTAACTCTAAAGATACACGTCTAGTTTACACCATGTTTTTAACTTTTGCACTATTAGTAAACTAAACTAAAATTACTTTAACAGAACAAATGTGTATATCCTAAAATGAAAGAAGGAATAACACATAGGGGTATATATAAAAATGTAAAAGAAATAGAGGATTCTCACACTAGAGTGATTTGCAGAAAATTTGACACAAGTGTGAGTGTCATTTTTTTTTTTTTTTTACTGTTTTTGTTCTCGTATATATAAAAAGGATGCATGGAGAAATAGTGCTCTATAGTGGCGATATCTCTGCCTGCACTCAATCTCTCAACAAAAGTTGGGCGTTTACCTTAGGTGCGGCAGTCCTCAACTTCCACATTACTTAAAATCTCTGCCAGGGAAGTGCAATTAAAGGCATTAAATGTGTTGGGATGTTTAAATTAAGATGCAATCTCAGTTATACATAAGACCTCAGTGATTCCTCCTGTATTTCACCTTACCACCATCAGCATAGGTTTTTATACATTGCCACCACACTCCTCATTATATAGAAGCAAATTAGATGCCATGTGTAGTCACAGATATAGAAAATGGGGGGCATTAACAGCAACACAAATTTTGAGCAAACTGCCATAACTTTCCATTGGTTTCCATGGTTACTACTACTATTTTAGGACTTTTTCCTGAAATACCACCTATTTTGTCTTTATAAATACGGCACTATATATTTAAATGTATCATAACCCCTAATGTTTTTCCTGGTAGTGTTTATTTAACCCCTTAGTGACAAGACATTTTGACCTTGACTTTCCCTTGGTGACAAGGTCTTTTTTTACATTTCTGGGGTGTTTGTGTTTAGCTGTAATTTTCTTCTTTCTCACATACTGTACTCACACAAATTATTTGTTGTTTTTATCGTCATAAGAAGGGCTTTCATTAGATACCATTATGTTCTTCATATCTTATAACTTACTACAAAAAGAATCATAAAATATGATGAAAAAATAAAAAAACACTTTTTCTAACTTTGACCTAAAATATTATTTACACAAATAGTTATTAAAAAAATACCCCGTCTAAACGTTGTCCCGAGTTCAGAAATGTTTTTCTGCAGTTTTTTCCGAGTTATGGTGCAAATACCAAAAATAGTGTTTTTGTTTTTTTTCCCTATATTGACCTTTTTGACCCCAACGCTATATTTAACCCTAACCCTAAATTTAACCCAAAATGTAACCCTTATGCTAACCCTTAATATATTTTAATTTTAACCCTATGCCTTATGCTAACCCTAATTTAATTCTAACCCTAACCCTAGATTTAAGCGAATTGTCGTTCTTTTTTTTCCATTGCAATTTTGCTGACTGCCTCTAGGGGCAGTCAAGCAACATATTCAGAGCGTCGGAAGTGAATTTTTTTCACTTCATATATTGCATGTAGTTATACGACTTAGCTTTGTGCTAAGCATTTCTACCTTTTTGTAACACTGCCAAACAAATCAGTAGTACATTGTATGCCTGTAATCTCTTTGCATATCTGACATTCAGATGATCATATTGTAGATTTCTTAATTTCCTCTCTTTTAAAAAAAATACAGGTATCATCATGGTCGGAGTTATTGTTGGGTCCAAAAAAACTGGAATAAACCCAGACAATGTTGCCACGCCCATCGCTGCCAGTTTCGGGGATCTCATCACGCTTGCCATTTTAGCATGGATAAGTCAGGGTCTTTACAATTGTATAGGTAAGAGCATATATAATCAGTTAAATGTGTCATTCATTGATTTGCTATGCAAAGGGACAGCTGAAAATGATAAGATCAAGTATTCAGAAATGGCTAAAGTATTTCTTCCTTACATTTCTTGTTTTATTTAGTTTGTAGTTGAGGGACATGTATTGCCAAAGGATATAGGCTGCTATGGAGGATGTCTTCATAGTGAGATTGTCTGCCTGTTTTTTTATTTTTAACCTTTGCTGATCCCATGAAAAAACTACAGTCGCAAACCAGACCAGGCTGCCAGGGAAGCATAGCAGCTCCAGGTCAGAGGATAAACTGGCATGTACTATGCTATTGAAAAATATAGTTTAGTTGTCCTTTAAATTACCTCAATAATCAAGCTGCTTCACCGATTACTAAAATTAGCATGTTGAAACAAATTGGTATCAGGATTCCTAAAGCGGCATAAACTAGCATTTTTTTTATGGAACAAGTGAGACTGCTCAAATAACTAAAAATGATAGAATCCATTGGTATTGCACATCCAAGAGTCAAAAACTAACTTTCATTTTATCCCTATAACTCCTACTATGAATGGATGTAGAACATTATATTTCAAACAAATGGAATCTGTATAATTTGTCTGTGTCAGTAAATGTTTTGTTAAGTTTCGTCCCGTTTTGATTTAACTCCACATAAAATTAACTTTAGCAATGATTTTTTTTCAGACCAAATCTAATACTTTCACTTTGACACAATATACATTTGTTTTCTTTTCTTTCTTTTCCCTGACTTAATTGAACATTTTGTCGATGCCTGGCTATTTTCTCCTGCTAGAACAGTTCAGTTGGCCTTGCATAATCTATGGTTACATCTTTAAATATTGAAGAAATGTGCATCTCACCTCAATTCACCTTAAAGCTCCCTAACTATCTATGGTCAGTTTATATAGATCTTGCAAGCAAGGGATTAAAACAAATTCATCCAAATTATTTTATAAAAACCTAGGGTTTTAACGTTGCCTGTCCATGTTAAAGAATAAAACCAGATTTGGCAATTTACTACTCCAAGAGGGTTTTGTAGAAAACATGTTTACTGATCTGCCTTAGATAAGACTCTACCCATTGCCACCAGACGATCTGGAACAAATGCGGCAACAAAATGGAAAGCAAAATCTGTGGCCACTTGACTGATAGAAGCACCAAGCCTAATAAGAGCATTTACCATGCCTGCTGGGGAGGATTGCTGAAACTAGTCTCCAGGGACATTGCACTGAAATCATGGCCACAGCGTCATTCATGTATATAGTATAGCTACTTAAATGCTGCAAAGATTTTAGGCTAAAAGAAAGATTAAGCGAACTGTCATTTGCTTCATTTAACTATAGAAAACGGAGTTTTACGCCTCACTGCATCCAGATAATTTACCCTAGGATACCAATGTGATTAGTTGGTGAGCTTGCAGTTCTGTTGCTAACAAGATATTCAATATAGATACTGACAAATCAGGTTAAATTGATATAGTTTTAGAATACTGTGTTCTGTACTTTTATGTATAGATCTTATGTGATATATACTGTTCCGTCAGTAGGTGGTGCTGTTTGCAGATTTGACTGTTCACGGTTTCTTGTGGTATCTACTTGTTTGTCATAATAAAGGCTGCATGGCTATCTGCAGCCAGGTCTTTGAGGAGATAAGACTGTGCACACTTTATTTCTGTAGAGCTATTCAGAATATATGCATGGGAGAGCTTATTGACTGTATCACTCTTACTTGGTATTATCAGGTTTGATCTGCTAATCACATGGTGTCACTAGAACCCATTCACTGATGTCAGGAAGCACTGTGTCTGCTGTAAGCTGCTCCTCCACTGTCTAGTAACTAAACTACAAATGTAATTAGACGAACGGCTTAACCCTTTCAGCAGCATAGATGTTTGAAGCTGCAAGATGCTTTGTGGAAGAAAGTGAGGTTATGTCCATGCAAATAGTGACAGTGAGAGAATAATATGTATATAGCTGCGGGTGAAATAACGACGCTAAGCATAGATTTTGTGCTTAAAAAGAAAGTACTAGCCATAAAATATGAGCGCAAACATGCGTAATGCATATTTGAGTTTAAACCCGTCACTACAAGATACGAGCACCAAAACGCTGTGTTTCTGTTCCTGGCCCCAATCACAAAAAAGGTAGCCCAGGGCACAGTGGCATGGGCCCGAGTCTTAAAAGATCCCGTGGGTCCCTGCAGAAAACTCACAAGTTCTCATGACATCACATGTGATGTCACAAAAAAGGCGTGCCCGAACCCAGGAAGTTGATGCATGGTGCAATTCAACAAAATGTAGCCGGCACTCACTTTGAGTGTCGACCACATTTTCCCTGTCAGACTGAGCCCACTCAAAGTGTCTGCATTTGACAGGTGGCATCCCACTGCAAGTCTCTTTAGTTAATACATTCTATGCCAGCCTAGCGTCTTTTGGGACCTGTAAATTAGGACAGCATAGAACATCCTTGTGCCACGAAGGGGTAAACCAAGGTAGCAGAGAACAAATGTGTACTGAGTGGTGTGGATTGTATATAATAAGCCATGGTACCTTTTCATATACTACATTATGCTATGGAAGTGGTAAGATATACTGTGTACCACAGACTGTCACCCTAAACATTACTTATCTGTGGATGTAGAGAATAAAACAAAACGTGATGATGAGATATACATTGTGTTAACAAAATAAGAGAAATATATGTTTTAAATGAGTCTGTGGTGTCTCCTGCTTATGACATCACCTTGTGGCTTGATAGAGAAACATAGAGAAACATAGAATGTGTCGGCAGATAAGAACCATTCGGTCCATCTAGTCTGCCCAATTTGTTTTTTTTTGAGTACTTTTATTAGTTCCCCGTTCCAGGTCTTATAGCTAGGATAGCCTTGTGTCTATCCCACGCATGCTTAAAATCCTTGACTGTGTTTACCTCTACCACTTCTGCTGGCAGGCTATTCCATACATCCACTACCCTCTCAGTAAAGTAATACTTCCTGATATTACTTTTAAATCGTTGCCCCTCTACTTTTAAGACTATGTCCTCTAGTTGTGGTATTTTTTCTTCTTTTAAATATACTCTCTTCCTTTACTGTGTTGATTCCCTTTATGTATTTAAATGTTTCTATCATATCCCCCCTGATATGCAACTTACACATTTTTCTTAGAAAATAGTTAATTTGCAGAGGTTAGTTAACTAATTACAGGAGTGAATATTAGAACCCTTTCCCTGGGTGGTTGAGCCCCCAGGTTAAGGGTCCCAAGCTTTGCCTTAAAAAGTTCATTATGGAATTAGTGAGAGGCAAAACAAGGACTACAAAATGAATAAGGGAAATGGAAGATCTTGGTTATGAAGCCAGTCTAGAAAAACTACACTTTAAAGGGGATACTATAATGTTATATAAGTATATGCAGGGTCAATATAAAGAGCTCTCCAGTGACCTGAGCTTTAACAGATATGTACAACGAACAAGAGGTCACCCCCTGAGATTATAAAAGTGAATATTTCATAGGCGACAATAGAAGGGATTCTATATGGCAAGTATGAAATTCACTGTAAATAGAGGCGTTGCTATCTAATACAATGGATACCTTTAACCCCTTAACGACAGATGACGTGCCAGGCACGTCACGGCAAATCGAGGACTTGCCGACAGCTGACGTGCCTGGCACGTCATGCACTAAACTGAGTAAAGAAAGCGACCAGCGGTCGCTTTCTTTACTCTAACGGTGTTGCTACAATGCCTCTAGGTAGAGGCATTGTGCAACACCCCCCAAAAGTGCAGGGGCGCGCTACGATCACTCCACGGAGTGATCGTAGCAGCCATTTAAAAATGGCTGCGCCGGCTGCACACATGTGCTTAGAAAGCGAACGATCGTTCGCTTTCTAAGCATCTCCGGTGTTGTTAAAGTGCCTCGCCAGCGACGAGTATTTCACTTCCGATGCTCTAGGGGGAGCCAATCGATGCCGGCACAACAGATCTATGTGATCTGTGTGCAGGCATGTATGATAAGTGCTCTGATGAGCACTTATCATACTGTCAAAGGCAATATTAGCAAATATTGCCTTTGACAAGTATTGATCTGCCTCCCTCACCTTACTAGTTATAGTAAGGGAGAGAGACAGATCAGATAAAGTAAAAAAATAAAATAAAATAATAAAACAAATATTTAATAAAATTTTAAACACCAAGGGCTTTTATAAAAGCCATTTAACCCCTTCCCTGCCATTGATCGCTGTGTACGCAGTGATCATACACAGCAGCACATTTTTTGCTGTCTGTGCATTTTTTAGGGGTTAATTTTTTTTACTGTAATTCATTACAGTATAAAAAAAAGCTCTTTTAAGAGAGATTAACCCCTTTCTTGCTGTAGATCACTGCCTAAGCAGAGATCTGACGCAAATGCAGCAATCTTGCTGCAGAAGCATTTTTAATTTTTTAAAACTTTTTTATTACACCCGTCACGTGTTAATTATACCCGCTAGGGGACTACGTTTAACGTAATTTTTTTTTTAAATAAGAGCTATTAACCCCTTCCTTGCCGTATATCACTTCCTAAGCAGCACATATGGTCACTGCCTAAGCAGTGCATATGGTCACTGCCTAAGCAGCGCATATGGAGCAATCTAGTCGCAGAAGGATTTTTTTTTTGCTATCAGCATTTTTTTTGTCAGACTCGCTAGGGGTTAATTATACCCACTAGGGGATTACGTGTATTCCTTTTGAAGCTGTCTGAACACGTGTATAGCGATCAGTAACAGCCGATCAGTGGCAAAGGTGGTTTGGTGATTTCTCAGATGAGCATCACCATTCGTCTGGTTCGATCAATATTGGTAAATATTGTTCTGACCCATATGGATCTGCCTCCCTCTCCTCACTTGAGTTTTAGTGAGGGAAAGAGACAGATCTGTATAACATAATTTTTTAATTGTAATAAATTAAATAAAATGTTAAAAAAATTGTGAGTCCCAAGGGCTTTTATAAAAGCCATACCCTTTGTATAGTGTAGTGTATTAACCCCTTCCCTGCCACTGATCACTGCACAGCAGAAATTTTTTTCTTGTCTGTGCATTTTTAGGGGTTAATTTTTTTGTACAGTACTACAAAGGCTCTTATAAGAGCTATTAACCCCTTCCTTGCTCTACATGTTCAAATTCCAAGTTTGAAAATCAAAAAGCGCACCTCTCAAATGTAGCCTTTCAACACCCAACAAAGCTGACAAAGCTATGCATGGGTGGTATCCTGTGCTCGGGAGATGTTGCTGAACATATATTGTGGTATTGTTTGTCAGTGACACATACCGAAATATGTGAATTTGTGTCTAAAGTACAATGTATGTGGGAAAAAATACACAATAAAATGACTACCACAAACTTTGACAAAGGCTGGTGGTAGAATTGGTGCATGGAAAGTGTTAAAATAACACCATTTAAAATAGCCTAGGGTGTCTACTTTTACAAAATATATACTTTTTGGGGTAAAATACACTGTCCTACTTTAAAAAAAAGTCCCAAATGAAAGATGGGCTCAGGCTGGCTACACGTCAATATTCCAAGTTGAAAATGCGCACCTTCACAATGTGGCCCTTTTAGCCCCCAAACAACCCAACAAACCTATGCATGGGTGGTATCCCTGTACTCAAGAGATGTTGCTGAACACTTATTGGGGTGTTATTTGGCAGTGACACATACCAAAATCTGTAAATTCATGTCTGAAGTACAAGGTTTGTGAAAAAAAACACAAAAAAATGACTACCACAAACTTTGACAAAGGCTGGTGGTAGAATTAGTGCATGGAAAGTGTAAAAATACCACCATTTGAGATAGCCTAGGGTGTCTACTTTAAAAAAATATATGGGTTGATGTGGTAAAATACACTGGCTGGTTTCAAATATGTCCCAAATGGGACATGGGTGCAGGCTGTCTGCATGTCAAAATTTCAAATTGGAAAACCAAAAACTTCACCTCCCAAATTTGGCCTTTTACCCCCCAAACAATCCAACAAACCTATGCATGGGGGGTATCCCTGTACTCAAGAGATGTTTCTGAACACTTATTGGGGTGTTATTTGGCAGTGACACATACCAAAATCTGTAAATTTATGTCTGAAGTACAAGGTTTGTGAAAAAAAAACACAAAAAAATTACTACCACAAACTTTGACAAAGGCTGGTGGTAGAAATAGTGCATGGAAAGTGTTAAAATACCACCATTTGAGATAGCCTAGGGTGTCTACTTTTAAAAAATATATGGGTTGATGGGGTAAAATACACTGGCTGGTTTCAAATATGTCCCAAATGGGACATGGGTGCAGGCTGTCTGCATGTAAAAATTTCAAGTTGGAAAACAAAAAACTGCACCTCACAAATTTGGCATTTTAGCCCCCAAACAACCCAACAAACCTATGCATGGGTGGTATCCCTGTACTCAGGAGAAATAGTAGAATCTATTTAGCATGTTTTTTCGTTCGCTATTGTCGATGAGGAGAAGTTGTTTCAAATAAAAACAAAGAAATTTGTGTATTTTTTTTTTTTTTACCATATTTTATTTTTTTTTTTTAATAATATGATAAGATATGATCAAAAAGATGGCATCCATAGAAAGCCCTTTTTGTCCCGATAAAAACAATATATAATATGTGTGGGTACAGCAAATGACGAAGAAGAAAATTACTGCTAAACACAAACAGCACAGAAATGTTAAAATAGCCATTGTCCAGAAAGGACAAAAATGTTTCAAAGGCTCTGTCCTTAAGGGGTTAAAAAGGTCTGGATACGTATATATATATTTTTTAGGAAAGCAGAACATACAGGACTATAAATGATAGAACCAACATTAATATTTGGAGCTTGTTATTTCAAGGAGAAATCGGATTGCCTTTTTGAAGACACTAAGGAAATTACCACCTTTTGAAATCACTTAGTTAGGGGGTTCAGTTTCTTTCGGAGCACCAACAGAAATGTTAATAAAGGAGTCAAATGTGTTGTTTGTATATGTTAGAGCAGGGCTCGACAAACCCCAGGCGCCAGGTCGCCATGGCGACCAGGAAATGAGACCTGGCGCCTGGGGGAAGTTACCCTCCCTGTCCCCTTGCCGCTGCCATCCGATGTTTTTTTCTTTTATCGCAGCGCGAGGGGGTAAAGTCTATGCGGACAGCACAGACTGCAAGCTCCGCCCCCTCGCGCAACGCGTGTCTGAGTGCCGGGTGTCGTCACGTGACATTCTGGCACTCAGCAGGCCGATGAGTGAGGACATGCTGCAGCACGGATGTCCCCTTCCCCTGCAATGAGGTAAAGCAGCAGGGAGGGGGGACACATCAAGAAAAGACTGTGTGAGGTGGGTGTGTGCGTGTATATATGTGTATATGTAAAGTAGGTGTGTGTGAGGTGTTTGTATATATGTGTATATGTAAAGTAGGTGTGTGTGATGTGTTTTTATATATGTGTATATGTAAAGTAGGTGTGTGTGAGGTGTTTGTATATATGTGTATATGTAAAGTAGGTGTGTGTGAGGTGTTTGTATATATGTGTATATGTAAAGTAGGTGTGTGTGAGGTGTTTGTATATATGTGTATATGTAAAGTAGGTGTGTGTGAGGTGTTTGGATATATGTGTATATGTAAAGTAGGTGTGTGTGCGGTGTTTGTATATATGTGTATATGTAAAGTAGGTGTGTGAGGTGTTTGTATATATGTGTATATGTAAAGTAGGTGTGTGAGGTGTTTGTATATATGGGTATATGTAAAGTAGGTGTGTGTGCGGTGTTTGTATATATGTGTATATGTAAAGTAGGTGTGTGAGGTGTTTGTATATATGTGTATATGTAAAGTAGGTGTGTGAGGTGTTTGTATATATGGGTATATGTAAAGTAGGTGTGTGAGGTGTTTGTATTTATGTGCATATGTAAAGTAGATGTGTGTGAGGTGTTTGGATATATGTGTATATGTAAAGTAGGTGTGTGTGAGGTGTTTGTATATATGGGTATATGTAAAGTAGGTGTGTGAGGTGTTTGTATTTATGTGCATATGTAAAGTAGATGTGTGTGAGGTGTTTGGATATATGTGTATATGTAAAGTAGGTGTGTGTGTATATATGTGAAGAAGCCGTGTGTGTTTATGAATTGCGTGTATGCTTGCGTGATTGTCTGGCTCCTAAATTTTTTGGCTGGCTCCTAAAATCTAATTAGATTTGTCAAGCCCTGTGTTAGAGATTAATTCCACAGTATTATATAATTTATGTTCTATTATATGACATGAACTGAGCTCACAATATGAATTAAAATAAATTAGTTCTGGATTTGTCACAAGAACAGAGTTTCATTTAAATATGTAAATAAACAAAAAAGCGCTATTTAAAATGTAATTTATATTTGATATACTTTCATTTTGTACCACTAGAGGGCTCCCTTTTCCCGTTACTTGGAAAGCAGGGATAGCTGGAATCCAAGAATTAGAAAAAAGGACCATAACTAAGTAGTGAGAATGCATGAGATATACCTCTGTAAAACAAATTCTTGTCCAGAGATTTTTATTTTTGATTTGTGTTTCTGGATCATTAGAGAAGTAATTTAGCTTGGGTAGACTTGGATAGCTTATGCTATAATTAGCCATATTTCATGTTCTCATGTTTGTACTAACACAAAAGCATTGTCACCAAAGCAAGATCAAATATAATCTCCCAGTTAAAGGACAATTAAATCTAAAATAAAGAAAGAAAGAAAATAATGTCTGTCCCTTTGTGAAGTAAACGCGATGTGTATCTTGATGTGTACACACTGGCTGAGTGCTGGCGCATGCTGACAATGTTTCAATTTGGGTGTGTCGGGACTCGAGTCTCTCTCTGCTAGTGCTCTCCAGCGAGTGTTAAAACGGCCATACATTGCAACTGTTTATTGGAGATTATATGTCAGCAAGAATTGATTTCTAAACAATTTAGTCCTCTAACAATATTGCAAACTAACTTTTTCTATATTGTGAGTGACATGATTTTTAAAAAAAATCATAATTTAACACAGCTGTCACCTTTTAGTGCTACTCATTTAAGTGTTTGTTAGCACAGATTTCACTACTTTTATTGCTGCAAAACTTTCCTGTACCATTCCATCTTTCTTCATCTGTTTTAATTATTTTTTTTCACTAATGATCCTGCCTTGTGGGGGATATTTGATCCATTACGCTGGCATTTAAAGAGTTAAAAATACATGTTTCTTTAATCTGCTGGTTCATTTGTATGGTTGTAACACATGAATAATCTTTTATTTTAAAATAATCTCCAGAACTAATGCACATTAAATGATTCTAATAGAATCTGAGCAGAGGGATTTCTTGGTATAATGCAGTTTGTTCAATTCTATTTTACTTTTACCAAAAGCTTTCGGCAACCAGCATCCACATCTTAAAGGCACAGTCTGGAAATTACTGCTTGTATAGTGCACAGGCCTTTTCCCCAGTGTGATTTGATGCAGGCATTCTGCATAAATCACATTTTTAATATTGGACTCAAGCCTTCCCCAATGATTACTCTGTATGTACACTACAGGTGCGGCAGCAATGATTGTGTAGACACTGACGATATCAAGTTTTGTTTCATTTAGTCACTTCCTGTGCTGCTGGAATACATTTAGAATACATTGTGTGGACTGTGATAAACTTGCTCTTGTACACAGTAAGACCTTTTACCAGTGCAACACATTGTCTGATGACATCACTAGAGAGAAATGTCATTCATTTGAATTTTTCATTGGTTCCTGCTGCAAAAAATGGAAATTGACTTTTACTCAGCTAGTGTGGACAGTCCTGATTTCTTGCAAACTGCTGTAATTTAACAATTTCATTTAGCTGTAAGTATTTTAAACTTTAAGAAATGCAAAATGTAACACATGCATTTTAAAGTACTTTGAAAGCACATCAATATGCATTAACATTTGGAAGATGATTTTGGGCACTAGACAGTCCCTTTAAGGTTTCAGTGGAGACAATAGGGGGTATTCACTAAAAGGTGAGTAGAGATGAGACGAACATATCAGCTTATCACTTTAGCTATACATTGTGCAGGGACAAACCTGGTGACTTTGCTTATTGGGGGAAAAACACCAGGTGTGTCCCTGCACAATGTATAGCTTAACTAGTGAAATGAAATGTCCAATTCACCTCAACTCACCTTTTAGTGAAAACCCTCCAATGGTTCTGTGGTGTTTATCTCCTTGGTAGCATTATCCGAGGCTTCAAACTATGGGAATGGTACGTTTATCTTCTGTCACTCAAAACAAATCAATGGACCACTTTGAGGAGAACATTCTGGTTCTCCAGCTCACCAGTACTATTGATAGGATAAGGTAAAACCAAGGCAATGTTAAGGGGGAGGGATTAGTAATAGTAGTTTTACATTAAGCTCATTCCATTTACAATTCACCTCCGTTTGGCAAGTATCGTAATTAATAAAGTGCACGTTTATTTTGTAGCTGCATCTATAGTAAATTGCACTGTAGTTTTTATTATATCTTATGTGCCTGTTGTCTGATCACATGGAATGCAGTGTCATCTGATCTGTTTCCCTTTGCTGTACCACGACTCCTTTTGTTAAAAATTGAAAAACAAAAAAAGGTAATCCAAAAGTCTGTTGGGAAAAGAAGCATCTCCAATCAAGCCCTATTACTCTCAGCAACACTTGTGTTTTGGGCTAAATGGTGTAAACAGTTGTAAGCATGTTTAACCATCATTAAAAAAACATATTCTGACCTACAGATGTATCTATTAGTGTGCAGATACGTTATATAGATCTACACATTTATGCATGCCACTTTGTTTGTTAGGTTTACACTTATGGTATCTAGCTAGTCACTGGCACTATAGGGTTGTGCCGTTTCATTTAGGCACCAATTTGTATATCACTTTTTAATTGGTGATTTTCATGCTGAACAAGACGTTTTGCCATTTGTGGAAGAAAGAAAATGTTTGAAAGGGATTATTTCTCCCTGTTTATTTACATTCAACAAGGGTGCAAATATGGAGCACATAAAAAGTGCTATCTGGAAATAAATATACCTGGGATTGGCTTTTTCACATTTCCAATTAAAGTAAAGATTGTAAAAATCAAGCATTATTCTTGTATGTAAGCGAATAACAGTAGGTAATTGTAAATTCTTCATTTATGCCCATTTGGCATTGCAACCGGATGCACTGGAGTGCAAATAAGAGATACCTGCTTTCTTTTTATAGGACCAGGGCCAGTGTACAGATGTACCGTATTTGCTCGAATATAAGACAAGGTTTTTTTCAGAGCAAATGCTCTGAAAAATCCTCCTCGTCTTACATTCGAGGTCTTCTTATAATCTGACCTCAAATTGAGGTCAGACTATAAGACAGGGATCCAGGTCCCCAGCAGAGCTGCAGGGGACCTGGATCCCCCTCTCTAACAGCAGGGGATGTCTGCGCGATGAGCTTCCGCCCAGCACGACCGCCGGGGCTTCTATGAAGAAGCCGGGAACTTCCGCTTTCGTCACAGAAGTCCCGGCGATCGTGCCGGGCGGCAGCAGGGGAGTCTGCGCTCATAGCGCAGACATCCTCTGCTGCCCCACTAGCCACCAGGGTGAATCGGGCAGCTGGGGGATGTCTGCACGATACGTGCATAATAGACACGATACGTGTCTATTATGACGGACAAGCTGTCCGTCATAATAGACTACCGTGTCGGGCAGCATGGAGGATGTCTGCACATATCGTGCAGACATCCCCCAGCTGCCCCCACTAGCCACCAGGGAACAAAACCAGGTAAGGGGGAGAGGGGTGGACAGAGGACACAGACAGACAAGGGGGGGGGGGGAGGACACAGACAGACAAAGGGGGGGGACACAGACAAGGGGAGGGAGGGGGACAGAGATAAAAGGGGAGGGGGGGATAGAGAGAGACAAAGGGAGGGGGAGAGAGGAGGACACAGACAGACAAGGGGGAGAGACACAGACAAGGGGAGGGAGGGGGACAGAGAGAAAAGGGGAGGGGGGATAGATAGAGACAAGAGAGAGAAGTTTTTGGGGAGAGAGAGACAACGCTGGGGGGGAAAGACAGCTGGGGGAGCGGGAGAGAGGCTGCATTGGCACGTAAAAGCAAATAAAAACAAGAAATGCATTTGTATAATATAAATTTTTTATTAAATATTAAAAAGCAATTTACATATATACAAGTTAAACTTTTTCCCTATAGGGTAGTCTTATAATCAGGCTTTTAGTTTTTTTCCTAAAGGAATGTACAAATTTGGGGGGGTCGTCTTATAATCAGGGTCGTCTTATAATCGAGCAAATATGGTATGTGGTACTTACCCTACTGCGGGTTGAGTAAATATTATTATTCATAACTCTCTGATTTTATTTCATTGCACCAGGCTGATCATTTGATCCTTTGAACCATTAAGGATCTCTGTCAAGCCAAATCTATGGTTTAACATCTTACCTTATCTGCCCTGGGCAATTAAATAATGTATCTTGAATGTAACCCATGAAGTAGCACTGAGGTTACTACTTACTTTGTCTCATTTTCTTTCTGTGTGGTTGGTGATTGATATAAACTGAATATAGTGTCTTAAGAAACTAATCTGAATCATAAGTGAAAAGCCAACTATATTTGGAAAGTTTGAATGATCTATATTTATCATTTGTGATCTCACGTTTAAGTTTAAAGACAAACGAACGGTAACAAACAAGATTCTTCTGTATACAATCACAACTTTTCAAGCTCCAAAGCAGTTTCGGAGTCCTATCCTCTTATGGAAATTAACTTTCCTTCTTAAGCATTAGAGAAAAAATAATATTAAAGGCATACCAGACCACTATGCAACAATGTTGTTAAAAATAACATGAAGTAAGCTAGAAACCTTAGAGCCTACGTTACTACAATGACAAAAGAGACAACAAGACCTCTTCTAATCAGGGTGGAAATCAGGATAAGATGAGAAGACTGCCTCTTCTCTTTTCTTTGTCCCTCTGAGTTGAGTGTTTATCAAACCGAACTGAGTCAGAGAGGTCCAAGGCACCGGAAATACCAGTTTGATTATTGTTTATTGTTATTGTTTTTTTTTTTGTATATAATGGGTGAAACCCTCTAGGCATGAGATTAAAGAGTGGAGAAGTGATAGTCTAAAATCAAACCAGGAGTGAGAATATACCTGGTGACAAAATTGATGACTCATCGACCACATCGAAATAAGAATGTTTTCATATATATACAGATTTGCGTATTTTTTATAGATACAGGATACTGATGTATGCAAATGTACATATTGTCGGTCCTACAAATACTATGTAAATGTAATCACATTTCTACATATATCTACCCTACCTGCGAGTAGAGGAACTACCCAATTGCCGTACTTATTGTCTATTCCTAATAAAAAGATTTTAAACAAAAAAAAATAACATGAAGTGAAAATGGTAGGCTGTTACTTTAAGCACTAATTAATTATGTCATCCCATCCAGTTCAACCTGATTAGCCTCACTGGCCCATATTTGAGCATGCAATGAATCAAGAATGAATAATGGTAAAGATGTCCAAGTGACTGACTGATGCTTTTAAATATTTTCTAGAATTGTAGACATAATTCTGCGTCATTTACTGATGTCTAAATTGTTATGGATCTCAACTTGTAGGTGAAGAATCAGAGAGAAATGTAATACAAGTGATGATGTGTTCTTTGTGAAGTTGGAGTTATTATTCACCTTTTCCATCATTATGTTTTTATTTGCGTTAATCTGCTGCAGTAATTCAGTGTCCTCCTTGAACCGTCTTCAAGAGAATCCTGTAGAGCAGATTTTTCAGGCTTATAAATACATAAGAAAATTGGCTTAGTGATAATTTCAGGAAGATTAATAGGATAATTAAATGCCAGTTGGTAAAAAAATTAAAAGGTTCCCTACAGAAGGCAACTCAATATAAGCCAATATAGGCCATTGCCGTGGCACTCAAGGAAAGGTGTAAAAGTTTGCAAATATTCTGTTTTTACAGTACCAGCTGTCATGCTGTGTAATTAAAATGAAATACTTTGCAGTGATGTATGTTAGCTTAGTTATGGCAATTGAAAGATCAGTTAATTATTAAAAATATACATTTTAAAGTATTTTATTTTCTTGGAAAATAAATCTGCCAGTTTAACCATTGCACCCAAAACCCCTAGTACTGGCTCCTAATTTGTTTTGATTGCCTTATATATATATCTCTATGGAAGTACTATTTCCTTGGCTCCTAAAAAGAACTTGGCTGGCTCCAAAAGTCGACATATATTTGTCAGGTGCTTTTATTGAACCAAAACAGGAAAGAAGTTGACCAGACCTGAAAACACTACTCTCCAAATTTCTGCATCTTCATAGAGCTTTCTCTTTGTCTACAACATAGTACAATAAAATGGCGTTTAAAATGTGTAAAGACATAATACACTGACAACTCTCCCATAAGACATAGTTAACCACAACAAAAACCATTCGCAAATGATCTCTTTTGATGAATCTGCTGAAAACATAAAGTTAAAGATGGTGAGACTTGAGAATACACAACTTAATACTAACTGCCCTATTATCGATTAGAGCAGCATACTGATTCATATAGCAATTCAGAACAATATTAATACTGAACCATCATGTCTCTCCAGCCACCCACGCAGCAGAAATAAACATACGCCTCTAACAATTCTCATATCGATCCCCATTTGTAACCAGTTTTAATGACTTAGCGAAGGAACAACTCTACTCAGAGGGATGGATTAACAAGTTGAATTCCTCTAGGTGCTTTGTGTGATTTAATTGGCTCCACATATCAAGTTAGCTTTTTTCTCTACCAGGGAAAGAAGTTACAGCTGTCAGGCAGAGGAACTGCTTAATGCAATTATAAAAAGGCGCTTTCTGGAATGGGCACTTTCTTGGCTGCTCTTAATTTGCATCTATTTTTTATTATTTTTCTGGTTCTCTTTTTTTTTCCATAAAATGTCTGTAACCCACTGTGCTCCTTGGGTCATTTCTATAAAGTCAAAACTGAAACAACTATGGGGTACATAGCTACATATGGAGCAATCCCCATGGAAACCAATGCCTTATTGCTACATTCAAGGTTTGTCTCTTGTCTTGATGAGCATGTCCCAGTTTCCCATATTCCAGAAAGGGTCAATTTGAGTGTGATTACATTGCAATGTCTGGTAGCGTCACCTAGCTGCTACATCACAGTTGCCTGGGATACTTGTGTCCTATGTGATATCTCTGCTGGAACCAGGGTCCTTCCAAACTGTATAATTTCATGAATGATATTTACAGTTTCTATTTTATATGGAAAAGTCTATTACGAGTGGTAATTTCGTGTACCTTGTGCTAATGAAAGACTACTATATACAAAACCTGGGGCCGAATACAAAACAGAAAACATACATGGAAATTTCAATAAAGTCAGTACAAACCAAACCAAATGATTTCAGTTCTAGCCAGGAACGAAAATAATACATGCATCACATCAGTTTATACCCAGAGAAGGCTTCACTTTATTTTTCAGACCCTTAATTTGTATATTGTTGGCTGATAGGTGAACATTAGTAGGATTTTGTTACATTTGTATCGCATTGTTTTGTTTTATACATACAGGAAATTATGTATAAAAGGAGCACAGAGAAAAGTATAGGGAACTGGTTTGAAAAAAGACGCAATCACTGAGATCAAATTAAAATCAAAAATATAAATTCAACACTTGGAGTTAGTGTTGGTTTTCCAACAGTTTTTTTTAAATGCATTTCCCCTCATTTTTTATTCGTGTTGTGCAACCATTAGTATTAACTGACGACCTGGTACATTATAACTTGCGCTTTATACATAGGTCCATGCAGTTATAGTGCCACTATTTACCAATATTATCCTGTACACCACTTTCAAACACAACCTCCACAGTATTTGGTAAGATTCCTGGTTCTGAATAGGATCTTAGATAAAGATTTGTGTTTAGCAGATGAGTATTTTTTTTGTCCAAGAGAAACAAGAAGAACGTAATTTTATCACTGTAACTTAGTTAGCTTCCTTCCTGTCTGTACATTTTGTTTGCCTAATGAACAGCTCTATTGACTATGATTGAGGTTTTATTAATACAAGTGTTTTAAAGGAAAAGTTCTGATATTCTAACCACAAGAGTGTTTAAAACAAAAAGACTTAACTTTGATTTTAATTTAAATTAGACTTATGGGCGATAACAACATAAAAAAGCTTAATTGTGTGTGCATATGCTGTTGGACAGCTATACTCCATGTACTGTGCTGCATCCCCCACTGGTCAGATCTGGACTGATGCGGCCAAAAAATGATTATTAAATGACTGCACTGCAGGAAAATGGTTTAACCAAATATTTTAACCATTTAGAAAAATTCATTAGTAATTTTTTATCAGTGAGTATATGTATTGTTTTAATGATTAAAAATGTCTTTGTCGTCCCTTTAACATAATGCCATTGACATCTGTTTGTATATAGAAATGAAATCTAACTGTATATGTTTAACATGTTTTTTGCTTTGGTTTTTAGATACATACTCCTTTATATCTCCACTAGTCGGTTGTTTCTTTTTGGCCCTAACACCTATATGGATCGTTATAGCATCTAAACATCCAGCCACAAGGACTGTTCTTCATTCTGGCTGGGAGCCTGTCATTACTGCAATGCTTATTAGCAGGTTAGTACTTTTCTCTTGCTTGTTTTGCTGTGCATACAGTGTTTAATAAGGGTGTGTTATCTACACAGCTGCACTCGCATTATAAAAAAGCGTAATCATTCGACATTGTCTCAAAACCGTCATTTACTACAATGGGCTAAAACA